>JAJTUC010000001.1:1619296-2026839 GCA_036971365.1 Dactylellina leptospora
AAATATTTGCTTACCTTATTTCCTTGCTCAGCAAAAAAATATAATGTTATTAGAATTTTAAAACTAGTGTGCTTGAACGAAGGATTGCTAATAAAAACTTTATTAACAATTAAACGTTTTTTTAATTTATACATTTTTTTTTTTACAAAAGCTGGTAAAGCATAAAAATAAATTTTTATTCATTTATTAATAATTAAATATAAATTCATTAAATCTCTAGATTCTAATTTATCATATGAATAAACAGATTGTTTTCATTCTGTTACAGTAGCTGGTTGATGTTTTGGTAATAATGAATTATGATTTATAATATTATTATTATATTTAATAATCTTGTTATCCTTAGAATAAATTTCAAAAATTTTACTTTTATTAACTTTTGTAGAATAAAATTTTTGAAATTCATATCTACCAAAAATAGGTTTAACCTGTTTTTTTGCAAAATACGTAGAAATTATAGCTGGTGTTAATCCGATAGCTTTAGCCGTCAATTTCCTTGACTCATAATTTGTATTATTATTTGAGTTACCCTGAACAGCTGACGAAATAAAGTTTTTTACTTTTTTACTTAAAAAATCATAATAGATTTTACTATTAATTAAACATTTTTTTAAATAATAATTTAAGTATAAATTATTATTTAAACTTTTAACAAAGGAATTATTTATAGTCATTCCTTAATTAAAAATTGCTTTAGCAATCTTTTATTAAAGATTATTTAAAAAACTAAAGACTTGGTCAAGTTAAACTTGAAATATACCGAAATTTTAAAATTTAATTCATGTTGTATGGAATTGAACCAACACAGATATTAGCAAAATATAATCTACTCTACCATTAAGCTAAACATGTAAAAATATAAATTCTGATTTAAATAAGCTGATTTTTGTATTAATTTGAAGCTAACTAAAAAAAACTAACCATAGGCTTATTACCTATTACACTATCATATTTATTCATATAATTTATTAACTATTTACAATATATGATATATAATTTATTTAAATACCAGGATTCTTATCCTAAATTACTCTACGAAGTTTAAAATTTTTTATCAAAAAGTATTTTATGGTAAATTAGCATCAGACTTTCCAATATATATAACATAATAAATTTATATATAGCCAAAATATAAATCCAGAAATATATTTTTAAATTAGACGTAGCTACCAGCTTTCCCTATATTTTAGGACGATACGCTTTACGATTGATTTTTATTGTTATATTTTATCACATTATTTGATTTGAACAAATAACCATCTCATTCGTAATAAGACGCTCTACCTTTGAGCTAAACGTGATTTAAAAAGTAATCTATCGTAGGTAACTATTAAATAGCGCAATTTAAACATGCCGATGATTATAAATATAATAACCTTTAAAATATACCACCTAGTAACTTAAGATATTAATATTTTCACGTTTAAATTTTTATAATTTTTTTTATATCCTTGTATAGTAATAATTACTAATATAATAATATATAATAATTTTATAAAAATAAATTTTTATTTTCAATAATTATAATTAATAAAAGTTCTGATTATATATAAACTTATAAGTAATATAAAGCAAATAACATATTAAATATAAAATTAGCGTAATGCAAGTATTTTAGATAATAACCAAGTATAATTTTTATATTACGCATATATTTTTATTAAAAATTATAATAATATAACAAAAAGGTAAAAGAATAATTATCTAATATTTTTTTATGAAAAATAAAATAAATATAAATATTCTTATAAACTAGTATTAAATAAATTTTTCTAATTTAAGTATTGACTCTATCATTTGAAATATATACATTAGTTTTAAACTGCCTATTATTAGATTACACTATGTTATATAATGTGCTTATATTATATTAAATGCATAATGTTTCTATTAAAGTTATTATATTAATATAAATAAATAACATTATAAATATTGGTTGTCTTATAATACTTGTTAAATTATCGCGTAATTTCCTACATTTATAAATTTGAAATTTATTAAATTTGATAATTCTCTTTCCTGTAAAACTTAAACATTTATTAAACTATGATAAAAATTTTGTTAATTAAATATCGCTTCTAGTATAATTAAAATAATTGAAACTGACTTTAATAGGTACTGGACTTTTATTTTATTTTGTTACTTAATTTATAATATTTAACCTACAAACGCTTACCTTATATTTAATTTTTTCATATGCATTAGTAACCAGCTGATAGTTTAAATAATACACTTAAAATTAAAGTAATTAATTTCAGCAAATTTAACCTTTAATATTTAACTAGCTATATCCTAAGATTTTAATTTTATTAAAAAATATATAGAATATTTTTATTAATTTTTAAATATATAAATTATATTTACTAAATGAAAAATTTTATATTAGTACGGCCGCCCAGCGGCCGTACAGCGGCCGCAGCGACAGCGCGCCCCATACACTATAATTTCAAGTAATATTTTTAAATATAATATTATTTCATAATTGAAAATATATTTTACTTTATACCTACCTCTATAATTTAAACTTGAAATGTTATTATTACTAATAATAACGTATTCTTTCTTTTGGATAATTTTAACTAGTATTTATTAAATAGTATAGCTTCGGCCGCCGCCTTACGACGGCGTCTGAAGCATCATCGCGCGCTACGCGCGCGACGACGCTTCTTATTATGTAAAAACGACACAAATTTGTGGCGTTTTTACATAAATTTTCTGTATAGGTAAAACAACACTTTTTTACTAATTATTTAATATTGCCCTTGACTGGATTATATATAATTATATTTTATAATAAATTAGAAACAACAAAATAAGGTTGAAATAATAATTATAAAAAAAAAGGAACAACAACAAATGGTTGAAAAGTTTTCAATTAAATATAGGTTTTCAAGTTCAATATATAAAAGAAATTCAGGAATATTAAGATCAATACTTCTTATTATAGCTTTAGAATTTATAATTAAAATTTTTAATATAGGGTTATAAATATTTATAGACAAGAATAATGATTTAAATAATTCTGATTCCGGTCCCTCGAAATCCACTTTGTTGTGGTAATGAACTATAAGAATGAGGCACAGGTGGACTGTGTAAATTTCATTCTATAGAAATTTGAGCTCTAGATAATAAAGCTCTAAGATAGTCAGTATTAAATTCTGGGTAATATCAAATATTTCTATTTGCAGATTCTCCATATACTAATTGTATATAAAGAGCATATAAGAAAATTACTGTAGCTCCTACTGATATTATAGATCCATAGCTAGAGATATAATTTCATCCTGCATAAGCGTCAGCGTAATCCGAAATCCTACGTGGCATTCCCTGTAGCTGAACTGATTTTTCTAATAAAAAAATTATTAACTTAAACACTAAATTATAAAATTTGTAAATAAAATTAAAAAATTAAAAACTATAATGGTTTCCTAGTAAAAAGGTATTTATTATTGTGAATTTTATTTTATTCAATTCTATTGTTCAAAGTTTTACTCGCGATTTTAAATAACTTTGTACATTGCACAGTAGGATATATTCCTATTAATTCATTATTTTTAGTTATATCATACACATAAATCATTTTCCTTAGATTAGCTAAAGTTTCTTCCGATTTTTAACCCCATATTGCGGATTATTAACCCCACTAATATCTTTTTTTTGTTGGGCTAAAAAAGCTTCGGTTTTAATTTTACCGTACATAGGATTATTTTCCCCTTTTCTATTTTCACTCAATTGTTTTAAAATCTCAGGTGCATGTCTATAACCTAAACTAGAAGATGATAATTTAAGTATATTTAATACATTTATACCATAAGTTTTTAAAGCTCAATCTATATAAAATTGTTCTTTTTTTAAGTAATCGAGTTTAGATACACTACCTGTTTCACCACATACTTCTAATATAATTAAACTAAAAATTTTATGGCCATGTTTTAAAATACTTTTATATAAACTATTTTTTTTTAAAACAGAATTTTGATAATAAGTTCTTAAACGAGAATAACCATCTATTGCACTTCCTATATAAACTTTATTTGATATATTATTAAATCACATATAAATAATAGTTTTTTTTTTAAAGTCATTTAATATTTCAAATTTTGAGTCTAATGAATTTTCATATATTTTTGCAGGAGTATGAGGAAGAATAATATTTTTATATGATATGTTATCGTGAGAGGTTATATTTTCAAAATCTTTTTTGTTATTTTCAGAATCATTATTAGATTTATTTGAATAACTAGAAGAGATTGAAAAAAACTTAGATTTATTTAGTGTTATTTTAGAATTTATTGTTAAGATAAAAAGCCAATACTCTGTACCAGATAGCTACTGATTATATTATATATATAAATTAAACTATGCTATTTTTATTTTATTCAAATAAACCGCAATAAATTATATTTATTGGAGGACGGTAACAGTAACTTTAAGATTACTTTAGCAAAATAAATAACTATTATTAATTTAAGGTTATTTAGATTTATTTGTAGATATAAAAAATTATTACATTGAAATAAAAATTTTAAACCAAATATTAAAAATGATAGCAAAACTAAATATGAAATTTTTATATAGAATAATAATTTATATAAATTCAGTTTGTTTTTAAATAATTTTAATAAATTATATTATACAACCTGATATTATAAATAAAATTATAGTTGGTTAGAAAAAAATAATTTTGATTTATATACAATATTTGTGTCTATGTACTTATTAATGGTAATTTTAGAAATTTGTAAATCTTTAGCAGCAGAAACACGAGTATCATAACATTTAATAAATTCTTTTGTGTTACCATCATAAACATAGACTTTTTTACTCATATGGTTATTAGCCCCTGATTTATCTTTATACATTTGCTCTATAAACTCCTTAGATTTTGGTTTATTATACATAGGATTTAGCTCTCCTAATTTAGCTTTTTTCATTTTATCTAAAGAAGCATGACTATGTTTCTTAGCTCAAAATGGATTTAATTCCCCAGAAAATAATTCGCTAAGTTTTTTTTAGTATCTTCGGATAAAGGTTTACCCTTTCTAAATTCAGCGATTAATTTTTTAGATGTTTCAGAGTGTTTAAATCCTAAACTTGAAGTGGCTCTGATATTTATATTTAAAGCTGGATTATATAATTAAAAATAATATTCCTCTTTAGCTAAAATATCTGATTTAGAAAATAAGCCTGATTTACCTAAAACATTTAGTATTACAAGAGAAAAACAATCATGACCATATTTTAAAATTGAGTTAGAAATGTGTCTATTGTCTATTAATCGAGAAGGAAAATAATAATTAGCGTCCGCGCCGCTCTTGGTGCGGCGCTAATCTTTTACTTAAATCATAAGCACTACCTATACTTATTAAGCTCAGACATTAAAGAAGTAACTATAATTTTTCCTTCAGGAGTAATATGCTCTTTTTTAATCATTAGATCTACAATTTTTATTCATATATTATAGTTATAACTTTTAAAACTACTTGAAGGTAAAGGGTATCTAGAGAAAAAAGGAATAATGTAATTAAAACAATCATTGTATGATTCTACAGCATAATTGAATCCTGAACCTGTTTTATTAATTCTACCTACAGAAAAATAATCTTTTATTGCTTCAAGTAATTCTAAATATCGATAATGCTGAGTTATAAAAAATCTAGCTCTAAAAGAATTACCTGCCGTTCCACATGAAAATGATCCTTCTCCTGTAACAAACCCTACTAATCATTCTGGATTTATAGGATTTATTTTTATTTTAATATCAGGTCTAGGTAACTGTTCTATAGTAGGAAAAGCTTTTAATAACTCCTTAGAGAGTCCTAAATTTAAACCTGCTTTTATACTAAGTATTTTATTTAAACCTTCTAAAGTAGTGTGCTCTTTATCTACCATAATATTTATAATTTTTTCTCATAATAAAAAATAAATATGTTTTTTTGTTAAAAGAGGATAATTATGAAAATGAGGTATAATATATGTTGCTATATCCTTAGGTTTTACGACATAAAAATAAGCCGTATTCGCTTTATTATCTACAGTAATGTAACCTATTCCTTTAAAAAATTGTTGTATATTTAATAAAAGAGGTAAGTCTTTAATATGTAAACCAATTTGAAAAGATGATTTTACTCTTCAACCTAAAGAATAGTCATTTCGTTTATATACTGAAATTACAAAACTACCCTCAGCATCAGTAAAACCAGTTACACTTCATGGGTTTAATTTATTTTCTGGCTCATTCTCGGAATTAGTACTAAATTGTTTATTTTTTATTGGAATAATACTGCTAAGAAAATAGGGAATCCTTAGTAACTTACTGATATAAATATATTGTTTTCCATTTACTGTATTATGTAAAAGATAAATACCACTAACCAATTTATGATTTTTTAATATTTGTTCTTTATCTTTTAAAAGGCTATTATAAATATATAAAGGTTTAGATTTTAATTTACTTACATCTAATTTATTTAATTTTTCCATATTATGGTTTGGATTAATAATTATTAAATTATCTGCAGTATTTTTCGAGGAGTTATCTTCCTCTGAATCTTGATCAAGATCTTCATTAGAAGGTCCACTATCATTATGGTAAAATTTTAAATTACTTTTTATTCTAATTTTATTTTTTGCTGTATCTCCCTATAACTTTACTGATTATATATAAATAAATATCAGTTAGGACTATTTATTTATCCATTAAGGATAATATCGTATAGTCTCTGAGGATCCTTAAAATTTCTATATAGAAATTTTTTATAGTTTCCTGCTGATTGTTTTTAATCAATTAAGAAGAGCTAAGCTCTTCTTTAAAAAAAAGTTCCAGCATATAGATAAATTAAAAATAATATTACTATTAAACAGGCCTACCGAGTTTGACCTAAGAAATGTTGAGGAAAAAATGTAACGTTCACCCCTACAAATAGCACTCAGAAGTGCATTTTGGCTAGTTTAAAATCATAAACTAATCCTATTATTTTTGGCATTCAGAAATATCATGCCGCAAATAATGCAAATACTGCTCCCATTGATAACACATAGTGGAAATGCAACTAATAATATAGTTGTGGACTATATCTTTACCTCTAATAATTTACTATTCACCTTTATACAATAGATATTTATTAACAAAAGGAACTTTATATCATAAAGGATTCTCATATTTAATTCAATCTATCATAAAGTCTGCATATATTTTATGCTCTACACTATTTCTAGGAGATGTTTTATATTTTCTAATTTCTATAAAGGATTTAATTTTAGTAACTCTATAAAATTTCATGTCACAAAATAATCTATTATGCATAAAATAATCATATATGAATAGCATATTATTTACATTTTGAAATTTAAATGCAATAGATGAGAAATCTTTAGAACTACCTGATTTAGAAGATTTTTTACGGTTTAGAACAGCTGGTTTACAATTTAATATAGTGTTATCAAAATTTAATTTTGATGAGTATTCATTATATTGAAATTCTAAATTACATTCTATTCTATTACCAGCATAATTAAATACTATACTACCATCAGTATCAACTAAGCCTGCAAAATAAGAATCATACAAACCAATATTATAATTTGGTTCAATATAATTTATATTATATAAATTACAAGCCTCTTTAAACCCAGGTACTTTTAATCTAATTAAACCATTAAGATTATTTACAATATACATCATAGTTTCTTTGGTAGAAACTATATACATTGAATATGGTTTATTTTTATCTGCTCTAATTTTTCGTAAAATTTAATTAAATTTTCTTTTTATATTCATATCCCCCTTTATTTTTATAATTTGATTTAAACCTTGTTCACTAAGGTGAGCTTTAGTTTTCATTAATTCAGCTACCTGACAAAAATCTTTAAAGTCTTTAGACTTTTCACCTAGGAGAGGATATTTATGAAAAAATTGGATAATTTTTTCAGTAATATCTGAAAACTTTGTTACTTTAAATACCCTTGCGTTATCTGAAGAATGTTTATATATACTCCCACAATTAAAATAATCCAAAATGCTTTTTAATAAAAGCTCATCTCTATTATGTTGAACAAGGTCAAACTGTAAATACACATTACGCCCTGTTTTAACGGAGCTAGATTTACTAATCTTAACACCAAAAGAACCGTCTCCTTCAGTGAATCCTGCCAACCAGTAAGGATCTTTAATTTCTTCCTTAAAGGAAAGTCTTTCAATGGGAGTAATATCTGTAAAGGCTGTTTGTAATGACTCGGGTAAACCTAAATTCAAAGAGGCTTTAATCCCTATAATTTTACGTAATCCTTGCTTAGTTAGGTGTTCTTTGTTTAAAATTAGAAATAAAGCTTGTTTAAATAATTCGTAATCTGCTCTTTTTTTTGAATGAAGAGGATAATTATCAAAATGAGAAATAACAACTGATAAATCTTTTGTATTTAAAACACAAAATTCAATAGACTGTGGACCATGTTTATATAATCTTCCTACTCCTAAGTAATTTTTAATATGTTCTAATAAGGCTTTATCTTTTACATGTAAACTAATTTTAAATTTTAATGCAACATTTCAACCAATTTTTAAATTATTATTTTTACGAATGGAAATTAAAAAACACCCTTCTGCATCAGTGAATCCTGTAAAATATCAAGGGTTAATTAGTGTAGAATGTAACTTGTTTCGTTTAGAACAAGTAGCGTAAAATCTTCTATTAGCAAATAAATTTCAAAATTGTGAGTTTTTTACTCTAGGTAATTGGCGTGTAGTCTCTGAGGATACTACTAAGGTAAGTGTATTTACCTGTTCGTTTCCTGCTGATTGTATATTTGTAAGTACTTGGCTTAGAATACTACCGGCGCACACTGAAGCTAGGAAATCTCAAATAATATGTAAATAATCTTGTATCCGTGTTAATATTCTAACATCTCTATTATGTAGTTTAATTCTAATTTGTTTAAGAACTCTTTTATTATTAATAGTTCTAATGTCAAAATTCCCGTCGCCATCTATTACACCAGCAAATCAATTTCAAAACTTAGAGTCGGGTAATTGACGTATAGTCTCTGAGAATCCTTTGCAGTTTTCTGCTGATTGTGTATTCAAAGGTTCTGAACCTACTGTAATATCGTTATTTTGACTATTTAAAAGAATATTATTCCTACTGGCATCTAATTTATAAAGATAAAACGTATTAATAAATAGTAAACAATATACAAATAATATAGTTCCCAGCATATAGTCAATTGCAAAATAATTATTAAATGTAAATAAATTATTTTGGCCCATTTGAGCTACCACATAATATGTATCGTGGAATGCTATGTCCAATGATGCGTTCGCTAACACAACTCCACTTACGTTTAAGATAGTATACATCAAATAAATTATTTAATACGATGTAAACTAAATCAGTAACCTTTGTACGTGGTATTTTTTTCAATATTATCATTTATTGTATCATGTAATATTTTTAAAGCTTTTTCTGCTTCCAATATACCATCATATTTACAAAAAAATTCACCATCTTTAAAAACAAAGATAGCTTTTCTAATATGTTTTTGAGATTTCATTTTTTCTATTAAATCAGAATATTCAGGAGATGAAAACTCTATTAAAGGTTTTTCATCTGGATTAAAAGGATCTTTAGAGATATATCAAGATGAACGAAATAAAGATCCACTTATCATAGCTCTTTTTAAAGAAATAGTTATTGACTTATTACCTAATAATACTGCAAGTGAAGTTAAAGATGGAATTACCAATAAATTTTTAAATTCATCATAAATATAAACAACACCAGATGATCTATTTTTAGAAATTTTTAATACAGTTTCTAATAAATGAGGTACATTTAAATTTCTAGCTGCCTCTTTTATTGCATTATATTCTGGTTTTATATGTTTAATTCAAAAAGTTTCACGTTCCTCTAAATTAAACATTTCTAAATTTACTTCCTCTATAATAACAAAAGCAAAATTAACTAATCCATATTTTAAAATAGCATTTGAAATAGGTCTTCCTTTTTGAGAAATATGATGACTTAAATTAAAATAATTATAAAGTCTAACTTTTATAGATCTTGTAATTCCTACATAACATTTACCATTTAATTTATTTACTATCATATAAATGTATCCTTTTTTATCCTCCTTGAATTCCTTATAAAGCTCTTTACGATCATTATAAAAATTACAAAATACTTTAAGAGCTTTATTAGGTTTTAATCTATCTAATGCATTTGAAATATTTTTATTAATTATTTCAAAAAAAACGAATGCAAACGTACTCAAAAATAATAATCCACTTACATAAAACAAAAAAAAAAATTAAATAAATAATTTAAGTTAAATTTGTAATGTAAGCCTAAAAGTTACCTTCAAATATTAATGTTTTTTATTTTAATTTAATCTTTCATAACTAAATATATACTCTTTATAAATTCCATTTACCTTAGCACAAAATTTTATAGTAGTATGACTTATTTTCAAAGCTTTTTGAGCATCCATCACTCCATCATATTTACCTATAAAGTTTTTATTTATATTGTATACAAATATTGCTTTTTTAATATGGCTCTTGTTATTAATTTCTTCTAAGAATAGATCACATTCTTTTGAAATTCAATTAGGAATTAAAGGTGTATCTGAAATATTATAAGGTATATTTTGCATGTACCACTCACCTCTAAAAATTGTTTGGGTTTTAATAACATTAACTAATGTAGGATGATTTGATTTAATTAAGTTAGCTAAAGTTTTAACGGAAGGAAAAATAACTAACAATACCTTATAAGAATTATATATATAAACAGGGTAAGCTGATTTAGCTTCAATAATTCTTAATTTACTTTCTATAGAATGATTTTTATTATAAAAAGGATTATTTTCCCCTATTACAGCTCTGGCTATTAAATTTTTAGTTTTTTCAGAGTGTGTTCTATTTTTAGCTAATTCAGATAGTAAGTTCTTAGTCTCTTCCGTGTGTTTATAACCTAAAGAAGAATAACCTTGTTTTAAAACATTGTAATAAGGCAATACAAACGTAATATAAAAAGTTTCTCTAATAGCTAAAGATTCTAGTTCAACATATTCTAAAATTAAAAGAGAAAATTGCGATTGATCATATTTAAGCAAAGCTTTTACAATGGGCATATTAAAATTCTGTTTACTTTTTAAAAAACTATTATTAAGATAATTTCTCATTCTTGAATCCAAATAAGTAGAACTTCCTACGTAGGAGTGCCCATTTATTTTGTTTATTAAACAATAAACACCTGATTTATCTCTTTGTTCTTTTAGTATATTAATTCTATCATCTTTTAAACTATTATAAATTTTTATAGAGTTTAAATTTTGAGTATTATCTTGGTTACTAGACTTATTAAATTTAGAATAAAATCGAGTTATGACAGCTCTACGTTTTAACATTAATAAATATTTTTTTACACGGACTATATCTTCAGCTCAGAATAACTTCTGAGCCCGATTACTTTTAGTCTCTGAAGTGCCTAGCAGAATATTTGAAATAATCTCTAGGTTACCTGCGAAATGTGATTGTTCAAAATTAAATGTTACTGAAAATAAATAAAACTCATGTAACATAATTGTCAGAAGTTCCCAGCATATAGTAATCTTTAACGGGAGAGCTAAGTGGATGATTAACCCTCCAATAGTGAACATAAAAATGAACCCTAGAGAGAATAATAATGGAGTATGGAAGTGTAATGAACCTCCGTAACAAGTCGCTAACCAGCTAAAAATTTTAATTCCAGTAGGTACAGCAATGATTAATGTCGCAGCAGTGAAAATTGGGATAGGTAGGCCCTTTCAAGCTTTCCCCCCCTCGGAACCGTGCATGCGAGTTTCCCAGCACACGGCTCGAACGCTCTCACAACCTTATTTATGTATAGGGTTGGGATGTAATAATTTTATTAAAAAATAACATCACTTTGTAAAATAATCTAATTATTTTTATTATTTACAAATTCAAGCATTGATAACTAAGTCTGCTACTTTTCAGTATAGGTAATAATTACCCTATCCAATCTATTACTGACTGGCTTTTGCTTTTTAGTCTCTCTCATACCCACTGACCGATATCTTCATTTTTCTAAAGTTTATTCAGATTATAGAAGACCTCCGGTGTACTATGTACACAGGAGGTCATTGGGTTTACAACGTTCCTATATTGACACAATATACAAGAATTTTAGGTAGATACTTTAAACCGCAGGATTAACGATTCCGGCTTCGATTGCATATACATCTCACTCCATCCTTGACCAGCTAGCCAAGCCAGCTGATATTTTTACGGCCCATTTATACCGCATCTTCACTTACGTTTACCATGATTCTTTTAACCAAAGTTTTACGGCCAAAAGCCCTTTATTCCTCAAAGCTTTATACAAAAGAATTACTTCTTATGCATATTTGAGTAGGTTCAGAAGGGAATACTTCAGGAAGAATCTCACTTCATTATCAATATTAACTTTACGTTTCGCACTATGCCCTTGTATCGACATCAAGTCCAACTGAATACATATGCATGGCTACGGGTTTTATATTATTTAAACATAGGACACCCTGTTGATAATTTATTTATAAATCCAATAGAGTAAACCTTAAGGTCAACAGTTTAACTTGACCCGATAACCATCTACTCTTTGCACTTTTACAATCTCAAATTTTATGAGATGATTTAGTTCCACGATAACCCATTATCCTTTAAGATTATACAAATATTTATTACTATACCTTTTGAATTACCGCAAGCCACTAATTTATTTTTAAAAATCTGTTTAGTTTATTTGTTTTTAAGGTGTTCCTGGAGTTTGGTTATCTATTGAGATAAATTATTAATATAAAATAATTAAACATTAAATAAATTTTTATGCATTTTCAATATAAATTATTTGTTATAAAAGTAAATTTATTAAAATCGGCTCCGCCATAAGCGGCAGCTGACCATTGTGCGCATAATGCGCTATTATCTCAATTTGTTGCACACAAATGACTCAGATCCTACCTGATTAAGCATGCATTTTTTCTATTTTGCCTTTAAGCAATAATCAATATAAATATAAAAAAATTAATATTAAAAAAAATAATAACAGTAAACATTTTAATCATTATCTTTGTTTATTAATACAATTAATCGTTTAATTTCTAAAAATCCCTCAGTTGTTTTATGTTCATCATTTACTTTTTTATTGTAAATAACCGACCATTTTTCAAAAGCGAAATATTTTTTAGATTTTAATGCAAATTTATTTAGATAATTAATTATAATATTTAAGCTCATTAATTTAGATGCTGTATAACGAATATTATTGTTTTTACGGCTATATATTGAACCTGAACCTAACAACATTTTTAGTGACTGAAAAAGTAATAAACTATCTTTTTGATCTACTATAAATCTTAATGTGACAGAATTTGCGTTTTTTGCTATGTAAACATTAAAACAACCCTCTGCGTCTATAAATCCTGAAAACCAACTATTATCTAATGATAATTTTACTGGTTCAGTTATTAAATTTAAAGAATTATCTATATACTTTTTATTTAACCAACCACCTCAAACACTTAATTGGTCTATTCTATGTAATAAATGTAAATTACCATTAAAAATATGATATAAAAGTAATATTTCTTCTTTACCTTGAACAATATATCTTGAAAAACCTTCAAATTCTACAACACTACCAAATTTTAGAGTATTTTTTATTTCAAAAAGTATTTTTGATTCTTTTTGAGTTATAACAAATGTTAATCCAGAATTTCCTTTTTTACCTAGATATCCATCTCCTTCTGAAAATCCGACGAATCATCCCAATCAATTAGGATCTATTTTTGAATTATATTTTTTATGGTATAACTCATTAAAAACATCAAAGGATAAATTTTGAGTTACTAATTTTTTAATATTGATATTATTAAGATTAGTATACGCTTTAATAGGCAAGTTTATACAATAAATACTAGATAACAAGTTTAAATCAACAAAATTTATCAAGTATAAAGTAAAACCTATAAATTCATCAACAATTTGAGGGAAAGTCACCATAATGTGATGCAAAATAAAATTTATTTGTGGACTATATCTTCATCTTTTAATTGAGTTTATCGCCAGTTTTTTTTGTATTACTCGAAATAAAATTAATTTCTTTACTTAGCTTTCTAATTTCGCTAAGTCCTGTTTCTGTAAGATGAGCTTTATTTTGTACCAACTGATAAACTGTTACTCATTTATCAAAAGAATATTGTTTTTTACTTTTTAATTGAAATTTGTTAAGATATTCAATTATAAGTGGCGCTTTAACAAACGAATTACTCTCTATTCTATGCATAGTACCCTCAGCCCCTTTTTTAAGTTTTCTATTACTTAAAAATAGATTTAATTGATCCTTTATATATAACATATTTTCTAAGCTATCTTTTTGATCAATCATAAATCTCAGTTTTACTTGATAGCCTAAAGCCATAGCTTTTCTTTTAAAAAGTGTAACATTAAAACAACCCTCTGCATCTATAAAACCAGATATTCAACTATCATTTAACGTAGGAAGAACATTGTTGTTTTTTTGTTCTATATCAAGAGTATCTAATCAATTTTTTTTTACTTGGACTTTTCTTTTATTTAAGACCAAATTTCCATTAAATAAAGCTATTAGAATAAGCATATTTTTTTTATCTTCAACACGATAACGACTAAAAGACCCATATGTTGTAACTCTTCCTATTCCTAAAGTTTCATGTATATGATTTAATATTGCAGTTTCTTTTTGAGTTAATACAAAAATAAGACGTTTGTCTTTCCCTACGAGAAATGCACCATCTCCTTCAGAAAATCCAATAAATCAAGTTAATCAATCATCAGATATTTGATTAGAATTTTTACCTGATATATTTCTGAATTCATTAAAATTAAAAGATGTTTCGCGTGTAGTCTCTGAGGAGCTATTTTCAGCTTTTGTTTTAAAATTATTTGAATTTATTAATAAAAATAAATATATAAAGCTAATATTTCCGTCTGATTGAGCATAACCTATAAGATTTTCACTATTAAAAGTACTTATAGGCACTAAGCTTTCCCAGCATACAGCGAAATTTATTACCTCAAAGTTACCTTTGAGGAAAGCTACCCGAATTAAAAGATGTTTCGCATATAGTCGGTGGGGATCCTTCTTAAACTAGTCTATTACTTTAAAAATTTACCTTTGTAAGGCTTTAACTTTTTAGACTAAGCTATAAAAGTAAATTATTTTAATAGTATAATAAATAGTTATAAATATAAAGTTTCCTGCTGATTGAACATAGGCTATAAGATTTTTACTATTAAAAGTACTTATAGCCAACTAAGTTTTTCCAGCATATAGCGAAATTTATTACTCCAAAGTCACTTTTGGAGAAAGCCATCACTGTATATTCTTTTTATCTAATTTGTTAAATAAAAATTTAAAAATTTAACTAATTCATATCATTTTTTAACTTAATCAATAAATCTAATCCTGCTGGACTTAAATGTTTTTCACTTTTAATTATTTCTGCAGCTTTACAGAAATTTAAATAATTTAAAGCTTTTATACCATAAAGAGGGTATTTTTCAAAAAAAGGAATAATAATATTAAATATATCTGATGTTTTATTTACATTAAAATCCCCAGCTAATTGACCTTTTCTTTGTTTATACTCTCCACAACCAAAATAATTTTTAAAACTAATAAGAAGTTGTTCATCTCGAATATGTTGAGTAATTAAAAATCTTAATCCAATTGAATATCCAATTTTATGTGTATTAGATTTGGAAATTTTAATACGGAAACAACCTTCAGCACTTACAAACCCTACTAATCAATAAGGGTTATAAATTTCTTGTTTTATTAAAGGTCTTATGGTAGGAAGAATGTCCGGATAGGCTTCTTTTAGTTCATCATTTAGCCCTTTATTTATACTAGCTTTAAGTTTCACAATTTCTTTTAAACCATCAAAAGTCAAATGATTTTTATGTTTAACTAAGTCAAAAACTTGTTTAAAGAGTAGATAATCAGCCTGTTTTTGAGTTATTAAAAGATATTTATCAAAATGATTAATTATTATTTCTAAATCAGTAATAGATGTTACTGTAAATTTTATAACATTTTTTTCTCTATCCATAATTACACCAATCTCGTTAAAAAATACTTTAATATTTTCTAATAACTCCTGATCTTTTTTATGTAAATTAATTCCGAATGATAATTTTACAGCTCAACCTACTTTTAACTTAGAATTTTTACTAATAGAAACATTAAAATAACTTTCTCCGTCGCAGAATCCAGTAATAAAATAAGGATTTAGTTTTTGATATGAACCAGTAGCAAAATGTCTTTGTGTAAATATTTTACTAATTTTTTTGTATTTATATACATTATAAACACAACATAGATTTATTAATAATAAAAGAAAAAATAAATTTTGACTTCAAACCACAAATCCTAGAACTCCAATTGACATCATAGCGTACACCATTCCAAGATACTTTTCAAATTAATGAAAATGGACCATCTCTTTGTCAACTAAATAATATAAAAACACTTCATTGTTAATAAATTTATACATTAAACTTCACCAAATACTACTTTATCTCACTTAACCTTAAAATTTTTTCAACTTTTACCTAATACTGAATTAGGTGTTGCATTATGAGCATGAAGTATTCTAAGTTCATAAAATTTATTAACCATGTGTAATCTTACTCGTTTTTCAGATCTAGAAGGATTAACCTTAAAATAATCATTAACTAGTTTTAAAATTTCATCTTTTCTATAACAAGTTCATTTAAATGCTCCTACTTTAGCCATAGTATAAATTTTTCCACCATATAGTTCAACTAAAGCATCTAACAAAAATTTGTTTTTTTGAGATGCAGTAATAAATAATTGACCTGATTTATCATTCATATATACGCTACCATCACTATCGAAAAAACCTGCAAATCAACCATTATAGTAAGTTAAAGGTTGTGGATAAATTAACTCTATCTTATAATTTTCGCATATTTTACCCAATTGAAGCATTCTTACAGGATTTCTAATAAGACCATTAACAGCTTTTATTAAATTCAATAAGCCTGCTTTGTGATGTAATCTATATCTTAAATGATTATCCCCAGCCTTTAATTTTACCGAACCTCCAAATTCTTGTTTAATTATATATAGACAATGTTTATCCCTAAGTTCCATAACTATTTCTAGGCTAGCATATCCTTTTTTTGATAATTGAAAACAACCATCCCCGTCAATTAATCCAGCTAATCATTCATTAAAAGCTTTATTATTATCAGAGGATTTAATATTATCAATTTTAAAACTAGTATCTTCGATAATTTCTGAAGAAATAGAATTATCAACCGAATCTAAATTATTGTGTTTTTGTGTTGACACAAACGTATGGCCTCTGAGATTCCTACTCGCTTATAATAATAATTTTTCATTTTTAAAAAATGAATTAAACAATTTTGTCTCACTTATTTTTAAATTGTATTCATTGGTTAAATTTATCTATTCTATTAACACTTAAATTACTACGATGATCCAACATATAAAAATCTTTTATTAAATTAATCTTTAAACCTTTATTAGACTTTAAAGGAAAATCTTTAAAATAAAGATCTACTAATTTTAAGATTTCTTGTTTTCTAAAAATAGAATATTTAAACGCATCATTAGAATTAATAATTTCAATTCTTCCACCATACAAAATTTGTAATGGTTCCAATAAATATTTATTCTTTTGGGTGACACTTATAGTTAATTGTCATGACTTTTCATCTATATAAATAGATCCGTCGCTGTCTATCAAACCGCTAAATCAACCACTATAATAAACTAAAGGTTGAGGTTCTATTAATTCTATATTATAATTTATACAGATTTTGTTTAATTGAAGCATTCTTATAGGATTCTTAATTAAACCATTAACATCATTAATTAGATTAGTTAAACCTTTTGGATTTTGTAATTTATACTTCAATGCATTAGATCCCGATATTTCTTTAATAGATCCTCCATATTTATGTTTTATTGAGTATAATAAAGATTTATCGTTTATATTTTTTACAATTTTTAAACTATTAAAACCTTTTTTAGTTGTTTGAAATTGACCGTCTCCATCTATTAATCCTCCCAATCATTGATTAAATTTAGTTTGATCAGTTTTGTTAATTATAGTTGAATAATTTCTTTTGTTCCCTAGCGATGTAGAAATACTTACATTTGATAAACTTTTTAATTTTCTACCTTTATTCATACATGATTTTATTTGTTTAATCTCTGTTAACGTTTCTTCAGTTAAAGAAACATAAGTACTTCCTTTTAGTAGCATAATTTTTTTGAAATCTAAGAAATCTAAATATTTTTCACCTTGAAGAGGGTATTTCTCAAAAAAAGGAACAATCTTACATTTAATATCATCAAATTTAGTTACAATAAAATCGCCATGTAAGGACGTAGAAAGTCTAACACTATATTTACCACACTCAAAATAATCTACCAAACTATTTAATAATTTTGCATCTCGTATATGTTGTGTTACTAAAAATCTGAGATTAACTGAATCACCTTTAGAGGTTTTTATAAGTCTGACATTAAAACAACCTTCAGCATCAACAAAACCTGTAATTCAAAATGGATCAGGGATAATTATATTATGTATTTGAGGTCTTGTACAAGGAATAATATTTGGAAAAGCTGTTATTAAATCTTCAGATAAACCTTTATTTAATACAGCTTTAATAGATACTAATTTTTTTAAACCTTCAGATGTTAAATGTTCTTTTCTTGTTACCAGTTCTACAGCTTGTTTAAATAACTGATAATCCGCCCATTTTTGTGTTATTAATGGATAATTATCAAAGTGATTAACAATAACAAGTATATCTTCTAAAGCTCCAGCTCAATATTGAGCATAATTTTTAGATTCTGCTGTAAGTCTTCCAACACCAAAAAAATCTCTAATTTTTTCTAATAAAGCTCTATCTCTTGAATGTAAGTTTATCCTAAAAACTAATTCAACACTATAACCACTATTCCTATTAGATTTAGGTCTAATATTAATAAGAAAATTACCCTCACCATCAGTAAAACCTGTTACAAATCAAGGATTTAATTTGTTGGTCTTATTATGTAAGGGTCTTAATTGTTTAAATATTTTCATTTTTTGTCTTTTGACAAATGAATTAAAAAAATTATTATTAATACAAATTGATAAACTATAAAATCATGATTTTCTTACCCGCAAATTAAATTTTTGTATTATTAAATATAATAATATGAGGTTTTTTTGTATGGCCTCTGAAATTACTACTCACATGCTTAATCTTATAGACTCCTTAATCTTAGATTTCAAATTTATAAAATTTGGTGCTTTGGTTATCGGCGGGTTCCCAGTAGGAAATAAAATTTCTTGTACAAACATTTTTACATTTTTAAAATTTATTTTTATATTATTTAAAATAAATAAAAAAGTAGTTTGTAGTATATGATCTACTGAATTCCTGCGTATAGTTTGTTGCATTAAATATTTTTTTAAAGGGCCATCTTCTTGACCGAAAACGTGTTTACTTGATGTAGAAGAAACGACTGTACTGATAATTCCGAACCCTGGTATAATTAATATATAAACCTCAGGATGACCAAAAAATCCAATTCCATATTATATAATTTTTTTTCACCTTGTAATTATATAACCAACGGTGAAATCCGATGCCTTTTATTAATAGGTCATTAAAAGAGAAATCCGACTGTACATTAAGCAGCATTTCAGCCACCTACCGGTGAACCAGTACTGTAGCGATCTCTTAGGAAACCGACGGTCTTATCCTTAGGGGATTTTGACCGTATGGATAATTTTTAAATCATCCCACCAGTATTGCTCTTATGTTTTATTATTTTTTCCTAAGAATTGCATAATAAATTATAATAAGAACTAGGGTTGTGGTATACCTTATCTATAGGTATTCGTTAACTAGGATCTTAATTTTACATCTGTCCTAGAAAACTTCATAGCTTTGACTAAACCAATCCCCTTTTTTCCTTTTATATAATAGTTTTATTAATTTGTTTAGCCAGCTCTATTAATTCCAATCTAGATTTGTCATTAAGATGATCTTTTTTAACTAATCTAGAATGAAGTAATTTTCACTTTAAATAACTATCTTTTTTTTTAGTTATTAGGCTATATTCATCAAAATAAGTAAATAAACCTTTACAATTTTTTACACCGTTAATTCTAATTTCTCATACATCATTAACAGAATGAGGAAATACGGAACCTTCTACTAAATATTCACTAAAAATATTTATAATATGTTCTAAAACAAATTTATTCGCCTCTCATTTCTGAGTTAATATATATCTAAATCTATACCCGGAACTATTAGATAATAAAGAACAAGTAAAACAACCTTCTCCATCTGTTATACCTGAGATTCAACCATCTTTCAATGAAGGAGTTACACAAATATCTAAAGGAGTTATGGTAATAAGATTCTTTCTTAAAAGTTTTTCATTAAAAGAAGAAAGAAAAGTTAAAAATCTAGCTTTTCTTGTAGGAAATACCATATTACCGTTAAACAATAAACAAATTAGATATAAATTTTTAATGTCTTGAATAATAAATCTATGTGTGTTTTGTTTAACGGATTGTTTAATCACTTTACCAAAACCTAGATTATTCTTAATATAATTTAAGCTTTTTACATCCGTAGTAGATTGAACAACAACAAAGGCTAGATCCCCTCTTTTAGCTAAAATGAAAGAACCTTCTCCTTCTGAAAATCCTATAAATCATTCAAGAAATTTACTACTAGGTTGTTTAAGATTAGGATAGTACTCACTAAATTTAGAATAAAAAGATGTAAAATCAAAAAATTTACTTTTTTGATGTATTAATAAAGACAAACATATATAATCTGTTTTAAAGAAAAGATGTTGAAATAAGATAGGATCACCACCACCAGCAGTTTCGAAGAAAGATGTATTGAAATTCCTGTCCGTTAAAAGCATTGTAATTCCCTTATTCTTAATCTACGAGACTAGGTCCCATGACTCTTTCGTCAGCTACAAAGCAGCTGACGATTATGTCTTAAAAATAATACTATTTTTTAAAGTAGATTTTCATTAATTCACATTAATGGTGGGATCATATCTTACTTATCTAAGTTATAGAAATTATTAAAATGGTCTCAAACAAAAATTGTTCTTTTATCATTCATATTTGATTTAATTTTAATAACCTTTTCTATATTCAATTTATGATCCATTTTTCCAGATTTAAATAAATTAACAACTTCTATTCAACATTTAAAATCTAAATATTTACTACCAAATAAAGGGTAATTATTTAAATAAGATTCTAAATTTAAATTACCTTTTAAGCTTGTAGTTCTAACTCTATATTCAGGATTAGGTTTATCTTCCCTGATAGACTTTACAACAGTAGATAAAAGTTCAGCTATATTTTCTAAAAAATATAAATTACTTTTTCCATTGTGATCAATTTGTCTTTGTGTAAGCTCAAATTTACACTCTATTCTTGTAGATTTATCATTTTTAGTTGTTCTAACTGAAAAATGGCCATCAGCTTCTATAAAACCTGATAATCAAGCATCACTCGTTAAATTATTAGTATTTAAAGGTTTTTTTTCTAAATTAAGTTTTGAATCTTTAATATTATATCAATCAATTAATTTTCATAAAGCATAAATTTTTGGTGTTCTCATATAACCATTAATTAATTAGTTTACCTCCCGCCCTCCCTCACATCCTAATTAATAGTAATAACCAAGAAAACCAAGATATAATTTTTATTTGCAATTTCTATGTAATTATTCACGATCTAAAAAGAATTTAACTTTAATGTTTATCTATTTAAAACAGCTATATATTTCAATAAATTTTAAATAAAGTTTAAATTCATTAAATATTAATTTACTAATTCTATTTTATATCTATCTTGATACAATTTTTTATTTTTTATATAACTTATTATTGTAGCATGGCTTTTTACATTAAGTAATTTAGCAGCTGCTCGAATAGAATCTGCCACGAAAACTTCATTCAATTTAGTATCGATAATTCTTACTTTTTTACCGGGTACAGGTTGTTTTAATCTTTTATATTGAGTAATGCTCATTTTAGCTTTAGTCTCGACAGAGTGTTTATGTCCTAAAGGTGAATTAGCAGTTGGTCGTATATTATATTCAGGCTTTAAAGAATCTATGTAATTTTGTTCCTTAGATATTAATAAACTAATCTCACAATATTCTAAAATTTCTAAACTAAACATTGAATAACCATATTTAACTAAAGCACTATATATAGCCATGTTTCTATTTATATTTCTTATATATCCTAAAGAATAATATGAACGAAATCTAGTAGATAAATCAATAGCGCTTCCAATATAAGTTTTTCCATTCGTTTTATTTGTCCATCTATAAATTCCTGATTTCTTTTTATTATCTTTTAAGATTTCCAACCTTTGATTATCAGAATTAGAATAAAATTTAATAGGAATAATACACAAACTAAAATTATAAAAACAATCTACACCAAAAATATGAAATAAGTTATTGCAAATAAAATTAAAGACAGCAAAAAATGAACCGAATACCGCATAAATTCCCTATTCTTGATCTACGAGACAAGGCTTATTATTATTTATAGTAGATATTCATTAACTCACGTTAATGGTGGGATCATATCTTACTTCTTTATATATTTATAAAAATAAAATGCATAATTATGAAAATGTATAGCGTACGTAGCACATAATGTACCATAGCGTTGCCCCCTTGATAATAATAATAACAATCCTAATTTATTATTAACTGTAAGAATATAAGCATTTACTCCTTTTTTCCTTGCAAGAGATCCATGCCCTAGATTTTTTTGAATTAATAAAGCTAAAGGTAAATCTTTTAAATGAAAAACAATTTGTATAGAAGGGTAATTAAGAACACCTTTTGGAGATCTTTCTGATTTAGGTACAATTATTGTACCGTCACCTTCAATTAATCCAGCTAAATATGAACAAAATTTATTTTTTTCAATTTGAATATGAGAAATTGTACTATACATTTTTGTACCCTTACAATTTTTTATAATAATACTATAGCAGATAAGCTCTGACGTATGACCTCTGAGGGTCCCTAAAAAGTCCAAACTTTCTAAGTTTCCTGCTGATTGTGTAAAATATATATTTAACAGTTCCCAGCTTATAGTCAAATTTAAAGCCGGCAGAATTAAATGAACTTTACCGGCATTAAAATTCTACTAATATATTACTTATTAAAAATAATTTTATTATTATAATAATTTGTTAAGAAAAAGAAAATATTCAACACTCATTAAATATTCTTTTACTTTTTCAAATTAACGGACATTATTCATTATTATAAACAATGAATAATTTTCGTAGATATTCACTTCGTATCCGAAGTGTTGGGACTATATCTTATTTACTTAAATATTAAAATATAATAAATAAATTTTGACGTGTAGTCTCTGAAGATACATAAAATATAAAATTTTTATGCTTCCTTCTAGTTTTCCAAATTTTAATATGGAAGTCCTAGAATATAGTCAAAATTTAAGCCGGCAGAATTGAAATTATTTAATTAAGTCATTAAAAATTAATTAAAATTTTTAAAATGTTAATCTGTCTAGTCGTTAATAATTGAAACGGTGAGGTTACTAAACAATTTGTAAAACTTTATTAAATACCGGCTACTTTGTATGAGAGCCTCTTAAAACAAGTTTATAAGCAAAATGTGGTATTACGTGTGGTTCAATAAGACTTTTAAATTTGCTTCACGAATCCGCTTTAATGTATATTAAATAAGGTTTATTAACTTTATCTGTCCGGGTATGCATTGAGCAGTTTAGATCGAATTTGTTTTTTAATACGCTAATTAATAATAAAACTTCTTGTTTAGTAAAAGAATTAGTATTAAGTATAAATCCAGAACGGTCAGCATTCCCATCAGAGTATTATAAAAAACATAGTTGTATTAACTCACCGTTATTAAAATTATTTGTTTTATTCATCTAACTACGCTCAACACTATATAACTAATTATAAATTGATTTATAAAACCCTCTTACCTCCTTCAGTGTAAATAGAGCGATTTATATACTTACTCTTAATTTATTCAAAAATTAAAGAAATATTTATTTAGTAAAATTAAGTTACATTTATAAAATTACCTTTTTATATTTATACTATATCTTTGTTTTATAAGTCTTTTATAACCTTTTTCTAAATATACCTTTTCAGCACTTCGTAAAGCAGTATGTGAACAACCTATCGCATCTGCAGCTTGTCGTATAGAATTATAGTTTTTAGTAACCCCTGTTTCTGTATCAACGACTTCAACCCAAATTCCTTTATCCTTATTTATTTTTAACATACGGTTTTTTGCTTTAGTACATTGTTCTATACTTGAATTATGTTTAGTTAAATGTTTTTTTAAATTAGATTTATGTTCCAAAGATAGTTCACGACCTCTGAGTTTGGCTAAAGTCTCATCAGAATGCTTGTACCCTAATTTTGAACCAGCTGTCTTTAATATATTATATTCTGGATTTATTAAATCAATAAAATATTGTTCCCTTTCAATTAATTGTTCAGGTTTACAATATTCTAAAATACTTAAACTAAACCCGCTATATCCGTATTTTAATAAAGCTTTTACTATTAGGCTAGAAGACATGAGTTTATTCAGGGCTATTAAATTATAATATCAAGAAAATCTTTTTGATAAATTAGAACTGCCTCCTACATAACATTTATTATTATTAAAATTAATTCAACAATATACTCCACATTTCTTTTTATTTTCATCATAAATTAGTTTTTTTTCTTTATCCGCGTTTGAGTAATGTTTTACGGGAGTAATATTTTGTAAATTATTACTAGATATTATAGGTATACCTGCTAAATAACAATAAAAACCATCTGAAAAAAATACTTGAAATAAATCTAAATCGAAAATAAAAATAAATCAAACACAAAACAAAATAACTAAATATAAAATATCGTAAGTAAAAATAATTTTTAAATCAACTCAATTTCCAATACCTTTAGCTGTTAATAACTCCTGAATATTTGTAGGAACTATTTTTGTTTTATTTTTATAAAATAACTCATGATAGTAATTAAAAGCCTCGTATGTTAATGTATCAAAATAGATAGATTGATGTGTTTTTTCGTTAATTACTGCATCTTTAATTCTCGGACTCATTTTACAATATTCTTGAAATAAAGAATAAAGATGCATTATATACTCTTCATGTTTTAAACTTTGTTTAAAGCATAAACAAGTATTTTTATTTCTTTTTCGAATATACAAATCTCCTAACCCTAACCCTATAATAATATCTTTTAATTCGGAAGGTATATCATCAAAAGTAATAGTCTTTGGTTGTTTAATTAAGGACAAAGATATAGGTTGAGTAACATGGTTAATAGTATATTTACGAGTTAACCTACCAGCGAGCACGGGCAGAGAAAGTAATAATAAAACAGCAGTTACTATAACAGCTCATCCAAATAAAGTAAGTTTATGCAGACTAGTACCAGGACTTCTCATATTAAGCACAGTTGTTATGACTTATTTATGTCTAATAATTTTAATACTATATATACCTTTAAATAGTGCATTTTTACCTTGAGATATTCTTTTATCGTAATTAATAATCGTAGGTGTAGAACACCCAAGACTTGCAGCTGCTAAAGGTAAAGAATCATATACTATAGTTTCTTTAGTTATCACATTATTAACCTCCACTTTGAAAGCTTTACTTTTATTAAGAATGGAAAGATGCTCTCTTAATAAATTCAAGGTTTCACCTTTAGGCTTAACTCCAGTTTTGCTTTTAGAAATTTTAAGTTTAGCAGACTCTGTTTGTTTACGCCCTTTAGATGAACCTGCTATTTTTAATACATTGTATTGAGGTTTTAGTACGTCTAAATAATATTGCTCTCTTTCAATCAAAATAGAAGGGTCACAATATTCTAATATTTCTAAAGAAAATTTTGAATAACCATATTTTAATAAGGCTCTACAAATAATACTATCTTTACGATTAGTTATATGATACAAACTATAGTACATATAAAATCTTCCAGATATATTAATACTTGAACCTACATAACATCTGCTATTTTCATTATTTTTAATTAAATAAACACCAGATTTATGTTTATTTTCTCGTATAAATACTCTTTTATCGGTATCCATATTAGAATAAGAAACAATAGGTATAACTAAAGTTATGACATTAAATATTGTTAAATTAATAACAATTAATGGACTATATATTCAGCGCATCTGTATTTTAGATACGGTGTTTAACGTTTAGTCTCTAAGGATTTCAATAAACATAATGTCTATAATTTCCTGCTGATTAAGCATAGCTTATAAAAATTTTACTATTAAATTTTTATAAACACTGAGCTCTTCCAGCATACAGTTAAAAAATTTATATGAACCTCATATAATTTTTGTTTTTACAGAAATTTACAAAAATATCCATTATAAGCTTTACCTAAATTAATATGTTTAACCAATGTTACTTGAGAAGCAGATAAACCTTTGCTTTGTAAATATTCCACACATTTACCTAAACTAGGTAACACTGTAGTATTTTCTAAATTATTTACATCTGTTAGTATAACAGGTTTACAAGAACTATTTAGAGGTTTATTTTTATTAAATTTAATTCTATCATTTTCTAACATTAAAGATAAATCCAAATCAGACATATCTTTAACTTTAGCAGTTAAAACAGGCTCCCTTAAAAATTTGTATTTACCTAAATAATAAGTACCATTATTTAAATGTTTAGTAAAAGTAGTATGATGTATACTAAAATCTCTAATTAGATTTATTTGTTCACCACTATAATAATATAATATTGACATATCTCTATTGTACATAAAAATAGGTTTACTATTACTTGGCATAGTAGCATGTCTAAGAGTATTTAATGTAAATAAAGGATTTAATAGATAATATTGTTCTAATACAATTTCTGAATATTTTTCATAGTTATCAAGTAAAGGAAAAATTTCTAATGAAAAATTTTTATTTTTCTCTTTTTTTAATAAAGGTACAATTAAACCTATATCCTTTTGTCATCCTTTAAAATATTCATTAATTCTACGTGAAAGATTATTAGAAGAACCAACATATTTATTACCTGTTGGAATATGTGTAAAAATATAAATACCAGGTACTGGTTTTTCACTTTTTGCTTTCCCAAGCTTTTTATTAATATCCTCTAAAGTTTTTTTATTAAAGTTATTATATATAAAACTTTTAGTATTAACCAAAATTTTTAACTGTTCATCTGTAATTTTTATATTTTTCGAGATTAAAAGTTCATTAATAATCTTAGCTGTTACAGGTTTATTACTATAAAAATACTCAAAAGCTAATACATTACAACGTTTTTGTTCTTCAGTAAGCCCTCATACTTCAAATACATATTTTCATTTAGGATCTATTTTAGAATTAATAGGTTTGTCTTTATTTTTTTCATTATTATTTTTTTCATTATCATTTTTGTAATTGTTGTTAGGTTTACCATTAGAACTATAAAAAGATTTAAAGATAAATCATCGAGTAAAAATAATACCTGGTATTATTCGATAAGTTAATATACGGTCGAAGTTCATAGCACCAAGAAGAGAAGAAATACCAGCTAAATGTAAACCAAAAATTGCTAAATCCACACTAGCACCACTATGACTTTGAATTCCGGCTAAAGGAGGATAACATTAATGTAGGGTAACCTCAATTTAGTTAAAACTAAAACTATCGTTACACTCAATATATCACTATATTGTTCGGACTTTATCTTTATCTTTTATATAATAATATATTTTATATAAGATTAATTTAATCAAAGGTATAAAAAAAGTATAATCGGCTGCCATAAGCGGCCAAGGATACAACGCACGTAACTTGCGCCGTATCTATTAATCAATTTTTATAGTTATAGTAAATATCCCTTTATATAGCTTTTTACTTTTAATATAATTTCTAACTTGGGTAGTTGATGTATCAAGAAATTCTGCAGCTTTTTTCATACTAGAAAAATTTGTTGAAACATTTGTTTGATTATTTATAACTTTCACAGGTTGCACTTTATAATTACCTAGTCCTATCTTTGATTTAGTTTCATTAGAATGAATACGACCTTTCATTTTTGATTTAGTTTCTTCAGAGAGAGTTCTACCTAATAATGATTCACTTATTTTATATTTTGTTTCTTCAGAAATTATTTTAGGTTTACGATTTAAAGCTGCTACGCGAATAAGCTCAATAGAAGCTTTACTGTGTTTAAACCCTACATAAGAACCTGCAGTTTTTAATATATTATATTCAGGTTTTATTAAATCAATATAATATTGTTCTCTTTCTATTAAAATATCAAAATTACAATATTCTAAAATTTCTAACTGGAAGCCAGAATAACCATGTTTTAGTAATGCTTTATAGATAACACTATTACTATTTTTTGTTTCTTTAATTAAAAATGACATAGAATAATAATTTGTAAATCTACGTGATAAATTTAAAGCAGAACCTATATAACTTTTCCCTGACGATTTATTAACTCACCTATAAATACCAGATTTTTTATTATTATCTTTATAGATATTTAATTTCTGTTTATCAGGATCAAAATATGAAATAGCTGGAACTATTAAAAAATAATTAATATAACAATTACCTAAAAAATCATATCAAAAAATAAAAAGCTCCTGATTTTTGAGTAAATAGATTAAAAAAATGCCTATTATAAACTTTGTAATATAATTAAAATCCAAATTTATTTTGTTGTTTAAATAAAAATTAATATTATTTTTAAGATATTCTTTGTTAAGTCTCTGACGAGCAAAATATTTTTTATATTTTACTCAAGCGAATTGTCTTATGGCTCTATACATTTTTACATAAATAAAGTGTTTATTTGAGTAGTCTAGAGCTTGTATTAAATTAAAAAAACCTAACACAAGATTTTCTCGCATTGGAAAGAATTTTATTGCTTCAAAGTCACCTATGAACAACTCCTTATCCATATAAAGAGTTCACCCTGTCTGTTTAAATAAAAATTTTCCCATCTCGTTATTGTCATTCCTGATCACATTTAACAATAAAAATTGTTTAATGAATCTCAATTAAATTGAGTTCGGGCGCCGCCGCTAAGCGGCGGCGCCTGAACCAGTATCGCGCGGTGCGCGCTTCCGGTTCTTTTAGTATTCATAATGAATAAATTATAAAAAATAGGATTAATTAACAAGTTTATAGGTTGAAGTAAATTTTAATTCCTTTTTTTATTATAGGAACTATCACTTAAAACACACATTTAACTTAACACATAGTGTATAAACTATGTCAAATTTAAAAAGGATAAAGATAAAAATAAAATAAACAGGATTATTTTATTATTTTTTTAATATTTATTATTTTCTCTATCCCCTCTTGAGTCAAATGTGCTTTTTTATTCATTAATTCCCCAACTCTGCAGAATTTTTCATAATCTAATGATTTATAGCCTTGTAAAGGATATTTTTGGAAAAATGGTATAAATTTTTCTTGTATATCTGAAAATTTTGAAGCTAAGTATGTTACATGATCAGCGTTTTTATAAACGGCTCCGCTATTAAAATAATTTACAAAACCTTCCATTAAAATTTTATCTCGGCTATGTTGAACTATACTAAAATCTAATTTTATCTGGTGTCCTGTTTTGTAAGCATTAGATTTTATAACATTTATAAAAAAACATCCTTCGGCTTCTACGAATCCAGTAACTCAGTAAGGGTTTACATTTTTAAAAGAATTGTTTCTTACAGGTCTTTCTACAGGACATACATTTGGAAAATGATTAATTAGCAATGGTGTTAGGCCTTTATTTAATGAAGACTTAAGTGATATAATCTTATCTAATCCCTTTGAATCTAGGTGTTGTTTATTATGCATAATAAGAACTATTTGTTTAAATAGTTCAAAATCGGCTTGTTTTTCAGTTAATAAAGGATATTTTTCAAAATGAGGTATTATTACATTAAATATATCTTTTATAGATTTAACAGTAAAATACGCACTATTATCTTTTTCACGAATTGTGATTTTTCCTATCCCTCCGAAAAAATATTGTATTTTTTCTAATAGAGCTGTATCTCTACTATTTAAATTAATAGTAAAAACAGGTATTATATTTCAACCTGTCTTATATGTTGCTCTTTTAAGCACTAATACTGAAAATGAACCCTCACCATCTACAAAACCTGTTACATAAGAAGGATGCAAACAATTAAACTTTCCTTTAGGATTAGAATAAGTACTATTTAATCTCTTATTTAATTTACCTGTCTTTAAATAATAAGATTACAACAAATAAAAGAAGTTATTTAGTTTTTACCTTCGCTCGCTCAGCGAGCGATGGCTAATATTGAAGGAAGCTTAATGGCCATTAAAAAAAATAACAATTTACCTTTTTGATTTCTAATTGTTTTAGGTACAATTATAGATCCATCACCTTCTATTAAACCAGCTAAATAATGACCTAATAATTTATCAAAATCATTATTAGTTGAAAATTTTCGTGATGGACCTTTATATCTTCTAAATTTTTTATGTTATTTATATTTAATTTGAGGCTTTTATAAACATATTTTTTTCTTATATACATTTCTTATGATAAGCTTGATAAAAGTAATTCGTCACCGAATGACAATAACAATCTTAAAAACATAAATACTAAGCTATTTACCATACTTTTAACCTTAATCTTTTGCTTTTATATCTTTAATTTAATCATTCAGTAATCAAATAAAACTTGACCCACAAGTGAGCTAGACCAAATTAAATAATAAATTTTTATTTATTATAAATTAATTTTAAGGAAAAATCAGAGTAAATTTCACTTATATGCCGTTTATCTTAATACACTATCCACATAGCTATAGTAAGCTCTTTTACACTACTATTTAATTGACTTCATGTACACAAAACAAATAATAAATAGTAGTAAATAAACCTCTTAAGTGAGCTAGATAGAGAGGGGGCAGATGGTTTCCTGTTTCCTTTCCCTCAGAAACGTCGGCTCTTCACCAGTTTACACCCACCCCCTCAGGAAGTTCCTTGGTGCTACTTCTTAACCTACTCCTTTCTAACTCCCCAATTGATACAGAGGTGTATTTTTTTATTGCCAACTAATTTCTACCACTATGTATCTATTTTTCGGAATTTATAAATACCTTTAAACAGTTTATCATTTTTAATACATTTAACTATTGTCGCAGGACTACAACCAACTGAATTAGATGCCTCTTGTCCAGATAAATATTCTGTACGTTCTCCAGTTTTTATGTTTAATACTTCGATTTTTTTAACCTTAATACTAGACATTTTTGCTCGAGCTTCTTCCGTAAATTTATAACCTGTTTTTGATATAGACATCTTAGCTCGAGTTTCTTCAGATCGTTTTTTCCCTCTTAATTTAGCTAGAGTTTCTTCCGAATGCTTTTTTCCAAACATTGGATTTAATTCACCTATTTTTAATCCTTTTAAAGCAGCAGATATCTTTGCTCTAGCTTCTTCCGTATGTTTATAACCAGTAGACGACCCAGCTATTTTTAAAATATTATACTCTGGTTTTAAAAGATCAATATAATATTGCTCTCGTTGTATAAGATCTTTTTCATCACAATATTCTAATATATATAAACTAAAAGAAGAATAACCATACTTTAATAAAGCTTTACATATAAGCATACCGGAATCTTTATTAAGATAATTAATATTATAATATTCTCTTAATCGACGTGCAAGATCCTCTCCGCTCCCTACATATAACTTTCCATTTATTCTGTTTTTTCATAAATAAATTCCTGATTTTTCTTTGTTATCTTTTAATGCATCAAGTTTTTGAGTATCAGAATTAGGATATATCATTACAGGATTTATTTCATTTTTAGTTGAATAACTACGGTAACCTAAAGGAATAGAGCATGCTATTATAGTAGTATCGAAATGATAAACGTTTAAAATTAATAAAAATATTATTAAAATACCTACAGTACTAAAGCAAACGAATAAAGAAAAAATTGTACGTTTTATGTGTCCCTTTGTCAAATTAAAATAAAATTAAAAACTTTAGAAGATAATAAAGTTATTATTTAGCTTATGTAAAAACGTTAATTTAGTTAATTTACCCTTCATTATTATACTAAATAAATTTTATTCTTTCATACTTTCGTATAAAGATCGGACTATCTTTTCACCTTATAAGGTGTATCACGTATAGTCTCTGCAGAACCCTCATCTGAGGTTTCCTACTGATTGTCATTTGAAATATTATTTTTAATAAACATAGCATATATGACTGCGTATTTCAATTTAGAATTTTTAGTATATAGTGATAATCTACATAGTAATTACTTACTACTCGGGCACAGGGATTTTAAGTACCCGCACCATCCTCGATACAGCTAGAAAACACAAATAAAGCTAAGCTAGGAATAAGTAGCCAGTAACTGATATTATTAAGTCTAGGGAATCAAATTTACGTAAGTAATTTCTTACCTACTTGGACTATGTCTTCATCCAATTTTATTCTTAATATATATAAATAAATTAATATAACTTTAATTAAAAAAGCATTAATAAAATATTATTTTAAATTTTAACTTTTTTACGCGGACGCGTCGATTAAATTAAGACTATATAATTATACCTTTAAATTTTTAATTAAAGACAACAACTAAGGTTGAATAAAAGAAAAAAATTTTTTTATAATTATTTTAAAGTATAAATTTAATAAAATTGGAGCTTCGCGTATAGTCTCTGAGGATCCTACTCATAAATAATTACTTTGGTTTCCTGCATAACCCTCCCATGTATGATACAAGTTTTACGACTAGTTCAGTTTATTTATTAACTTTATGGCAGTTACTACCGCCCAACTAGGTGTCTATATCATCTGTTGACTGAATAAATTAATTCAAATTCGAGAGATTCCATGCTTACAGTGAAGTTATATTTAGAAAATTTACACTTTCTAACGGCATTCCCTTTTTTAGAAAAAAATTTAAATTAATGTTTGTATTTAGTATAAATCATTTAAATGATCTCAATTGAATTCAGTTCTTTTTGTATTAATTTGACTTCTAACAAATTCTACTGTGTTTATTCCTTGTTCAGTATAATGTTCATTATTAATAATTAAATAAGCAACTTTTTCTCAATCTTTATAATCTAAATATTTACTTGAAAATAAAGGATATTTATTAAAATAGCTAATAATAATATCTAAAGATACTTTGCTAGATGCTGCTAAAGTATAATATGTATTATTTGTAGATTTTTGTGTTCTAGTTAACAAATTACAATTTAAAAATAAAGATATTTCGTTTAAAATATCAAAATAACTATCATTAGTAACTGGATCTAAAATTCTTTGTTCGATTCTCAATCTACAAAAAATTTTTCTTTTTTTGGCTCCTTCTTCTGTTTTAATGTATTGTACAGAAAAACTACCATCCGCATCTACAAATCCGCTTAATCAACTATTATTTTCTAAATTATTTTTATTTAAAGGTAATTTATTTATGTTGGTAGCATGACTTTTATTTAATCAGTCTATTAGATTATATAGTTGATGTATTTTCACGGCGATCAAATTTATCATGCAAATAAATAAAAACATTTTAAGATTAATAATACAAAAATTTATTCTCTTCCCTTGTTCATACCGTCTTTTATTTTTTTAATTTGATCTAACCCTTTTTCCGTTAAATGTATTTTATTATTCATTAATTCTACAACTAAAATAAAATCTAAAAAATCTAGATGTTTTACCCCTTGTATAGAATATTCTTGGAATAACGGAATAATTTTTTGTGTTATATCGCTAAATTTAGTAACTGTAAATTCTACTACCGTTCCACTTATATTAACGTTTCCGCACCCTAAATAATCAACTAGACTTATCATCAGTTGCTCATACCTAGAATGTTGACTAAGTTTAAACACCAACATAACTTGAAACCCTGTTCTATGAGTAGATGATTTAATGACCCTTACTAAAAAGCATCCTTCAGCAGAAGTAAAACCAGCTATTCATAAAGGATCTTTAATTTTAATGTCTGAAACACCAGGTCTAGGGTAAGGTATAATATTAGGAAAGGCAGCTTCTAAAGCAATAGGAAGACCTCAATTTAGAGAAGCTCTTATTGCTACAAGTTTACGTAATCCCTCAGAATTAAGATGTTCTTTATTTTTAATTAAATTAATAGCTAACTTAAATAAAAGATAGTCAGCATGTTTTTGAGTTATTAACGGATATTTATCAAAATGATTTAATATCACATCTAAATCTTTAATAGATTGTACATAATAAACACAAGAGCCATTTGCTTTTACAGATATATTTCCTACACCAAAATAAGCTTTTATGCTATTTAAAATAGGTAAATCTTTTTTATGCAAACCTAATTGAAAACAAGCTCGTGCACCCCAACCAGCTTCATGCTTATTACTTTTATATATATTAATTATAAAACAAGCCTCACCATCAGAAAATCCTGTTAAAAATCAGGGATTAATAATTGATTTTTGTAATTTATTAACCGGCAATGTAGAATAAAATCTTATTTTATTTATTTGATTAGAAAGGATATTGATTTGATAGTTTCTTACGAAACCCATTAGAGTACACCTTAAACAAGAAACATCACCAACTTGCCTATTACCATCTACTCGTTACACTTTTACAGTTTTATGAGCCCACTGCACTTTACGGCCCCGCTAAAATCTGATTTAGCTACGCGATTGTCCATATCACTTTCGATACTATGGAGATTTCCGTAATTTGGTAGTATATCTCCCAATATAGATGATTTCCTTAACCATCATCAAGCAGGTGTTTTTAATTCACCATTTATTAAATTAACTATCTTTTTTAAACCTACTACAGGTGATACTATTAAAACACAAGCATTATATTTAGGTTTATATCTTATAAATCCCGATCCTATAATACTAAGTAATTTTTTGGCTAAAGCCTCATTTTTTAACCCAAAAGTTATACAAAACCTAGGGTTATGAGTTTTTTTACCTTTATCTTTTTGAATTCATATATGTCCGTCGCCTTCAAATAAACCAGCTAGATATGGACCCAAATTATCAGAAGATACACTATTTACAATTATATCATTATTTTTTAAATTTTTCTCAGGGAGATCCTGGTCTTTTGCCATATCAGGTCCCCCAGCAACAATAGGCAATAAGAAATTTCCAACGAGGGTATTCCTTTATCCCATCCTAATATAAACTATCATTTAAGAATTTTTTAGCGTCTTAATTAAATAAATTTTTGTCCCATAATTTATTTTTTTCAGTAACCTACTAGATTCCCATATAATTTTTTTATTACCCTGGGACGATAAATTTTTATCTTGCTGTAGTTTACCATTAGGCAGGGAAAGGTTAAAATACGTTATTATCCATTTTCATGTAACACATAGAGTACACCTTAAATATAAATAGCATCGCCCAGGGACTGCTATGTATTAACTTCCATCTACTCGTTGCTCTTTTCCAGATCGTCCTACCTCCAACCGTTGCCAGTTGGGCTCGTCACTAGTTTAGATCCGCGGTTGTCCATTTTCTTTCGTCATCCTTTACAGCTTATTACCTCCATTTAACATTACTATTGGTACTTATTATTAGAATTTTCACTATATATAAGGTGGTACTGAAGGCTTTAGGAGGTTCCCGGAATTTGGAAGTTAGGGACTTTCGTAGTTCCTAGGTACGAATCATCCACCGATTAATGCAGGATTGGGATAGGTAGGCCCTCTCAAGCTTTCCCCCCCTCAGAACCGTGCATGCTAGTTCCCCAGCACACGGCTCAAGCTATTTATTTGTTATCCACCCTTATTAATTTATTATTTATTTTACTAAATTAAAAATTAGGATAAATTATAAACAACCTATAGTCAAGTCAGCGCATTTTCATGCTTACTCATTTCATTTTCACTTAAATAAATTATAAGAAATAGATTATATCTCCCATTACAAGTGATCGTTAGCTTTTTGACTTATCTCATACCCTACTGTCGATATGCCTTTTTAATTATTTATAAGACACCTCCCATTAAATATCTATAATTTATGTTTTATTCTCTTTATTAAAGCGAATAAAAATGATAATTATGGGAAACAATAGGGCTTACCACGTTGCTATATTAATACAATTCAAAGATTTTTAATAATCTCTGATTTACGATATTTTGGATATATACTCTAAACGGCGGGATTATAAATGACTCTGGCTTCGCTTGTATGAACAGCTCACTCCTTTCCCCTCTTTAAAAATTTATTAACCGTCCTTCACACGTATATTCAATTTCGTTTATCCTTTTATATCACAGTCTAACTCTTTTTTACAACTTCACCTTATAAAGTTTTTTAGTGAATCTATTTGTAATTAAGAACATTGTCAATAAAGCTTCATACAAAATCGTTACCAATTAAGCATGTTTATCTAGACTCAGATGAGAGTACATCTGGAATTATTTCAAATTCATTATTAATACAACCCTCGTGTCGCACCATACAATTTAAAATTTAAAGAATTATACTAATAAAAAAAACATTTATATCTCTTTTATTATTCATCTTTTTTTGTATATAGTATTATTATTCATATGATTTCTTAAAACTCCTCTGTCACAAGCTCCTTCAATTTTTTTAATATATAAAGATGCTTGGGTTATACTATTAAACTTTAATTCATTATTAAAAACTAAATCTTTTAATTCAACCTGTTTACCTCTACTTGGTCTTTTATTATCCACACTATTTTTTAATTCAATTAACTCGTTTAAACTTAAAAGATTATCTAAGTCTGATTCAGCAAATAAACTTGATGAAAATGAAAAATAGTCATATAATTTATTTTCTTTATCTAAATAATCTTCTAAAGTCGAACGATGCATATTAAATTCGTTATAAAAAGTGGTTTTTGAATTAAAAATATATAAAACTCTAATTAAATCAGCCCCATATACAAAAATTGGTACAGCAGTATCCCTATTAGTAATATTAATAAAAGGTAACACAGATTCTATAGGTTCAGACGGCAAATACACAGATTTTTGAGTATTTAAACTACTATTTAATACATTAATGTAATAAGCTTCTAAAATCTTAATATTACGCATTGTAAATTTAAGGTAATCTAAATAAATAATAGTTAATTGAATATCTTTAAACCCATAATCTGCTAAAAACTGAACACCTCTTCTATTGTCTAGAAATAAATATTTTTTTTCAAAATAGCTTAATACTCTTTCTACACTATTAGAAGAAGATCCTACCAAACAAATACCTGTTACTAAATAAGTTCAAATATATACTACCCTATTACCTTTACATGTTTCTTTTATTAAATTTCTATTATTATAAGGATCTGAAATATTTATATAATTTAAAGTATATTTATCAGGCAAAGGTAACAAGTCTTTTTTTTCTTTAGCCCAAGAAGCACCAAAAGGGCTTCTTTCCATTCCATTATCTCTAACTCATTCTGATTCATGTATAGGTTTTCCTCTTCCTTTATATAAGTCAGCATAAGGTTTAGATTATGGGGATTTTAAAGTTTTTCTAGCTGAGGAACTATAAAATAATCAATAGTATTTTCACTATATTCCTTTATATTACCTACTCCATTAAAATATGTTCTAATATTGCTCGATCTTTTTTATGTAAAGTAATTTTAAAACTATAAAACTTAGGAACAATAAAAAAAAGCTGGACTAAGGAAAACAAGATCTCCAAACCAAAAAATATTTACTTTAAAAATAATTTGGCTTTTAGATTAATTAATTGAATAATTTAAATACATAATTACCTAAAGACGGAGTTATTTTAAAGTGAATCATAATTCTAATATACTATAATTTATTGTACATCTAATTACTGATTTTTTGTATGTCTTATTATTTTCATATTTTTTATAAAACCAATATAACCCTTAATAATTATTTTTCCACACCTTACTATTTAATTCTTCTTACCCATTATTAAATAAAAAAATTAGCCGCCACCACTTTAGATTCTAGAGAATTTTAAGTTTTTCTAGCTGAGGAACTTAAAATTCTTTTTTGGATAGAATAAGAATACTATACAATTTATTGTATTTCTAATTAACTATACCTTAATTTTTCCACCCTACCTCCCTCTCCGAATTATTCTATTAGTCGTAGACATTCGGCCTAATAATTATAACTAAAATCCTAAGAAATTTGCAAAAAGCTAAGGCGAATAAATAGAAATAAACGAGAAAGAAATGAAAACAAAAATAAGTAAGCGCCAAATCTAAGGGGGGGGGTAGTGCTAATATATTTGTCTAGCCTTATTCATTCCAGCTTTAATTAAACGAATTTGATCTAAACCTTCTGAAGTAAGATGAGACTTATTTTTCATTAGTTCCGCTACTTTACAAAAGTCAGAAAAATCTAAACCCTTAATACCTATAATTGGATACTTATTAAAAAATGGAATTAATTTATCAGTTAAATCTGTTAATTTTGTTACTACAAAATTACCGATATTATTATTATTTTGAACATAACGACCACAGCCTAAATAGGTAATTAATCCTTCCATTAATTGTTTATCTCGAGAATTCTGAGTAATTTGAAAAGTTAAATTAACTGCTTCTCCTGTTTTTGTTAAGCTTTTGAAAATATAAATAAAAAAACATCCTTCTCCTGAGACAAATCCGGCAAGTCAATTTGGATCTTTAATTACTATATCTACAACTAAAGGTCTTAACACAGTCACTGTTTTAGGGAAAGCAGACTTTAATTCTTCCGATAACCCAAGATTTAAAGATGCTTTCAATGCTACTATTTTCTCCAAACCTTCAGGTCTTAAATGTTCCTTTTGCTCCATCATAATAATAATTTTCTTCCATAGAATATAATCTGCTCCTTTTTGAGTAATTAAAGGATATTTTTCAAAATGCTTAATAATTATTTGTAATTCTTTTAAAGAAGTTACTCTAAATTGTAGCGAATCCTTTCCTTGTTTATAAATATCACCGACTTTAAAATAAGATTTTAATTTTTCTAAAATTTCAATATCTTTATTGTGTAGACCAATCGAGAATAAAGCTTTAACTCTTCAACTTGTGCTATATTTGACGTCCCTAAAAATAGAAATAGAAAATGAACTCTCAGCATCACAAAATCCTGTTATTCAATGCGGATCTATATAAAACAAGGAGGTTGCAGTAGAAAAAAACGATTTTTTATTTTTAGGGTAAAAATTATAACCTAAACGCTCAATTGTTTTAGGGTTAGTTTTATTTTTTAAAAATATATGAAAAATAAATAATATATAAACACTAAGAACATACCGTTGATCACAACTTCAGTAAAAAGGCATACAATTTATCCCTCACTTTCGCAAAGGTTTGGATGTCATCTTTGCCCTAATAGATTAAATAAAAAGCTATTAGGGTATTTCACGTATTGGTACTCTGAGGATCCTACTCAATAAAAGTGTTTAATGCTTTATAGCCCTTATATTTTTGGTTTCCTGCTGATTGTCTAATCTTTTAAAATGTTACTGTTTTCTGCTGCTTTTCATTTAAGAAAACTGCAGAACTAGTTTTAAAAGCTCTAAAGATATTCCAGCACACAGTGAAAAGAAAGTAATATATTACTATATTACCCGGCCATGCCTAGTAATTTAATTATTACCAACAAACAATAAATTCTATTCAGTTTTATTTATTATATAAGTAAATTTTCATTTACCTCTATAATAACCAGTCTTAGTGCCTTTTAAATATTCTCTAATTACCGCACGATCACCTTTAAGTTCTTTGGCTAATGAACTTAAAGAACTAAATTCTTTATTTAAATTAGGATCGTATTTGAATTCAGCTAAAATAGCTTTAGATGCAGGATGTTTGACTTTATAAATCTCTCGTTTTTTTGAGACTAAAATTTTAATTTCATCTAAAGTTAATAAATTAGTATTAGTGCTTTCCTCGATTTTATCTAAAGAAAAGAAAAAAGTATCTAAATATAATTTTCCATAATCTAAACAATCGTCAAAAGTATTATGATGAATACCTATAGTATTAAACATATAAGTTTTAGAAGCAAAAACATATAATAAAGAAAAATCATTTGCATCATATACAAAAATTGGTGTACCTCTTTGTTTTCTTAATTGTTCTCGCATTTCTTGGCTCATTAGGATAGCTGACTCAACTGACTCGTCATTCTTTTTAAATAAATATTTACTTTTATAAAGTTTTTTATTTTTAATATAATAACGAACAGTAAATTCGCTACAACCTATAGCTTCTGCTGCTTTATAATTAGAAGGGTAAATTACAGTTTCATTAGTTTCTTTATTAAAAACTTCTACTTTAGAACATAATGCTTCACTCATTTTTTGTTTTGTCTCTTCAGTATGGCTTTTATTTAAAAAAGGGCTATCTTTTCCAGTACGAAGTTCACTCAATATTTTCTTTGTTTCATCAGAAAATATTTTTCCTATACGAGATTCACTCATTTTTTGTTTTGTTTCCTCTGAAAGAGATTTACCTTTAAGTGAATCACTGATTTTAATTTTAGTTTTTTCAGTGTGTAATTTACCTAAAGATGAGTTTGCAACAGGTAAAATATTATATTCAGGGTATAATAAATCTAAATAATATTGCTCTCTAATTATTGTATCACCAGAGTCACAATACTCTAATATTTCAAGTGTAAAGTTAGAATGCCCGTATTTTTGTATGGCACTTAAAATATTACTTTTAGATCTATTTAGTACCTCTTGAATGCTTTTTTGGGAATAATAAATACTAAATCTTTTGGATAAATTAACAGCGGAACCTACGTAAGAATCACCCGTTAATAAATTAACTCAGCGATAAATACCAGATTTTCCTCTGTTTTCTTTTATAGCTAATTTACTTTCATCTGAAGAATATATAACTAAAGGAATTATAGCCTTTTCAGATTCGGAACTGCTAGCTACTAAATCTACATTTAAATTAGGATTTAAACTATCAATAAAATGTTGCTCTAATTCTACTACTTGTTCTAAACTAGCTGAATTATCCATAATATATATAATTAATTTTAAATTAGTAAAACCGTATTTATTTAAATATCTAAGAACTCTTCGTTGTTTAGTTTTTAAGATAGATGGCATAAAATATGAACATATACGGTTATATAAATTAATTGAATGTCCTACATATAAATTTTTTTGATCTAATGTTTCCCAGATGTAGACACCTTTTTGTTTTTTTGCTACTTTAGCTATAATATCTCTATTGTTATAAGGATCTTCGACTATAATTTTAGTATATTTATATTTAGAGTTTAAAGGATCTTTTTTATTATTTTCATTATAATTCCTCCATTTGTTTAAGAGCTAATGAATTGATTATGTTATGGCCGAAGGACTACAACGTTACTGATTAGCTTATTATAAATTACTAGAATGGTTTCACATCAGAGTGAATAGTGAAATACCTTTTAGGGTATTTTTATGTAAAATCTCGGAGGAACTTTCAGGTAAAAGTGTTTAACGCTTAAATATAGCCCTTATACCTTAAATCCCTGCTGATTGTCTAATCTTTTGATATTAAATTAATATTCCCCTCTCATAATATATTTGTTTATTATAATTTTATTTAGTAAAAAGAAACCCTCCAACCTACCCCCTTCATTAATTATATTATAAATAATGAAGCCGCCACCCTGTAGGGGTGACTGATCCGGCACGTAAGCGTCTTGACCCTTCTTTTAATTAAAATTATATTATAAAAAATATCTTTTATCTCTATATTAGTTTTATGAATTACTTTGATCTTAAATTATTCAAATTTAATTTTAATTGTTTAATTTTTTTTAATCCTAAAGGTGTCATGTGTTCTTTATTATAAATTAAATTGGCTGCTTTTTTAAATATATTGAAATCTTCTTTTTTTACACCTTGTAATGGGTATTTTGCAAGAAATGGAATTATTTTTTCCATAATATCAAAAATACTTGAAACTCGAAAATCTACACCCTCTCTAGCTTTATATATATTACCACAATCTAAAAACTTTATTAAACTTTCCATTAAATAGGTATCACGGATATGCTGTGTAACCTGAAAACATAAATGTACACCCGATCCTGTAATTGATAAAGAATTTAATTTTTTAATCATAAAACAACCCTCTCCTTCAATTAATCCTGTTAGCCAATATTGGTTTGGTATTTTTAAGTTTTCAATTAAAGGTCTTTTTGCTGGTAAAATTCCCGGAAAAGCTGTTTTTAAGTTAGATGATAAACCTTTATTAATAGATGCTTTTATTACTAAAAATTTTCTTAAACCTTCTTCTGTTAAATGTTCTTTTTTTAAAATTAATTCAACCCCTTGTTTAAATAAAATAAAATCTGACCTTTTAGAAGTAATTAAAGGATATTTATTAAAATGATTTATAATTACTTTTAACTCTTTAACCGAAGCTACTTGATATTGAATAGTACCTTTTTTAAGCGTATATATTTCACCTACACCAAAAAATTTCTTAATTTTTTTTAATAAAGCTAAGTCTTTTTCATGCAAATGAATTTTAAATACAGCACCTAATGAATATCCTGACTTAAACGTTTTATGTTTATTAACAGCTAAATGAAAACACGATTCCGCGTCTGAAAAACCTGTAATATACCAGGGATTAATTGACCTAGTGAATAGAGTAGATAAAGTAGAATATTTTTTTATAATATATTTACCTAAATTTCCTGGCACACTTTAAATCCTTAACTTTCATTAAAGAGTGGACTATCTCTTTATCTTTAATAAGATATTTTATGTGTAGTCTCTGAAGATTTACCATATATTAAATTAAATAAAATTACAAATAAATATATTATGTTATATTTAATAGATTTAAAATAATACTATTAGCATTATCTTGCTGATTATCTAATATTTTGAGGGGTTACTGTCATCTACCGCTTTTCATTTAAGAAGACTGCAGGACTAGTTTCAAAAGCTCTAAAGAGGTCCCAGCATTTAATAAAAAATAATGTAATATATTACTATATTACCCGGCCATGCCTTAAAACATTTAAATAAATTTTCAATAATTAAAAAAGGTTTAAATATTTAAATACTAACATATAAACATTAAAGGATCTTTTTTTTTTATTTAGAGTTTGATAGTTTTCTGAATTAATAATAGGTTAGGATAAATCGGAAACAAAACAAGGTTAGATGATATAACAGAGAAATGGACGATTCAGTCTCCATCTATATTAAGTACAAAGGGTCCTCTTAATCTTTCGATATCCCAATGCCCGACTGTTACCCCACTTTACGGGTTGGTTAATAAAGAAGTGATGGCTTCGGTCCCACTTTTGTTAAGCGCGATGAGTACTCTTAGTCTATTAGACATCCCATCACCTGACTGTTAATTTCCGTTTTTTAGGTAGTGGGGGACCTTTGGTAATCAATCGCTTTATTTATAATTGTCAACCATATAATATAACCTCTATATAAAAATCTAAAATTTTCTATTTTTATTCATTCCAATTTTAATTTTTCTAATTTGATCAAGGCCTTCTTTAGTAAGATGAACCTTTTTATTCCTTAATTCAGCAACTTGCTTAAAGTATTGAAAATCTTTTTTCTTGATTCCTGTGATAAGATTTTTTTCGGAAAACGGAATGATTATTTTTACAATGTCTTTTTGTTTAGAAATAATGAAATTACCTCAGGGTTGATTTAAAGAATTTGCATAACGACCACAACCCAAATAATTAATAAAATATTTCAAAAGTTGTTCATTTCGTATATGCTGAGTAATATAAAATACTAATCTAACGGCTTCTCCAGTTTTAGTGGTAGCACATTTATAAATTTCAACAAAAAAACAACCCTCGCTCGGCACAAACCCAGCTAATCACTGAGGATCAGTTATTTATTGATTAACTACTAAAGGCCTAGGTACTGGTTTAACAGAAGGAAACGCTTTTTTTAATTCATTCGATAAACCTCTATTCATGAAAGCTTTATTAGCTATTAGTTTATTTAAACCTTCAGTCGTTAAATGTTGATTAGATTTAACCATCTCAACCATTTTTTTAAATAAAATAAAATCAGCCTGTTTTTGCGTAATTAACGAATATTTATTAAGATAATTAATCAGAACTCCCAAATCATTCATTGAAGAAATATTATAAACGACAGCATCTTCTTTAATTATATCGTAAATTGATCCAATACCTATTGTATATCTAATGGCCTCTAGGATCGATTTGTCCTTTTTATGTAACCTGATTGAAAATAACGGCTGAGCTGTTCAACCTAATTTCATTTTAGGATTTTTTCAGACGGTTAACATGAATGAACCTTCAGCATCAATAAATCCAGAAATTCACCAAGGGTTTAAAATTTCTTGATCATTACCTATTTTTATTTCAGAATGAAAATTTTTTACTCTATTTATAAAAAATTTATTTGTTTGTTTTTTTTCGACCATAAAGAAAAGTAGGGTCGGTCTAGTTAGATTGCTCTTACTACCGCCCTCCGAACTCGTACGTGATAGTCTCCCATCATACGGCTCTCCAGTCTTTTCAAGAATATATTGATCATTTTCGGTTTGTGATTTCTGCTAACAGAAAATCGGTCTGGGTTCGGCCCCCGATTATGTTAAAACTCTAAGGGTACTCTCAGCCTATTATCTTCGGCATCCCTTAGGTCGACTGTTAGCCTCAAGAGTTTTTCGTCCTTTTGAGATGGTTAGTTTGGTTTTCAGTTTGTTTAACATTGATTCAAAAAATATTGTCTTTCCCGCAGGTGGGAAGGGGCTCGCCCAGGGTCCCTCTCGTAGCTTACAGACTTATCTTGTTTCTTATTGATTAGAATAGGAGGTAGGATAGCTTATTTAGGCTTTCCGTTCTTCTTTCTTTTCGAGTTTTTCATCATTTATGTTCTTTTTCTTAGAGAAGGTTTTGATGAGTTTGGGGTAGTCCCGTTTTTCTTCATCAGTCCATGTGTCTAGATGGAGTCTTTGGTGATGGTCTCGACATAAAGGAATTTGTTTTCGGTTGATTGCTTCCATTTGTCTCGTATAGAAGTCGTTTTTCTTTTCTCTCAAGCCTTTTATAGATCTTACATGGTGCATCTCTATTGCTTGGTTGGCATCACACATTAGGCACGTTTGGTGAAGAGCGGATTTGGTGAATTTTGCGTTCCATACTTTTCCCATTAGTTCTAAAGGAGCTTTTGGTTGTGCTTTGATGCTAACGATGTGTTGTCTAGAGTAAGAAGATGGTAGTCAGAGTTCAACGTTGTGAGTTTCACCCTTTTTATCTAAGATTTCTGTTCGGAAATTGTTTGGGAATCTTCTGTAAACTCCTCGTAATGTTCTTATTTTGTACTTTTTAGCTAATGTTAGTCCACAAGATTCGGTTATTAGTCAAATTATTCTTGCCACCTTGTTCATATTTCTTACTATTTTGTAATAATTATAAAGTCCTCGAATAACAGAACTATAGTATCTTAGGATGTCAGCATGATCTAGGTTGATTAAATTTCCTTTAAAGGTTCCTCTATATACGGTTTCTTTTTCAGTGTTAGGTTTGATCCTTTGAACTATGAATCCGTTGTTTTTTAGCTTTTTTAGTACTTTATCCATGTTAATGTGTAGACCCATACGTTCTTTTTTTCTACGGGTGATTATTCTTTTGGATACGGGATCAATTAGTGATTCGGTTCCTCTAGAGCTTCCCTTTTTGTAGGGTCCTTGTAATGAATATCCTAAGAATATACATGGTTCTTTCGTTATGTCAATAATTCCTGTTTTTGATTCATTTAATTTGAGGTTTAGGTTTTCGAAAAAATTTTTTACCCGATTTAGTACTTCTACTGCTATGTTGTGACTTCCTTCTACTCCTATGATAAAGTCATCGGCGTATCGGACGTAATTAATTCTTATGTATTCATCATCGTGTTTAAGTGATGGTACAGTGATCATTCTTTTTAGCAATTGGTTGTATTCTTGGATATTGTTTTTGTCTATCCCCTTTTTTCTCAGATATTTTACTCTATTTGCGATTTTATTGTATTCTGAACTCTTTTTCCTTTTAGAACCTGTATTTATCTCAAGTTTTATTTCTTCCATGAATAAGTCTAGTTCGTGGAGGAAGATGTTACATAATAGCGGACTAAGGATTGACCCTTGAGGGGTTCCTAGTTCGATGTGGTTATGAATTGTTCCAAATTCGTCCATGTAACCAGCTTTTAGGCCGGATCGTATCAGAGTTAGAAGTTTTTCGTCCGCACAATCTTTTTTTATTATGTTCAAGAGTTTTTCATGACTTATAGAGTCAAATGCCTTAGAAAAATCGGCCTCAATTATGTATTTGCAACTGTTGAATTTAGCTTCCACAAATTGTATCGCTGTATGAGTTCCCATCCCCGGCCGGAATCCGTGGGATGTTTCAAGAAATTTTGGATTATAATAATCCTCCATGACTAGTAATATGGCTTTTTGGACGACTTTGTCACGAGGAGAAGCGATTGTCAGAGGTCTTGTTTCGTTAGGATTTCCTGGTTTAGGGATATGGATCCTTCTAGCAGGTGGGAATTCGTATTTCCCAGACTTGATTTTCTTTTGAATGTCTTTTAGATAGTCTAAATTCATTCCGTCTAATGTGGTTGGGTCAATTCCAGGGGTCATATTACCAGGTTTACTCTTGATGAGTTCATATGCGACGACTAAGTTCTTGAGATTACTTACATTTTTGATGATTAATTTCTTCTTGGATGTTTCTTCGTTTTCGTTGCCACGTCACACTGTTTTTAGACAGTCGGCTGTTGAAAATGATCTCCTTACATCCGTGAAAAGACCTGTCATCCTTCACTTATTATTTCCGTTTAGTAAGCTTAATACGATGACTCCGTCGCCTCTGTAAGTCCTTGGACTTGCAGATATCCATAGCGGGTTTTGCATATGGTTTGTAGGAACCCAAAGGGTTCCCTTAGGCGATCCCAAAGTTACTCGTCTTCGAAGCTCCTCATTGGAACCTTGCTTATTTGTTGTTCTACTCTGCGTAGCGAGCAGGGAATTTGTTATCACAACCAGCGCGCTAATGATATCACGTCTGGGAATTCCCACACTTACCCTATTGTCAGTTTGATAAGAGGGCCTATGATTCCGCTCAATAAGTGTCAAGTTTGTTATCCTATTCGGCTTGAGGCTTAGATGGGATACAATTCCTAGTTTTACTGACTTAAACCCGTTTGTATCTTTTTCTTTCAGCTTAGGTGTTTGGATTTCTCCGCAAGGTTTGATCTTGCCACCCTGAAAGCTCTTTATGAACTTGTGAAATATTCAGTACCTGTTGGTACATCGAAGATAGAGGCGCATTGGCGCACTCATTAAGATAGCGTGCGCAGTAACGATACTATTATATAATTGGTTATCTGCAATATACTGAACACCAGGTCCTGATAATTCTAATCTAATAAGAACAGACATTCCCGTTCCAACTAACTTTGTTTTCTTATATTAAACTTGAAATGATTTTATGGTCCCATCACCTCAACCAGTATTTTCAATAATACTACAATTTATAAGAAATGGACTTTTTCTTAATAATTTAATTGTTACTAGTTATTACAGTTTATTATTATTTATAAAAATTTTTAAGATGTTTTCAATAATTACACTTTTTTAAAAATATATTTACCTTGGTAAGGTTTTTTTTGATTTTGACGAAAAAATGTAGAAATTCGATATTGTTTAATATCTAAAGCTAATGCTGCCACAGATATAGAATCATATCTAGTTGTTCTATTATTTTTAACATCAATTACATCAATTTCTTGAAAAGATCTACCCGCTCCTTCTGCTCTTGATTTTCCATACATTGGATTTTTATTTCCAATATTAGCTGCTATATATTTAGTTATTACTTCTGAAGTTCGTATCTTACCTTTATTACCCGCGGCTATTTTTGCTCGAGCTTCTTCAGAATGATTTTTTCCGTGCATTGGATGATTTTTACCTGAACGCCCAAGAGCTTTTAAAGATGCAGATAATTTGTTAAGTGTTTCTTCTGAATGTTTATATCCTAACGATGACCCCGCTTTTTTTAAAATATTGTACTCAGGTTTAAAATAATCTATATAATATTGTTCTCTTTCTACTACATTCTCTCGATCGCAATACTCCAATATTTCTAAACTAAAGTTTGAATAACCATATTTTAATAAAGCAGCACATATAGGATATTTTTTAAATTTAACAAGATAATTAACATTCAAATATTGTCGAAATCTTATTTCTAAAGCAACACTAGAGCCTACATAACAATTTCCATTTTCTAAATTTATTCATCTATAAACACCAGATTTATTTTTGTTTTCTTTTAAAATTTGGAATTTTTGAATGTCGGCATTAGCATATGTTATAACAATTCCTAAGGAAACCCATTGAATGATACCATATTCGTCCGAGTAATTGCAAAATGTACACAAAACTAACTTAATTTATTTTTTTTATTATACTAGCTTATTACCCGTACAACTGCGGTGCCCCTTGCGAGTAAAACTCACTTGGAAGCTAAATTAGTTATAATATTTACTATAAATTATGGACTTTTTCTTAGTAATTATATTTGTATCATGGGTATTATTATTCATTATTCTATGTCTTTATTATTAATTTTTAAGTTGTTTTATTTAAATAAATTTATTATTCATTGAATTTTTAAGTTCTTTTATTTCAAGAAGTCCTTCTGGTTTTGTGTGTTTTTTATTGATTATAATATTGTACGCTTGTTCTCAATTTAAATAATCTAAATATTTAGAACTTCGCAGGGGAAATTTATTGAAATATTGAATTACACTTAAAACCCCTTTCTTGTTAGTAGTTCTAACCCTTCACATAAAACTATTAAGACCATTCTTTTCCACAGATAAACTTTTTTCTTCAACATTTGTACCGCATAGCTCAGCCAATCCTAACGGAGTGGGCTTGTAAGATTGCAGAACAGATTCATTTATATTCCCCTGAGATATTGTATAAGTAACCGTCACATTATTATATTTTACACCTTCGGTAGCTCTAATGAGAAAAGACCCATCACCTTCACTAAACCCAGAAAATCAGCTATTTTCCACTAAAGGTATAACATTCAAAGGCATTTTATTAATAACTTTTGAATTATTGTAATCAGGTTTATTATTAATCCAGTCTATTAATCTATATAAAGCTTCTATTTTTGGAGTTTTGAATTCTCCATTTATTAAATTTACTATTTTAACTAAACCTGATTTACTTCTTACAACATATAGCACAGAATTATCACTAGCAGGCTGAATAGAGCCAGATCCTAATCTTTCCATTAAACATTCAGCTAAAGGTTTATCTTTAATATTAAATACTATTTTTATAGTAGGTGTATTGGTATTATCTTTAGGGACAATAATAGAACCATCTGATTCTATTAAACCAGCCAGATAAGAGCCAAGTTCACTTTTATTTTTTAAACAATTTGTAGACATTAATTTTCTTTCAAATAAAAAAGGAAATAAATTCACTTTTTTAGAAAATAATCCTCATACTATTAAATATGTATTTAAATTATTATTTTCATATAATTGAAAACAGCTTATGTGTAAATCAAAGAAAATAAAGTTATTTAAATTTTCTATTAATAAAAAAAGACTTATAGAAACAATAAATAAATTAAAAAACGTTTTATTACAATAAACTTTTTTGTAATTATACCTAGAAACTTTTAAAATTAATTCATGCGTAAAGTCTCTAAAATTACTGTATTTTTTTTTTACTATATAATATAACTTTCTCTTATTCATATAATTATTAAATTTACAAACTACAAATCAATTTTAGTGAAAATGTATCTGTTTTTATATGGTTTAATTTGATTTCTACTAAAATACATAAAAATCCTTCGAGGTTCTATATTTAAAACTCTTGCAGCTTCACTAATTGAAGGGTAAATAGTAGTTTTATTTGTTTCTTTATCAAAAACTTGTAGCTTTATTGAAGATTTTCCAGCTCCTTCTGGTCTAGGAACACCAAACATAAAATGTTTTACTCCTTGTTTAGCTGCACTCATTTTTTCAATAGTTTCTAGATAATGGATTTCCCCAAATCTTGGGTGATCTATTCCTTTTTTTCTAAAGGGATGATTTTCTCTTCTAATTTGAGAATCAGACATTTTTTTTCGAGATTCAGGTGAGTATTTAAAACCTTTATTGTTTCCGGCTACAGTTAAAATATTATACTTAGGAAATAATATTTGAAAGTAGAAATTTTCTCTTTCTATACACTTATCGGGTTCACAGTATTCAAGTATTGAAAGAGAAAAATTATTAATTCCTTGATCTAAAATTGCTCTGTAAATGTGACTATTACTTCTAGTTAATTCATAAGTCATAGTAGTAACTGATAAATATTTTCTTAATCTACGACTAATATTTACTGCTGAACCTACGTATTGTCTACCGTCATTTTTGTTTGTAAAAGCATAAATTCCTGATTTATTTTTATTTTCTTGTATAATTTCTTTTTTATCTTTATCAATATTATCATAAATTTTTACAGGAACTAAAATAAGACTTGAAGTACATGAAAAATCTTTAAAGATATATCAAATATCAACGATAAAGTAAAAACAAATAATAGAACAAATTATAAACAATATATAAAATTTGTAGTTTGCTAAATTTAAACAATAATAATTAAATAGTTTTTTATTATTATTATAGTAATCTGCTCATTTATTTTTTAAATTATTTAATATTCAAATTAAAACAAAAAATAATTCTTGTTTATATTTAAATAATAAAATTAAAAAATTTTCCAAGCATATAGCATGATTTTTTAATTCAGGCTTAGTTATTTTGAAACCAGAAAATAATGCAAAGATTAAATATAAAATTCCTATATCTTTCGCATTTGATGATCAGGACCACCTTTCAGTCTTAAGCGAAGCATCCATAATATAAAATTATATAATACTATAATCTAATGTCCGTTAAAACGCCACCTAGTTATTTTAAAAGAATTTCTAAATTATATTTTAAATATTTTATTTAGAGTAAAAAGATTAAATAACGTTTAAATAATTTTTTTAACAAGGGGTAAGGTGGAATCGAACCACAATTAATGATTTGCAATCAAATAACAGTCCTTCTGTAACATACCCCAGAGGAAATTTAAGTATACGCACCTTAATTTATTATATATATTAATAAGCTTACCTTCTATTACCTTATGGTTTTACAATATTATTATAATTTTTAATGTTTTAGTCCCCAAGATGACTCGAACATCTATCAAAATATTAACAGTATTCTGCTCTACCGTTGAGCTATGGCGACTTTATTTTTGGTTAGTTAAATAAAACTTTATAGAATTAAAAAATACATTTAAATTAATAAAATTTTAATTTAATATTAAGGAATAAAAGAATCGAACTTTTGACAGTTTGTGTGTAAAACAAATACTCTACCAACTGAGCTAATCCCTTATAAAAGCTAAAAAAATTAAATTCTTATAATTACAATATATATTTTTTATACAAAAAAGCGAAGCTTTTTTGCGATCGATGACTTTAACCGTCCCTAATTGATTAGTGGCTACATCTTAAAATTAATAAAATTTAAAACAATTTAAAAATTTTTTATAAAAAATTTTTTCATATATATTTATCTAATAGTTTCACCCTATAAACCTATATTAAATTTATAGTTTATTTACTTAAGCGATTATTAGCAAATTAAAAAAAAAAAGTTTATCTACCTTTAAACTTTAACAACGAAAGATATTTATAAACAGTCCTTACAATATAACGCAATAGCGTTTTTTATTAATATTATAACACTGCGCACTACTTTATAGATAGAAACTAATTTTTTTTTTAATTTAGTATTTAACTCATATCAAAAGCAAAATATTTTATTTAGATATTATATAGTATAAACCCATACTATATGATCTTATATATCATTACAATTTTTTAATAAAAACCACTTATAAATAGTATAATTTCGGTTATTATTTATTTTTGAAAAAAGGAACGACAACAAATTGGTCGAATAATAAAATAAAACATATAATTTAATATATATGTTATTAGTGAATTACTCTAATAAATATGATTAAATTAATATTAAATTATTATAAATAAACTTTAATTTTTATAAAAATAAAATTAACTATCAATAATTATCAAGAGAAATATCTACATTACAATATACACTATGTATGATAATGATCGCTGCCAATACAGTGGTTAACAATATAAAAAATCATTATTTTCTCATAAGTTTATAAAAAGATAGAAAATTAAAAACTTACAGCTAGTGAATCAAAAGAATATAAAATACATGGGATTAAGAAAATAAAAGCAAATAAAATAGGTAAAAGAACTGTTCAACAAAACTGCATAAGTTGATCATAACGTATACGTGGCATTGAAGCCCGCACCCATATAAAGCAAAATACAATAAAACAAGCTTTTATCCCTAAAGTTAAACCACCTATTAAACCAGAAACTATAGGGTTATTTTCTATTATATTAGAAAAGTGTTCCCTAATAAATAACATACTATTTAATTTATTAAATAAAATTCATATTAAATCATTTATAAAATTAAATAAAAAAAAAGGAAAATTATAACCTCCTAAAAATAATACAGATGTCAAAATAGACATAAGAAGAATTGAACCGTATTCAGCTAAAAAGAAAGAAACGAAAGGTACAGAAGAATGTTCAGTAAAAAACCCAGAAACTAACTCAGATTCCATATTAATATATAATAAATTGGTGTAATGTATTTTATATATTATTATCATATAATTTATTTGAAGCTACATATATTTCTACTGTACTATTAACAATATTTAGATATTTATTTAACAAATTTTACAAAAATAAATAAACCAAGATATGGTTTTTTGATTATTATTAAAATACATATAAATTATAGACTATTTTATGTATAAAGCTTGTGTAGCAATCCTGATAGAATCATATTTTATTTGTACATTTGTCATAAATAAAATTTATATAAACCATATTTTGCAATACTATTTATAAATATAATGTTTCCTGATGATAGAATATATTTAACATTAATGATCTTTTTCAGCATATTATAACCTTTATAAAGGCCAAATCTAATTTGATCTCAACTTCTTAAACACAAAAAGGCCACTCAATAGTATATAAATAATTTAATCATATTTTCTTTTATTATTTATATTATTAATCTTGTAAAATTTTTGCCCTTTATCTGTTAAATGTTCTTTGTTGATAATAAAATTATAAGCCTATACTCAACTTTAAAAATTAAGTTGTTTAACGGATTTGTAAAGGATATTTTTCTAAAAAGGAATAACTTTACCAATAATATTGTTTAATTTTCCTAAAGTAAACATCGCGAGGAGAAGCACTTCTATTGAAAAACCTCAATTTAGGAATTTTATTATATTTTCCATTAAAGTATTTTGATAATGCTGAGTAATATAAATAGTAAATAAAACTTTATTATCTTGAGTATTTATAATAAAACAACTATTACCGTAGATAAAACCTCAATAATTTTTTATATACTAAAAAAAGTCGGGTATAAGGAATTACATCAGATAAGCTTTTTTTTTTGATAGACCAGTATTTATATTAGATTTTAAGCTCAGTATTTATTTAAATTTTTCATCGCCGCCCGCGTTTAGCGCGGGCGGCGATGAGCATTAAACCCGAAGTATTATGCTATAGACCAGCGCCGTATGGCGCATGGTTATCGCGCGACAAGAAAATTTTCTATTATTAATTTTAATAAAACAGTTTAAATAATTAAAGTCGACTTTGAATAAGGTATATTTATCAAAATGAGTAATTATAATTTAACTGAATTATTTAAAAAATTTAACCGTATAAAAAAGGTCACCATAATTATATAAAGCACCAATTCCAAAAAATTCTTTTATTCGAGTAAATATAATTTTATCTCTTTTATTTAATGAAATTGTAACTCGATACGTCAATATAATCTATGGTTTTTATATTCAAAAATTTTTATCAAAAATGTACCTTCCGCGTCCCTAAATTTAGAAATTTAATAAGAATAAAGAGAATATTATGAATTTTCATTAATTGTATGTAGTTCACCTTCGTTAACTACACTACAAGAAGTCTGTTGTGCAGTCTTTTTTCGATAATTAATAAAACTACCTTTAAAAAAATAAAAATTAGTATAAACAAAAATATTGTAAAATTACTATAAACTTATAAATAAATTTAATTGAAACAGCCTTTGCAAGCCTTTATAAAGGGTTTTTATAAATAGTATTATATCATATACACCTTTTTTATATATTATTTGGACTATTTTATATTTAATTAAATTAAATGGTTATATTTAGTCTCTGAAGTAAACAATTTATGATGTTACCTGCTGATTGCGATATTCAATATAAATCATTTTCCAGCATTTTATAACCTTTAAAGAGGCCGAATATAAAATTTTATAACTTTTCTATTAAACCAGATTAAAGATAATAATATTACTTTATATTTTTTTTATACTGGTTTTTAATTATTTTGCATTAAACGAACAATAAATATTAAGTATTATTTATAATCAATTAAAATAAAGTATTAACTTAATTTTTTAATAATTTTTTATTATTAAAAAATAAATTTTTTATAAAAACATAAATTAAAAATTTAACCTCATAATTTAATTTTTTTTATTCATACCTTTAATTAAATTTATTGCTTAAACCCTTTAAATATTAAATGTTTTTTTGTTTATTATAATAGAAGCATATACTCAATCTTTATAGTCCTTTTGTTTAACACTTTGTAAATGATATTTATGTAAAAAAGGAATTATTTTATTAACAATATAGTCAAAATTTTCTACCTAAAATCTAAAACCGTTAAACTTACTTTTACACATTATAAGTATTTTACTTATACTCTTCATTAAAATAATATTTTTAATATATTGAGTAATAAAAAAGCTTAGTCAAACTTTATTATCTTGAATATTAATAATAAAACACCCTTCTATCAATAAACCCTACAAATTACTGAGGATCAGTAATTTCCACATGATAAAGTGTAGGTCCGACACCGGTACGGTGTCGGGAAAAGCTTTATTAAGTTTTTTAGATGACCCAAAATTTAAATTAATTATTAAACTTAATATTTTATGAAAATTTTTCAAAAAAAATCGAGTATTATTAACTTTAATAGAAACAATTTGTTTAAATAATTAAAAATTAGATGAGTAATTAAATTATATTTTTAAAGTAAGGAATTATTACATCGCTTAGGTATTTTAAAGATCTTACTGAATAAATAATATAATCATGGTCATTATTATATTTAATAAAACCTCATCTCTTTTATGTAAAAGTTACTGAGGTTAGGAGGGCGCCCGCTTGTAAACGAGCGCCTGACTAACCAAGGCGCCGAAGGCGCCCTCGGTTATATTCTTCAACCATGACTACAGCCTTTAGATTCCATAAATTTTTATTGAAAAACATTTTTATATATCAGTGAAACCAGTAATTTAGTGAGAATTAAGATATGATGATAGTTTATTATAATTAACTGAACTATATAATTTAATAGTTTTAAATGGCGAAATATAATAAACGTATGTTAAGAAAAATATTGTAAGATTGCTAATAAAGAATAAATTAATCTGTGACGGACAGCCTCTGCAAGATCCATCGGCGATCTATTTGTTTCAGCTAAAGCTCCTATAAAAAATATTATAAATATCACGGCGATCAAATTTATCATGTAAATAAATAAAAATTGTTGTTTAAGACTCGGGCGCCTCAGGCGGTCGGATAAGCGCGCGCAGCGCGCCTCCGACTAATTTCACGAAAACTGTGTTTACTTTATTCATATCGGATTTTATCTTTTTTTTATATTATCTAAACCTTGTTTTGTTAAATGAATTTTATTTATTAACTCTCCACCTAAAATAAAATATTTAAAATATTTATGTTTTATGCCTTGTATACAGTATTTTTGGAAGAACAGATTAACTTTATTTGTTAGATCATTAAATCTAGTAACCCTATATTAAACAACCCTTCGTATACATAAGCTTTTTTGCACCCTAAGAATTTTATTATACTTATTATTAGTGACTCATATCGAGAATATTTACTAACACTAAAAATAAAAACAATTTGAAGTCATTACAGATATGTTGTTGATTTATTGATTCTTATTAAAAAGCATCCTTAAACCAAAATAAATCTAGCTTTAACCCTTAAGGATCAGGCGACGCCTAGGGCGCCGCCTGATCCATAGTGCGCGCTACGCGCGCGCTCGGATATTTAATTTCCGGCCTCAGAATCGCTAACCCAGAATAGCCAATAGTATTTGGGAAAGTAGCTTTTAAAACAAAAGACCTCAATTTAAATAAGCAAAGCTGCGGCTACGTTGCAAGGACCTCCGAAGCCCCCCCCCTAATTTTATAGCTATATTAATTCGTAATCCTTACGGAGTTAAATGTTGTTTACTTTTAATAATATCAAAAGCGAGGCGCGGTACTACGCATCCGCGTTGCAGGGGCGTGTTTTACACCCCCCCCCCCCCCGCTTTTTTGAAAAAAATATAATATAGACGTTTTTGAGTTATTAATGGGTATTTATAAAAATGATTTATTATTATATCTAAATATTTTTGAGAGGATACTTGATAAATAATCGCATTTTATTTAAATTATAAATATTTTCAACACCTAAAAATTTTTTTATTAATTCAAGTAAAACGCGAACCTTTTCATGTAAACATAGCATAAATACTAGTTCAAATACTCAACCTGTTAAACGTTTTTTTATTTTTTCTTATTTTTATCGTAAAACATCCCTCATCGTATAAAAACCCTGTAAATATTAAATTATTCATAGTTAATTTTAGTGTTTGATTAATTGGCAATGTATAATAAAATATTATTTTATTTATTTATTTAGAAAGGATATTGATTTGATAGTTTCTTACGAAACCCGTTAGAGTACACCTTAAACAAAAAGCATTTACTAATTGTTAACTACCGTCTACTCGTTGCTCTTTTACAGTTATGAGTTTGAAAACAGATGATTTTAATAATTTTTTTTTATAAAAAAATTATTAAAAACCAAACACTTTACTGATTTAGATCCGCGATTGTCCATATAATTTTTTGTAGTTATGGAGGTCCCCGGAATTTGATAGTTTTCACCCACAATAGATGATTTCCTATATCATCAAGCAGGGATCATAGGTATTACATATCAAGTATGTGTTTGATCTTCAATAATTACAGTTAAATTTAAACTACCTGTGAAAAGTATTATTAATAAAATTGCTGAGCTTAATATTAATTCATAACTAATTAATTGTGCTGTGCTACGTAAAGAACCTAAAAAAGCGTATTTTGAATTAGCAGATCCATTAATGTTAACGTAAAAGCTCTTTATCCTTTACTACCATTTTTTACAAAATGGCTCAGACTATGTTATAATCTTGTTTATATAAATGTAATATTAATTATATTATTATTCATTATAAAAATATTTAATTAAAAACAAAGTAAAATCATAACAATTGTATAATTACTTTATTAACCAAAACAAGATTTTGGGTTCTCGTGCTAAAATTATTGCCTTCCTTAAGGCTCATTTACTAGTCGTTGTACGTACATAAAATAAGATAGTATTATTATGAAAAATACTATTGTATATCATTAACAGCTATGACATTATAAGAAAAAATTATGTTTCGCTTCAAATTGACTTAATATAAGTTTTTTTTGAAATTATCCCAATTTATGCCTATTATCTACATAATAAGAGGACGAACTAATTATTTAACAAAATTTTTTTATTGTTTGTAAAAATCTGCCCCCACTTTTTGAAAGAAAAGGGATATTAAACGTCCCTTTTCATTTTGAGGTAGGAGCTGATAATTATTAAGTTACTCAAGCTAAATTTTTTATATAAGAATATTTAAATATTATTTAAATCATATAATCTATACTCATAATGACTACGGTTTAAATAAAAACATAATATTATATTTAAATATATATATAAATTAAAGCTTGATTATTATCTGGAATGTAGCAAAGTATATAGTATAATTTTTTTATTAAAAAATTTAAACATTAATGTTGAAAAAAAGTAAAAAAAAAATTATTATATGCTTTGAAGGTATTAAGTTGATTATTTAACATAATAATGTGAATACCTCTAACACGAATAGCTTCACGTTTAGGTTTAAAAGGATGGTTAGGTATTAAATTTAATTCTCCTTTATAATTTATTGTATAAACCCCAAATTTCGTAACAAATATAGTTAACTAAGTTAGGGTTTTTAATTCATTTAATAATATAAAATTTAACTATTTTTTTAATAAATATACTAATAATTTATTTTGCATACTTGCTAATTTAGTATATAAATATCTAGTGATAGTACAATAATTGATATTAAAATATTTAGCACCTTCATGTAAGCTAGCAAAAGTATACCATTTATCAATGCTTTTTAAAAGAGTTTCAATTTTTATTTAAAGATATAAAATATAAATAATTACCTTTTACTCCTTCAGGTTTATCCGAATCTAAAAAATAGTCTATAACTGTTCTACCAATATCTACACTTTCGGCGTTGATGCTTGGGTTTTAGAAAAAATGGGCTATAATTTATCAATTATAAAGTTTAAGCATTATAAGCTCATACCTATGAGTTATATTTTTATTAAAATTTAAACCATTTTATGTACTTTTAGTTAAATTAAATGTTAGTTCAAAAATTTTAATAAGCTTAATAAAACATATTTTATTTCCACAGCGGAGCTGTGGTATTTCTAAATATAGCGAAAGCCCCCCCCCCCCCCCCTCATTCCATAGTTGATTTAAGAAAAGCCAATTTATATGGTAAACTTAAATTAATAGCAAACTCTGTAGATGATGATGAAAATATAAAATTTAAAGGAAATATTTTTGTAAATAATAAATTTTAACCCCACCCCTTCTTTATTTATCAGATGAACATTATTTTAAAATAGAAAAATTAAAATGCTATCAACCTAAACTTAATTACCAGAATCGGATTTTAAGGTGGTTGTATAATATTATTTTTAATAAATTAATTCTACCTACATAATAAATAGAAGAATAGTGTTTATACTATATTAGATAAATACAACCTTTAACCCTTAAAAAAATTAATTTTTTATCTAAACATTAAAGACAAGTGTATAAAATTAATTTTATATCGAAATGTATTGTGGGAGCAACCTAGCGCTTTGCGCTGTTATTTATTATATAAATTGTGTAAAGATTTAACAGAATCAGATTTACTATAAAAACCTTAAATATATTACTACGTAATGATTGCATATTTTTAATTTTTTTTCCTTAAAAAATATAATTAAAAATATTTTATATTTTATTTTTCTCTACAAAACATTGAATACAAAAAAGCTCCGCTTTTTTGTATTAAATATAAGTCTAAATAAAATAATTTAATTAAAAATAAATATAACCATATTGATGCTATTAAATATCCAGAATATATAAAATTATTTTATAAATATTATTTATTTTGTAAAAAGCAGGACCATTGTAAAAATTTATCAAAATTAGCATTATAATTATTTTATTGTTAAATAAAATATATTATAGTATTATAAAAATATTTATGTATTTAATTTTCAAGTTATAATAATATTATTTATTACAAAGGGTAAGTAAAAAAAATAAAATTGTTATGAGATTTAAACCTGTAGAAATATTTAAAGTAGAAATGTGTATACCAAGTACACGGATAAATTCACATTTAGTTTTAAAAGGTTGGCTAGAAATTAAAGTTAATTCTCTTTTGTCATTTAATTTATAGACTCAAATTTAGGTACGAACATAGTTAATGTTAGATTTTTTTTTTAATTCATTTAATAATATTAAATATAACTCTTTTTTAAATAAATATACCAATATCTTGTTTTGTATGGTAGCCAATTTAGTATACAAATGTCTAGCGATAGTGCAATAATTAACATTGTAATAATTAGCTCCATACTGTAAACTAAGAAAAGCTGAACCATTTATTAATTCAAAAGTTTTAGCATTATAAGTTAAAACTTTAATTTTATTACCTAATTTTAAATTGTCATAAATTTATAAAAATTTATACATTTATTTAATCCACAGCGGTACGAGCTGTGGTATAAAGATAAGTACCTTTCACTCATTTAGACTTGCTCTATCTAACCCGTCGGCCTATACCTTTGATACTTTAATAATAAAAGGGAAAGGACTACCTTTTATAAGATTTAAATTTTCTGCGTAATAAGTTCAAATTTTTACGGCTAACACTTTATTTGTATTTTGATTAGATGATTCAATTGCTAATTAAAATTAAACAATAGGCTCAGTATAAAACAATTTACCCCCCCCCCCCTTGTTATTTAATAGGACATTCTTCTAATATAAATAAATTAAAATAATATCAACCTACTAAACTCTATAATAGATGTAGTTTAATTCCATTTTCAGCTTTAAGTTGATTATATAATATTATTTTTAATAAAATAGTTATACCTATATATTAGATATTAGGGATCATATTATATTAAAATAAATACAACCTTTTATCCTCATTTTTTTTTATTGAGACAATTTTGTTTTATTTAAATATTATGAACAAATATATAAAATTAAATTTATATAAACTGAAGCATTTCTATCCTTATACAATTCTTTAATGTAATAATTATATAAGGACTTAATAGAATAAATTTTAAGGGAAAAAAATTTTATATTATTAAATTTAAATAAAATAAGACAAGATTCTACATAAATATATTTAATATTATTTATTTTTATTTCATATTCGTAAGGAAGTATTACAAATTTATTAATATAAAAATAAATATTTTTACAAATAAGTAAGCAAATAAATACACTGAAAAATAAAAATAAATAATAAAATAAACAAGATACAATGGATTGTGCTACAAAATAATGAGTAAAAAAGCCATCCAGCAGTAAGTATACCATAAGTAGCTACAGAAGATACAGCTAAGAGATATAATATACCTAAACTAAAATCAAAGACCGCTAAACCAGGACCAAATGGTATCACTGCGTAACCAAGAAGAGAGAAAACCAAAGTTATTACTATAGTAATTAAATTTATTATACAAACAAATTTAAAATTAATTTATTATCTTTTTCAATACATATTTGATTTGATCTTACAAATAAAATCAAATATGTATGACTCTTGTAGAATAAAAAATTAATTTATTTGTTTGATTAAAAAGGAATTTAATCGGATAATTTTTTTCGAAATGCATTAAATTATATCTTAAATTAGAATTATATTTTTTGTAACAATTACCGTATAATAGTTGGTCTATTACAGACTCATAGTCTGATTTAAATCCGTGGTTATCCATTTGAGTTTTCTCCATCTTATGACATGTTACCATACATAAATAATTAATTCATAGACTCATAATTTTTAAATTATGGCTTGGTATCATAAGCTTTAGTAAATCCCCGGAGTTTGATAATTTATCCCATTTTTGTGATTTTCCTAATCACTTTACAGGACCTAAGAAAAATAGTATTAAATTTGCTTGTGTAGGTGCAATAAACTCTTTTAATATTAATTTTAACGCATCCGCAAATGCTTGAAGAGTTCCTCATACCCCAGTGATGTTCGGACCCAATCTTCTTTGCATACTACCCATAGTTTTTCTTTCCGCTACTGTTACAAAAGCAACACCTATTAAAACAGGAAGAATCATTAATAAAGCATCAATAATAGAGAAAAAAGTTGGGGAGATAGATGGCATATAATTATATACATTATCAAACGGATTTAAATTTTCTATATTTTTTTTCATTTATTTTATTTATTTTTCTAAAATTTTATTTATTTTATTAATAGCAATTTTTAATCTTATAATGAAAAGAAGAATAAAAGGATTAATAAGCCTTAATAAAATAACAAAGTCAAAAAATTTTTAAATACTTATCTTACTAGCTAAAGTACCTTTGAGTTAATTATCAGCCGGATGGTTACCCTTAATAAAATTTAAAATTACTTTGAATAAAAATTAGATTAATTATAATTAGCTACATTATAAATTTTATAACTCAAGCAAGTTTTAATATTAAATAACAAACCTTTAAAGCTAAAAAGGCAAACCTTGTTATTTCTACTTAAAAATTTTTACCAAATAAGTTATAATAATGTTAGAATTATTTAATATTAATGATTTATATGTTAATTACTATAATGATATTGTAACATCCTCAAAATTATTTTTAATGAATAAAATTTAACTAATTATTTGATAATATAGTAAGTTTTACGCGAGCTAATGAGTTAATAGGCAAGATATTCTTGCATCCGCTTAGTCTTAAGCGGCCGCAAGACTAATTATCCATTAAATTTATTTTTTTTTAATTAACATGTTTTTAAATTTGCTTTATATCGTATATAAATAATAAAAGAGTATTCACCTAAAAATAATATATTTACCCAAAATATATAAGACTTTGCGTAGCGACCCAAGGGCTAGGTGCACTACGCAAAGTCAGAAGACGCAAAAGCGCCTTAATTTTATTTAAATTTATTATTTAATTTAAATCTACTTAAAGAAGGCTGACATCGCTAAACGCTCCTATAAACAAGTTTAAATATTTACTAAAAACGGGATAAACTTTCTTAATTTATTGCCTTTTAATATTAATAAAATAAATAAAAATAACTTCAATATTTTTTTTACTATAAAGCTCTATAAACTAATTTCAAATATAGAAATGGTAAATTATTTAAATGGCAAATATTTTTAAATACATACTTTAATTTATTAATATTAGTATATTATATAAATTTTATATCAAATTTAAACTTGATAAATAAAAAACAATAAACTTTTCCCTTTTGGCCTATCTCTTTCGTTACACTACAGTAACACGCTAAATCCGTTGTGCCCCTATTAATAGACTATTAAAATATTTATTGTTTTCATTTTATTAAATTTAACTTTATTAATAACATGAAGTTATATAAACAATACAAACTAATTAAAATTATTAACCATAAAAAGTTTATAAAAATAAGCAAAATTTTTTACTACGAAATCCTATTCAAGATTTGAACTTGAATATAAATATTAGAAGTATTATGCTTTGCCATTAAGCTAATAGGATTAAACACTTGCCTAAATTGAAAATAAAAAACTTTCTATATTTTTAAATTTATTAATCTATTATTTTATCCACAAAGTTTATTTTTTAAATAAAAAATTTTTAAATAATTACCCCCCCCCCCTCCTTTTTTTTTATTACCTTTCTCCTTTTAAATATATTATGTTGGAGTGATTCGAACACTCAATTATAAACACCAAAAATTTATGACTTGCCTATTAGTCTACAACATAGATAATGAAATACTTGACTAAAAAGTTTTAAATAATCTTTTAGTAAAAAATGACGAATAAAAATATTTTTTTTATTATTTATTATTTTGAAAAAATTTTTTATATTAACCAAATTTTGAATTACCTTTATATTTTTAACAGCATCGTACCCAAATTGTATTATATTGACTCCAAATAACAAATTTTAGCGAATGCTTCATGTTTGTAAGCATTCAACTATTTTTAATATATTTTTATTTTAAAATATCCACACATTTAGCATGGCGCGTTACTATAATCGAGTGCCTAATATTGTTTATATATAATATATTATTTTTATAACACTATTAGATATGTTACAAATTTTCAAATATAAAGTTTAATTACAAAATACAAACGGGCATACTACCTCCGTAATAAAACTACAAATCATTTATTTTATTATTACAATAATTTATTTTAACTTTATTATAATAAAATTTAAATTAATATCAAAATTTATATAAACTATTAATTTACTACTAAATTTCTTATTTAGATATAAATTTTAAAATTTTTTAAATAAAAAGTTAAATATAAATTATCATTAATTCGTATAAATTTTTACTTGAACAACAATTAACCAAAAAAGAATATCACTAAAAGTTAATTAAATATTAATTCCTAACTCTTTTTACTTATAAAACTTCTCAATATAAATATATTATTAAAAAACTTTTTATACACTACTCACCTTAAATTATTATATGAATAAATCTTTTTATTAATAACTTCAAAGCATGTCAATATATTAAATAAAATTATATAGTATAATATATCTTTATTTTAATAATTTAATAACCCATTAATTTATATATTCAATAATTATTCCAATTGAATGATATTCTAACAAAATTAATTTTTAAATATATTTCGAAAATTTAAAAATCGAAAAAAAAAAATCTAAAATTTGATTTTTAAATTTTCGAAATAAAAATATTATTTAATTTAAAACCTTTTTTATTTAAAAATTTTATATATTTAAATTAAACGACGTTTAATTATTTAAATTAGATGATATACTTTATTATTTTTCCTAAATTTAATTCATTTTTATATTTATTATCCTATTTAATATACTATTTTTATATTTTAGGTTTAACCTATCAAACCTCTTATAAAATTTATAAAAACATATACCAAAAGTTGAGACTGTTAGACTGTTAATATATTATAATTAGACTTTATTTAACCGATGGCGGCCTGGCCTCCGTTGTAACGGAGGCCGCCATCGAAATCGGCATCGTAATAGACCTTTAGCCTATAATAAGGTCTTTAAATATTTTATAATATATAAATTAATAGAGTTTTTAAACCCAAATTTTCAGTTTATAAGAAGGGTGCCGATTTAAGATAAACGTTTACCGTTAGATTTTAACTTTTTAACAGGTTTACAAGCTTTCAATTCGTTTTATACTTACACTTAATTTATAATTATTATTGAAACTTTATCATTAAGCTTTATTGTTCTTAAGCAATTCCACATTTGATTTTTTTTGTTGTCTCTTGTGTTATTTTAGAAATACCTAGTTACGCTTGTTGTACACACGATCAAATTTATGCTTGTAAATAAAGTATACAGTTCACTGAACTGTATATTGACTTTGGATTATCTATATCATCCGGCAGAGTTTAAATCGACCCTACTAATAAACTGAAATATTTCATTTTATATTTAGTGTTTGTTAATAGAAACCTTTATACTCCTCAATTCGCTTTCCCAACATGTTGTACTACCTTAGCTTTCGCTTTGGATAAGTTGGGTGATTTATCACATAATATTAAAATGTGTTTCACTTTCACTAAATCCATAAATAGAAATTTCTAATTTATTTAAGTGTATTTGAGGACAAATATCTAAAACGTTGTATTTAATCTAATATCATTTAATTAATTCAATTATCCTTTAAGATGAAAAATAAATTTTTAAATTTTTCATATAAAAATGTAACAATCTAATTTTTATTTTACGGGTGGCGAGACTCGAACTCACAAGGTTTTCACCGATAACTTCTAAAATTACCATGTTTACCAAAATTTCATCACACCCATTAATATGTTTAAATTTTTTATGAAATATACCTTTAAATTTTTTATTTTATTAGATTAATTTTTAATGTATTAAATATAAATTTTATTTAATAATGAAAAATCGGCCGGGCTATAAATACCGGCCGATATTGTAGATAATATTAAATAATATTAAGAATTTTACCTTTTTATTGTAATTGATAAATATAAATTTTTATACTTAATATAAAATATTGCTCAAGATAAGATTTGAACTTACAACCTAAACATCTTCAGTGTTCCGCTCCACCTATTGAGCTTCTTGAGCGTTAATTGTTTATATTATTAAATTACAAATAAATTTTATACTCTATTAAAAAATAAAAATTAAACTTTTAAATACAAAAATTATAATAAATTTTAATTATATTTAATCTATTCGCATATAAATTTTTAAATAATATAAATTTTATAAAAAAAAAAGAAAACTATTCTGTACTGCAGTCATATATTACTTTAAAGTAAGTTTGTTAAAACATTATTTAACTGATACTATTTTTAAACAAAACCACCCTATTTTAAAAAATAATAAAAATATTTAAAATTTAAACATCAACTTTGTTTATATAAAAAAAAATTTTTTTATGGAGATATCAGGATTTGAACCTGAAACATCGATATGCAAAATCAAAGTTTTTCCAATTAAACTATACCCCCTTTACCATTTACTGGTTTATAACTTAAATCGGTGAAAATAAAAGAAAAAATAAATGACTCATATACAGGCGTTTTACTTTTAATTCAATTATTTACTAACTCAAATAATTTATAATTATTTTTATAACTATAATATTTTATATAATTAAAAATTTAGCGTTCGCGCCACACGAAGAGTGACGCTAAGACGCGTCGCGTTTGCGAAGCACGCGCACCGCTAAATTAATTATTATATAGTTTTATTTTTCATTTTTAATAATCGATATTTAAAAAATATAAATTTTGCTCTAAAGAAAACAAATTTAATTTACAAAATTAAATATTTAAAAAGATTAAAATTTTAATTTTTACTTATTACTTAATAACAATTTTAATTTTTATAATTTAATATAAGTTTTATTTTTACTAAAATGCTACTATTTCCATACATCGTTACACAGGTGCGACAAGAATATAAAAATACCCAAAAAAGTTTTTACCTAAGGAGTGACTTGAACACTCATGAGTTTTCTCAGGAAATTTTAAGTTTCCCCTGTCTACCATTTCAGCACTTAGGTTTATGAATAGATTAATATATAAAACTTAATTATTTTATTATAAAATTATTTTTCCACTTGATCTGGGTCAAATAAAATAATTACTAAATAATATTAATTATTACAAATTTTGAAAATAAAATTAAACTATTAAATTATTATAATTTTTAGTAAGGCTAGAATGACTTGAACATTCATCTAAGCTATTATGAGCAGCTTGCTTTACCTATTAAGCTATAGCCTTTAAAAAATGAATTAACAGAAAATTAATTAAATTTTTAAAAATACAAATTTTTATGCGGACACAGGATTTGAACCTATAATTACCGGTCATGAGCCAGTTATGTTTCCTATTACATCAATCCGCAATTATATACATTTTTTGGTTTTATAAAAAATATAAAAACTTTTATTTTATAATAATGTTTAGCTCAAGGGGAGCTCGAATCCCCACCCTAGTAGTGAAAGTACCATGTCTTAACCTATTTGACCATTGAGCCTGTAAAATTTAAATAATTATGAAGTACGTATTATCTCATATATAATACGATAGTATAATTAAAAATCAAAAAATAAAAAATTATTCAATAATTATATATTTTTAAGTTTAATTATAAAATTATAGTAGATTTAGAAAATATCATAAATTTTATTATTTGATAAATACATTTAAATACCATATTTAATTTTTATAATTTGTATATTTTAAGTATAATTATAAATTGTTGCAATAAAACTAAAACAATTTAATTTTTTGTGGCCTTGTACACAAGTCCTATGGGCTAGTTTTTTAATTTCCTACGGGTGATTTTTCCCGTTATTAATACTTCAAAATTTTTTTAAGTATTAATAAGGTATAAGTTGATAATAATCATTATAGCTCATTTTTACTAATAAATTTAAACATATTTATAATAATTAAAACTAAAACAAATTTTAAATTTTTTTTAATTATCTTAAATAATAATTCCTTATAAAAATAAAATAATATTTTATTTTTTAATAATAATTTAAATAATTTAATACTTTTTTTTTATTTTAAATAAAATTTATTTATTCTTATATATTAAATTTTTATAAAAATAAAAATTTAATAAAATAATTATTAAATTTGCTAATAAAGTAATAAATTAAAAATAGCGTCGCGCCCTCGCGTTGCGCGGGCTACGATGCGTCCCACCCTTCGGGTGGCCGCGCAGACGCTATAAATTAATTATAATTAATAAAATAAACCTATACGTGTTAAAAACACAAAAATCGACACCAATATTAGACATAAATATTTAAAAATAATTTTAAAAATGATATATCAAACTCAGTGTAAGAATCGCACTTACTTTTTCCGATTACAAAACGGATACATTACTTTTATGTTAACCGAGCTCTTAATTAAAATAATATACTATAATTATAAAAATAATACAATTTTAAATATTTTAAATCTTAAATATAAAAATATATTTAAAATTAATTATATTTTTAGGTACTTTAGTGTAATTTTATAAACAATAATAATTAACTTTTATCTATTTATATTTATAATAAATATATTTTTATATTAATTTTTATTTAATATTTCCTATTTTAAATTAAATTTATAAATTATTAAAAAAATTATTAATTAATTGTATTTTTACGATTAAAAAATTTTTGAATATTATTTAAATTATTAACGATAAATGTATTGTTGTATGAAAAAAAAATTAGATCTTTATACCTAAAAAAATTAAAATCCTTTCAGCTAAAGCCTAATTATTACATATATTAATTAGTATATTAATTTATATAAAAATTAAATAAATTTATATAAATTAAAATAAATATTATGTATATAATATTTATTTTACAGACTAATTACATAATACGTAGTAGTATCCTACGTTTTTAAGAGTATCCTAAAATTAGTTTCAAACTTATATGCTTTCAGCTCTTTACTAACCGCCAAGCCAAAACTCAGTAATTTTACTTTACATAAAAATGTCTTTAATCTACAGTATAAATTAAAAATTTCACTGAGAGCGCCAAAACATAGCTTTCCTGCCGTGCCTATGCTATTCTTTACTTAAGTGTCAGTAAAATTCATTTTGCATTACTTTTAATAATAACAATTAATATCGTACACATAAACAACAGGTAAACCAGAGGTTATTATTCCCAGTTCCTTTCGTACAAAGGGCCTGTTTTTACTTTACTCTAACTACCACTAGAAGATAGAAACCATACTGTCTCACGACGTATTTAACCCAGCTCGTGTAGCTTTTTAAACGACGAACAGTCGTACCTTCCATGCTTCCTGCGTTCATGAGGATAAGCTAAGCCGACATCGCTTTATTTAACTTATCCATATATTTATTATTTGTTACAACATGAGATTAAACTTATGTTGAGAAAATTTTCTTCCATCTATCACTAGATGGTTCAGATTATATTTTTACCCAGTATCAAAGAGTAATTGATAGTTATTCCGGGTATAGACGTGTAATCGTTGAGGGGTTATTTTTATTAACTTCCCTGCTGATTGCCCAATAATTTGTTATATTTTTAAAGATATAAAAATAAATTTAATTATTTAGGATATTCCAGCATATAGTCTATTTCTAATTTTATATTACTATAAAATCTCCCCGATGTCACAATTATAATTTATATTATTACACAATTAAAAAAAAAATAGATTAATTTACCACCCTTCCACCCTCTTACCTTAATTGTAATATGAAAGCCAAAGAACTTTTAGTTATTTATAACTAACTCCGATTAATATACCAAATTAACCAGATTTACACAGTATATAAAGAGCACAATTTTGTGCAAATATTGTGTATTTTAATAAAAATACATTTAATACCCATCAATAACTCTGTCGCAAATCCAGAGAATAAGTCATTTATAAAATTCTGTGTAACTGCCATAAACAAATTTAATTGTTTTGCGAAGACAAATGAATCTTATATAACATAGATTGATTAAAATAATTAACAACCAAGGGTTGTAATATATGTAAAGATTTACCTGAAATGTAAATACGATAATAGCCTTTATTCGGATTTTTATTGTGAATAGTACATTGTAATTTATACTTACTTTCTAAAAGAGATTTTAATAATAAAACATCATCATAAGTATAATTATCAGTACATAATGTCACACCTCCGTTTTTTACATGCTGTCCATCGTCTTGTAGTCAAAAAGCTAAAACTCCAGGAGTTAATAATTCTTCTATACAAGGAGGAACAATATTTACATATTTATCTTATTGTTTTTTTAAAAATAAATTAGCAAATGGATAAAAAGTAGGACTAGCTTTTGTTAAAAAATTATATGAATAATTTTTTTTATCGTAACGTTTATCGAAAGAAATACGTTCTACGATTTGAGGCAAAGTAGCATATTCTTTTAAAAATTCAAAAAGATATAATAAATATTCTTTATTGGGCAAACCTTGGTCAAACTTAACTGAAGCATTACCATTAGCATTAATTTTAAATGTTGCATCACCTAAACCACAACCTATTATAAGATCTTTTTGCATTTGTGACAAAGCCGAAGATTTCACCAAACGTAACCAGTAATTAGAACTCATTTTTTATTTTTTTTTTTATTATAAACAATATATGTGTAAACTAATTAATATAAATTAATTTTTGTATATTACAAGGTGCCAAACTGCGCTCCCAATGTGTACTCTCAAGCGCAATCAGCCTGTTATCCCTAGCGTAACTTTATTCTATAATACGGAACCAGTCCTTTGTGCATTCCGCGATCGTATGCCCCGCTTACGCGACTGATAGACGCGTAGGTCAGACAGTTAAGCAAGATTATGCCATTAAACTTGACGAGTCATTATCAAAATCACTATTCACAAGATTTAGGTCTTGGATTTTAGCAATTTTAAATATATATTACATCTTCTAACCTATACGAAATTCATCCTTAATGAAATAAAATCGTAGAAGACTAAAAATGTTAATTTTATTTATTACACCTATCATCGATATAGTTAAAATCTTACTTGCTTAAAATTAAATTTTACTTTAAATAAAAAGATAGTGATTAAATGTATATAGAGATAATATCTTATCCACTTATATACAAATTCGTATTAAGAAATCGAACGCAATCAAAAACTACGCTAAAATCTTAAATTTATATAAAATTTATATATTAAATAAATATTCAGAGTAAAAAATTATATAATTTTTCCCAAATTTTCTTAATTAGGATATACCCAGCTACTCTTTATGGGATCTGTGCCCCGCATAAACTGCCACCTAGCCGTTGTTCTCATTCCTTATGTGAAATCAACTTTTATATACTTGTGAAAAATATCACACTACCCTGTAGTTTATAGAATTTATATTTAACTGAATAATTCACTTAAAATTCTCAGGCAATAATAGTTATCTTACACTTTATACTATTATTGAATAATTAACACTTAAGTTTTTGTGTATAAGTCATTTTATTTAATTAAAAATAAAGTGGAGGACAATGTAGTCCCCAGCAATGTGATAGACTCAAAAAGGTGTTTCAATTACGTCTATGACTACCTTATCCCTACGGTTGGTCCGATCACACGCAATGACTAGAAACAGTAAAGCTGCATAGGGTCTTCTCGTCTATCTAGAGGTAGACTGTATCTGCACAGCCATTCCAATTTCACTGAGCCAATCATCGAGACAGCTGTTGTATCGTTACATCATTCATGCAAGACCATATTTAGTGGCCAAGGTATTTTGCTACCTTTGGACCCTCATAGATACATAGCTAATAAAAATTTTTTTTTTACAAATAAATATTATGTTTAAATTTAAATATATATAACCTTAAATTCACTAAAATATAATTAATTTTATTTTCTTTTTAAATTCATTCCTGATTTAATCTTTAAAATTTTATCAAATCCCTCTTTTGTTAGATGTTCTTTATTTTGAATTAAATTAGCCGCCTTTTTAAAATCGGAAAAATCTAAACTTTTTTGACCTAAGATAGAATACTTTTCAAAAAAAGGAATTATTATATTTAAAATATCTGAAGTTTTTACAATTTGAATAGCTACAGCATTTTTTGTGTAATAAATATATTTTTGTTTAGTTTCTTCTAAGTTAAAATCTTGATTATCAGATATATTCAAATTAAAGAATTTAGCTAAACCTATAATAACCTCCTTTTCTTGTGATTGTAAATTTATTGAAAATCTTAATTGAACTTTACCTACTCTAGATTCTGTAGTTTTTATATTAAAACTACCATCTCCACTAGTAAATCCAGCCACTCAATTAGTATCTACAATACCTTTAAATTTATACTCCGGTCTTTCAATAGGAATTATATTTGAAAATTTTTCTTTTAAGTTATCAGTTAAACCTCTATTTAGAGTAGATTTTAATGCTACTAATTTAAATAAACCTTCTTCAGTTAAATGTTCTTCATTTTTAATTATACTAAAACATTCTTTAAATAATAAAAAATCTGATGATTTAGTTGTTATGAGCGGATATCTATTAAAATGATCTATAATGACATTTAATTCTTTAAAAGATTCTACTCTATAATAAACTTTTGTTCCTGAATGGTATATTTGACCAACTCCAAATGAAAAACATATATTTTCTAATATTTAATTCTAATATTTAATAGAAAGAATTCCTGTTATAATAACTGCTGGTGATTGGTTTCCTATCCTATCTATGGACGTATGCTCGTCGCTTATTTACAATCACTTCGCCCTAAGTTTATTTGCTACTTCTTTAAGGTTGTTTTTCTAACTTGTTATTCTTTCCTGTCCATATTATTTTCACTTTCCTCTATTTATTTATTCTTCATACCGCGATATGCTACAAGTCCAATAACAATAAATTATCATAAATTATAATTTTATATATAAATTCAGATATATTAGTAGCATATGCCCATCTATTGGCCTATATTAATTTAAAATAATATCTTCCTTTAAAAGGCTTTTGTCTATTTTCTTTTAAGTATAAAGAAATACTGGGTTGATATACGCCTATCGCTTTTGCAGCTTCATTAATAGATTCATATATTGTACTTTTATTTGTTAATAAATCTTTTACTTCTAATTTTTTAGATGGAATACCTGCTCCAATTGCCCTTATTTTTCCATACATTGGATTATTTTTTCCTTTCTTAGCTGCTGAAAATTTTTGTAGCGTTTCTCTAGAATGGCTTTTACCTTTTTTTACCGCTGACTGTTTAGCTCGTGTTTCTTCTGTATGTTTGAAACCAAAAGATGAACCGGTAAATTCTAATATATTATAGTCGGGTTTTAATAAATCTAAAAAATATTGTTCTCTTTTAACACAATCATTAGGTTCACAATATTCAATAATTTCCAACTGGAAGTTTGAATAACCATATTTGAGTAAAGCACTATTTATATTACTTTTACCTTTTTTTATTGCATCTTCTAGATACCAAATATTAAAATAATTTTTTAATCTTTTACCCAAATCTGTGCTACTTCCAATGTATGTTTTTCCATTTATTTGATTTTTTCATTGATAAATCCCTGATCTACCTTTATTTTCTTTTAAAATTCGCAATTTTTCAGTATCAGCGTTATCGTAAATAGCTATAGGTATAATAGAAAATAAATTAAAATTATCCAGCGCAATTAAAAATTCGCCGCCAAGGCAGTTTCACAATAGCTCTCCAAAGTATAAAATAAACAAAAAAAGCATAATTATAGAAATGAAGTTTTTATTTAAACTAATAGCAAAAATAGCTTTAACTCTTCATTTAGTTTTACTATCGGAACGAGGCTGAATTAATATACTAAAGCTGGATTCAGCATCAGAAAATCCTGTTAAAAATCAAGGATTTAATTTATTTTTATTTAGTGTTTCATTGTTATTTATATTATTACTAATAGTAGAAAATAAACATTTATTTATTTGATTAAATGGGACTTTTATATTATAGTTTTTTTCAAAACCCATTAGAGTACATCTTAACAAATTAATGTAACTACCGTTTACTCGTTGCACTTTTACAAATTTAGGAACACACTGCTCTCTACGGTCCCAGGATAAATTTGACTTAGATACGAGATTATCCATTTTTTTTTCATAAATCTTCTGCATTGTTACCATTCATGATTTTTCATCCCATCCACCAGGCTTTTGGCCATGGTTTGGTATCAGAAGCTTTAGGATTTTTCCGTAATTTGATAGTTTGTCCCACAATAGTGATTTCCCTAATCACTTAGCAGGCCGCCATTAACCGGGGTATCCTTCAAAACCAGACCAACATCATATAGACGCAGCCCAGAAACTCCGTTAACCAGCCGGCATCGGGCAGACATCACACTCTATACTTAGACTTTCATCTTAATGCAGCGTGCTTTGTTTTAATTAAACAGTCGGACAACACGATTCTATGCTTCCTTACCCCAACCGATATTAAACGGTAGGGTCGGCACTCCTTCTCCCTAAGTTACGGAGTTAATTTGCCGAGTTCCTTAATGATTGTTCACTCAAGCGCCTTCGTATTCTCTACTAGCTTACCTCTTGGTTCGTTTAGGTACGGTTTATTTGCGTAAAAGTCACTATATTAGTTTACCCCCTTACGTTTTATTGTTTTTCCAGAACACTTATACACTTATATAAGGTTGTTACAATAAAATTAAAGCTTTTTCTCATCGTTTTAACCGTTAGGTTAATTAACTTAGAGGCCGTTACTTACATATAATTCCATAAGCTTAAGGCGAGGAAAATTTTCCTTTTTCGTTACTCATGTCAGCATTCTCACTTGGGTTAATGTTTTTTTTATTCTTAAAAAGAATAATTTAATATATCACCCAATGTTCCGCTACCCCATAATTAAACTAGGTAAATTAATTATAATTATAGACAAGGTGTCGGTATATTGTTTAGATCCGTTAAATTTTAGATATCTCTATCCACCGGAAGTATTCCGGTGTTGAATCAGTGCTCTATTACGAGTTCTTTAAAAAATGGCAGCCACTAAGCCCATCACCTGATCGAATAAGATAAAAACTCTCTTTATTTCACTTGACAATAATTTTGGAACCTTATATTTACACTTGTTCTGGGCTGTTTCCCTTTTGACATACACAGATGATTCCTCTTTGCCTATTTACAGGCTGAGTTGAGGAAGTTATCCCTAAATAGTTTATTACGAATAATTTTTAGATTACATCATTCGAATAACCTATCCATTTAGACAATTGGCTAAAAGCCTTTTTTCAGTTTTAATTTTATTTTTCTATTTCTTGTTTGCAGAATCGCAGTACAGCTGTATCATTTTTATTATGCAGTATAAGACTCAGCGCTTTGCGCTGATTAATAAAAAACTTTACGTAATCATTTATTGTGGACGCGAAATAATATATATTTCTTTAATAGGTCTGTTTCTTTTAATAGCATTATAAATAGCCTGTCTTGTAACACCTAAAAATTGCCCCAGCTTCAGTTTGATTAGTAAATTCTTTTACTTCATTAGTCTGAGTATTTAAAACTCTTACTGCTACTCCTTCACGCTCTATGGTTTTTTCCTTTATATTAGCTAAAGCTTCAGGAGAAAGTGGATTATTTTTTTTATAACTTGTAGTTGCAATAGCCAATTTATTTTTAGTTTCTTCACTAACAAGTTTATTTTTATGAGTTAAAGATAATATCTCTTTATGTTCTAAAGATATAGTCTTTGATTTAAACTTTTCAATATTTTCCGGTCTATGTCGATAACCTAATACAGAGTATGCATATTTTAATATATTATATTCAGGATTTAATTTATCAATAAAAAATTGTTCTCTTTCAATTAAATCAGTTTTAGAACAATACTCTAATATATCCAAAGTAAAGCCTTTATGACCATATTTAAGTAAAGCATCTTTTATCTTAATTTATTATATAGAAAATATATTTAAATTATCATATCAAAGTTCACCTTAGACGTTTATATTTTTGAAAAAATATATCGCTTTTTATAAGGATTTATTTGATTTCTATTAATATAATTTAATATAGTAGCTGGCTTAATTTCTAAAGCTTTTGCAGCTGCAGCAATAGAATCATATTCTATTTTTTTATTATTTACTACATCAAACACAGATATTTTTTGAGCTCTAGAAGCTGCTGCTATCTTGAATTTTATTATAGTTTCATCTTTATGTATTTTTCCTTTTTTAGCTAATGACATTTTAACTATGGTTTCTTTTGAAAGACTTTTACCTAAACGGGCAATAGATATTTTAGATCGTGTTTCCTCTGTACATTTACGATCTCTCATCTTAGTTATAGATTTTTCATGGTGTATATAACCTAAACTAGACCCTGCTCATTTTAAAATATTATACTCAGGATTTAACGTATCCATATAATATTGTTCTCTTGCTATTAATTGTTCATCTGAACAATATTCTAATATTTCCAAAGTAAAATTTTTATAACCATGTTTTAATAGTGCTGTATATATTAAACTAGTATTACGTTTTGTATAACGTAAAAGAAAATTTTCATTGAAATAGCTTGCTAATCTCTTAGCTAAATTAACCCCACTACCTACATAAGATTTATTATTTTCATTATTAATTCAACGATAAACACCTGATTTATTACGATTTTCTTTCAATATATTTTATTTAAATAGTTCCGCATTTACATAACTCTTGATAGGAGAAATTATATCATTATTCGTTGATATATTTGTATTTAAATTATTATTGTTATTATTATTTATTGTGACGATTTAATTTTTATATAATTAGCGAGCAATAATCAGACGATTATTCTAAAGGTAACTCCTTGGTTTACGCTTAATAGCCGCGTTCTTTCCACCCGCACCATTCCTTATATGGATGACACGTTTCTCCCGGCAGTACACCTTAGAAAAGGCCTTTTATCTCTTCTTCACGTCGTCCGTTAGCGGCGGTCGGACGGTATTCCGCTACTTCGGTCACTTGAGCGCCGTTCACAATCGTAACCTTTATGGACTGTGCCGTTTCGCTAACTCAAGCTGCTGCACTGAGCCGTATGGATTCGCGCTGACGTATAAGTTTACGCCAAATCATATCTTTAGGCAATGTAAAATACATTGCTCGCAAGACTTCCGTTGGCGCACTGAGGTATGGCCTCGTAATTAAAGGGGGGGGTCAGCCCCTAAAACTACGTTTACCCTTCGAGGGCTAGGACTCCATAGTTTATCCTCTGATTGCCTTCAGTTACCATAAATTTTTTAGGATCAAAGAAGCAAAGATATTATATATAGGGCGAACATGATCAACGTAGAGAAAAAATTAGAAATTAAAATAAAACTTTATTGCCATTGCATTCTTTCGAATGAGGCTTGACTATATTTTAAACACATCCTAGAGGAGTGTCAACCTACATTTAGTCGATGAACTGCACACCTAATGAATGGTGCTTGGCTGCGGATTACCTATTCCCTCTCGGTTATTAATTTTTATTTTACCATACCACGAGTTATTATCTGTGCTACAAGAAGTTATTCACCTTTACGTTACCGTTCTTGTTTGGTTAAAATTACTTTAAAGTTTTCCCGTCAATTTGAAGGTTTTTATAGAAGGTTAACTTCTACTTTAAGGCTGTGTGTTAAATTCTCACATTTATACAACCTTAGCATACTATGTCTGTTAATTCAACATTCATCTTTGCCATTCCGAGACCTATTACTTAACGATAAAATCTTCACGATCCCCCGATGTAATTGAAAAATATCTCTTCGACTAGCCTAGTAAGATCAAGTTCTGTACCTGCATGATGTTAGTTAAAATTACGTACTTAGATACGTTTCGCGGAAAACCAGCTATCCCTAGTCAGTTTTGTCTTTCACCAACTTACCACAATTCATCGGATATCTATACAACGATAACCCGTTCGAGCTTTTATAACTCTGATCATGGTAAGATCACTAGGCTTCGGGTCTAATTTTAGATACTTATCACTATTTTATTAACCGAGTTATCTAGGCATTTACTGCTCGCATCTAATATTAACTTGCTGCAATTCGCGCCAAAAGTTTCCTTTTGGATTAGACTATACCTTCAACTCAAAAAAATATTTAGCATATAATTTTTAAACAAAACTTAAATTATTATTAAAGTTAATTCCCACCACCATCCCTCATACTTTACCTCCTATTTGATAAATATAATACCAAAGCACCCTTGTTAAGATAAGACCATATAACACAAAGCTAAGAAAGGCAAGAATTGCAAAAAGTAGCAACTTATTAATTATACATCTGAGTCTAAATTTAATTTATAATAAAAATGATCCAAAAAATAAGGTTTAACCAAATTTATTAATTCATTTTTAGAATTGCTAAATATGTAGATTCTATAACCATTACTATGTTTATGTAAACTACACATTAAATTAAATTTATTTTTTAATATATTTACTAATAAATTACACTCATCTAAAGAAAATGACTCAGTACAAATATACAAACCTTTACCTGACTTGTAACTATCATCCATTAGTCAATACGCTAACCCTTTAGAAGTTAACATATTTTCTAAATTTATAGGTAATATTTTTATACCATCTGAATCGTAAAAAAGTTCTCTATATACATTGAAACAAGGTAAGCTTAAAGTTTGAAATTTTATTGCTTGATATTCTTTGTTTTTATTAGGTCTACTATCAAACTTAGACATAACTAATGATTTTGTACCACAAAAATTTTTAAACAAATCATATAAATGTTCTAAGTAAACTTTATTTATAATAGATTGTTTAAATTGCAATCTTGTGTTACAATTTTCATTAGGTTTTTCTGCTGATAAGTCCCCTAACATTGAACCTATAATAATATCATGCAATTCCTGAGGCACAGTAAGATGAGCTTTAGCGGACACTCTGTAAAATCTGACTAGGAAATATTGTTTTAAAAATTTATTCATTAATTTATGTTTTTATCTAAAAATAATATTTTAAAAACTAATTAATAATATAAAAATTATACTAATTAATTATTTTTAAATTATTTAATAATGAAAATATCATTATTAAATAAAACAATTTAGTTAAATTACCAAGTAACACGAATTTAACATTGTTAATATATTTTTAGTTTAATAATAATTAGCTATATTTATATCTGGTAAATATTAAAATTCACAAATATTAAATGGTCCGATATTTGGAAATAATATTAATTATAATAAATATTAGAATTATTTACTATTATTGAAATTTATTAAATTTAATAAATTTATATTTGTTGTTTTGTTGTATGCATTTATTTCTGGAATTATTGAGTGCTGACGTATTACGGTTTTCCCGTCTCATTTTTCAAATCAGTCGTTACAGGGTTAAATAAAAAGGAACCACACATAAAATTTTATGTACAGTTCAAATTGTTATAACAATTTATTCCTACGATTTATTAACTTCCCACGGTATTGCCATAGATTATATTTTAAGTAGTACGTTTTTAAATAAAACAAAGATTAAGTATAAAATTCCTATATCTTTCGTATTTGAAACCATAAACATAACTTAAAATCACTTATTATCCTTAGGTTTCACCGTTAGCATAATAATTTAATAATTATTATACCGACCTTTTTACAGGTCATGAGTCAGTTTTAATAAAAAATTTCACAATTTTTATGGGCAAGCAATTTACCCATTATGCAAAAGGTACGCTTTTAATATTATTTAAATTTTCTTCTCAAGCTGCTTATAAAACTACTAATTTTTCAATTCCCTCACGGTACTATTCACTATCGCTCAATATATCATATTTAGCCTTAGAGGAAGGTTCCCCTTTACTTATTCAAACAAGCCTTAACCCATTTTACTTAATAATTTTTTTATTCTATATTGGATAAAATAAAATACCATACTATGGTTTTAGTTTATATAGGTTTTTATAATAAATATATTATTATAAAACTTTTATTTAATTAATATTAAATCTAAACTTTAAAAATTTTTCCTAAAAATTTTTAATAATGTTTTTTGATGTTTTTACGTATTACCGATTGTACCTAAACCCTCCCATATGAATTGGAAGGCTTCTCTATTTTCATTCTCACTAATCATAGAATCTCTTTTGATTTCTTTTCCTAAAGTTATTAAGATATTTCAATTTACTTCGTTTATTACTGAATTTCTCTTAGAGTTCATGTTTTTTATACAAATTAAATCTCTCTCTTTGATATATTGCAATGATTACCTAATAGTTTCTTTCTATATTTTTCTATATTTTAGAAAAATTAAGTATAACAATATATTCTATATCGTATATTCTTATAATAATTATTCATTAAAATTTAAATATAATTTATTATAATATATTCTGTTTTTATTATTTAGCTTTGTGTATTATAAAACAATTTTATACAAAAAAAACCTTAATATAATTAATATATATTTATAAAAATTATAGAATTTTTTTTTATATAAAAAAATAAAAAGGAGCGACTTAAACTGTGTAAATAAGTATTATCACAATTATTCGACATGATTTATTAAAACTTAGCGAGTTAAACCCTGATATATTCCTGGGTTTAGTTTTTATTATAAAAAAATAATTATTTATCGAAATACATAATCAATAAAAATTAATAATAGGATACACCAGAACATTTTTTTTAAGGTTTTTGATTAACAATCAAAAACCTTATAAAAAAAATCTTATAAATATAAAATTTAATTAATATATTTTTTAATTAAAATATAAAAAAAAACATTTAATATATATTTTTTATAACAGAGAGAATATAAGGAGGGGGGGGGTGTATTGTTAGAGTTATTACGCAGACATAGCATGCCCGTCGGCGGACCTTTTCCACCGTAGCATGCCCGTTGCGGGCGTAATCTCTAGCCTAAATCACGCCCCTTATATCTGTTATACATAATATTTAATATAAAAAAACAAAATATCAATATACCCAATTTTATCTATAAGATAAAAAAAAACCCATCATTGTGTTTAACACAATGATGGGTAAAAAAAACTTAATTTAATAAGTTTGTTATTTTAAAGAACAGGAATGACAACAAAAGGTCAAATAATTGAAAAATATTAATTATAGTTTAACTATACCAGAACACGGTATACTTACGATTGTATAAACATATTGGGCGAAGGCTTGAGTATAAAGAAAAAATAGTCATGGTAGCACACGAATCATTAGCGAATGAAAACCTAAAATTATTACAGCATAAAAAGTATAATAAAATTTAGTAAATTAGTACCTAACATAACCTAAATTCATATGTATGTTTTTATATGAAAAATCTTTATATTCTAAATAAGTCTGAGTAGCTACACTTAGATTAAACATACTATACCTAAAAGAAGAATCCACCTTATTTAGGTTGGATATTGTTAAATTAGTTTGACCCCTGTATTTTTGTGGTCCTTCATTAACATTTAATTTTTGAATTTTAAGTTTATCTAATAAACTATTTAAATTTTTAACTAAAAAAACAAAATTAAAAATTATATTATTATTAAATTTATTATATAAAGTACAATTTAAGTTATTTTTTTCAGTATATTCTGATTTAGTTTTTTCAAATAATTTAGCTATATTCATTTTATTTTTAAGACTATAAAAATTATAAATCTCTTGTGTATTACCTATATATAATGATTTTAATAACAGTGACATTTCTTCCATATTAAATAATAAAGGACCATGACTAGCAGATAATAATAATAGATTTTCTATAAGGTTAAATTTATTTGAATTAGATTTTATATTTTCTGTATTATTTACTAGAAAATCCATAGAATCATAATTATTTAAATATTTATTAATTTTTAAGTTCTTATCAATGATGTATAACGTGTTATTCACATTTTTTGTTTTTACATTTAACTTAGTAGTTTCTAAGATATAACCAGTTAGTAAACCAGTAAATATAATATTATATCTAATATATGAATATACCAGAGTTTCGGCCATAATGAATCCATTTTGTCTATTTTTATTATATAATATATTAAAATTAACCATATATAACCCATCCTCCTTATTATTAACATAATCTTTTCAACTTTTAAATTTATTTCATCCATTTTTTATTGTCTCAACTACAGTGGAATCTAAAAATTGAGGATGTATATTAACTATAGGTGCATCAAAATCTATCACATGAACTTTTTCATCTAATTTAAGTTTTTGAATTTCTTGATTTAAATCAGATATAATATTTTTTTTCTTTTTGATTACTTCTCAAGCTAAAGCTGGGAAAATCTACATCCATTCTTTTAAAAACACATTCAACTTGGTTAATTTTATCTCCCCATAAATTAACCCATCATTTATTCATTAATTCAGTAATACAAATAATCATATTATTTAAATTATTTTTAAAATTAAAATTAACTTCATATATTAAAGAATTTATTTCCATTAATAAAGTTAAGTTAACATCTTTTAATTCTTCATATTTATATAAATTTTCATATAATTTATTTCGTCTTAAATTTAACTCATATAATTTCCTATATTTATAAAATAAATCGGGTTGATCTTTTAAATAAGGGTTAATGATAAGCATTTTTTCTTCATTATTTAATAATTGTTTTATAAAGTCATCAAACATTTTTAAATCATTATTTACATTAATTTCTAATTCTACTAAAATTTTATTTAAAATTTCTTTGTAGTAAGTATCTTTCATTTTTATATTATTTTAAATTACAATACTAGATGATGTCTCGCTTCAGTTAGACAAAACCCAGCTTCAGCTTGATAAATATTAAATGTATATACTCTAGATAAATATATACAAGTTAACCTCCGTCAAACCATAAAACCTCGGACAACTGAAAAATATTTTCTTTTAAATTAATAAAATAACCAGTAAATAACTTTTACCAAGGCTTCAATTAGTATATTTAAATAAGGAACAACAACAAAAGGTTGAAAAATAAAAAATTAATCATAATTATTATCAATGTCAATACAATGAAAATAATTAATATTTTATTATGTTTAGATATTTTTTATAAATAAACTTCATATTTAATAATTAAACTTATTTATTAAATTATTTATAACTAATTATTTAAAATTCCTAAATAAAGAAGAAAAACCTAAATACATAATACAAAAAGTGGGAACATTAACAAAAGCAAAGAAAAACTATAAGCGAAATACACCAAAATTAAAACCATAGAAAACACAATTAAGTACATTAGATCAAGTATAACAGAAAACATCATATCAGAGCTGTGACTAAAATTATATTAATAATAATAAAATACCTTATTTATCAAAGATTTATTATTATTGATTTTCTAAGTATTCTGAGGTAGCTTCTTTTATCAGCTTCTCTCTATTTTTCTAATCTTTTTCATAAGCAAGATCACCCTTTAATTCATACCATAATTCACCTAATTGCATTTCTTCTATAATTTGTTCAACATCTTCTTCGCTAAGTGATTAATCCTATCTACGTAGTATCTCTTTAACATCCTCACGTATGTCAGGATAATGTGCATCCATATCGGCATTATCATTAAGATTAAAATTTAACAACGAATTTGGTAAAGAATTGTAATAGTAAGCCAAGTACAAGCAAAATATATTTAAATCAGAAAATAAAGAAAATAACATAAAAAAATAATAATTATAAAATACAATACTAGATATTAATAAAAATATATACTCTAGATAAATATATACAAGTTATGCCAACCTAAACACTACGAAAACTCACCTCAGTAAAATTTTATATTCAAATTAATTAAATAACTAGTAAATAACTTTAAAACTTAATTTAATATATTTAAATATGGTGGAACAACAACAAAAGGTTGAAAAAAATAAATTAATAATAATCAAATTATAAATAAATTTTGTTTTTTTATTATATTTATTTGTAAAATCTCTAGGGTCTTTGTATTTTAGATAACGCTTTTTGTGTTTCGTTATCACATATTTCAAATATAGAAATAGCTTCTAACCGCATAACTGCATATAAATGTATACGACTTTTTACAAATCCATTTTTTTTAAGATTATCTGGATTATAGTTGGAGATGAGAAATTTTTTAGCCTCTTGTTCTTTTATGCTTAAATCTTCTCTATTTAAATCTTTTATTGAAATCATAAGTTCTAAATTTTTAAGATGATATTCACAATCGGAAATAATTCAACGAAATGCTTTAGTTTGATTAAATCATTGTCTATATTGTTACTCAATAGTTTCACTTTTACTAATATACTCTATTTGTGGTAAACCAATTTTGACTTCCTTTTGTACTTCCACTTTTTGTTCGTTGTCACAGGAACTATTGTTCATCATTTTTAAAGGAGTATTTATGATATTATTAATATCATTTTCTACTTCTATAGGTTGTTTAATTTCAAAATTTAAATCAATAATTAATTTAATAATACCAGAAATTATAGTTATACTAGGATAATATAATCATGTTATTGGATCAAAAAAATCTTTTAGAACATCCACATTTAAATAGCTTGAGAGAAGAAATCTAGTAATTAAAGCAAATATTCCTATTAATATTAATTTTATTATATTCTTTAAGGTAAAAAATTTTTTAATTTTTAAATTATTTTTTAAATTACAATACTAGATAAAAAAAATAAATATAATTTAAATAAATACTAGATAAATTTATTTATATTTTTTATATATTTAAAAACTTTCACCCTCCCACCCTCCAAGCTTTATATATAAAAAATAGTTAAATTATAAAAAAAACACTAATTAAATTCAGCTAGTAAAAATAATGAAACATGAAATTATATATAAACCATAAAAATTTATAATTATTCAATACTATTCTAGTCTTGAATTTTCCATTCATGCCATATCTCTAAATAGTCCTTGTCTTCCTCCCTATGTATTAGGCGTTGTTTCTCATGGATTTACTGTTGTGTGAATTATTGGTATTTCATTTGTTTTTGTGAAATATCACGCTACACCTATACCTCCTACAAAAATTGTAATAGTATATGCAATAAACCCTAAATAATATAATACTAATTTTTTATTTTCATCACTTTGAGATGATGCCCAAATATCAATATAATTATATGGTTTATCTTCTATTATTATTGGATTTATTTGGCTAAAGTTATTTTCACTAACTGAATTATCACCTAATATAAATTTATATATATTAAATATTATGTTTATAATAACTCCTGTACTTATTGGTAATATGTAATGATATATACTATTTATTAGATTTTGAAATATTTTCTCTTTTGGGTAACTTTTCTTGTATTTATTTAATTTCTTTTATTTTTATTCTTAAGAAATTTAATTATACTGTAGTATTGTGATATTTTGTTTTCATTATTTTTTATTTTTTCTTAATAATTTTTATTGTATTGTATTTTTGTGTTATTTTTATTTTTTAGCTTCATTTTTATTGTATGTAATTGAATAATATAATTATATATTAAAGTTTTCATATTTATCCTTTATATATCTAATAAAATTTTCTGTGTATATTTTTGTTTAATGTTTTTAATTTTTATTCTCTATTTTTAAGTTTGAAATACTTTGAATACTTATGTTTGGCTTTTTAAGTTTATTTATTGAATAATATTACTTTATTATCTTTATTATTTCATAATATGTAAGATTTTTTTTAAGGATTTTTTTTATTATATTCTGTATTTATTAATATTTTTATTAGTTTTAGATAGGTATCACGAAACCATGTATATTTTACTATCAAATATAGGTAATCAGTTAATAATTAAACACCATTTTTTTTCTTACGTAAATGTATAAAATTCGTATGATAAAAATTATTCTGACCATAGAAATATTGAAAAATTGCACCTCATTAAACTAACAATAAAAAAATAATTTTATAACTAATAAATTTCTAAAATTAAAAAGTATAATTTCTGGCTACATACTTAAATAGTATAAATTACTATTAAAAATTAAAAAAAATTAATTATAAAATTATCGGATTATTATGACTCGAACATAAGAATTCCCCAACCCAAATGAGGCGCCTTACCAACCTGGCTCTAATCCGTTTCTTAATTTTAATTGAATAACAGAGAATATCCGATTTGAACGGATGTGACTAAATATAGCCAAATAAGACTCAAGCTTATCACCATAAACCGGGCTCGGTCAATTCTCTTATTTAATTTTTATTTTATCTCCTCAAACTTTATTGTGATACGACCCCCCCGTGAAAATTAAAATGAAACTTTATTTTAATCGTTTAAAAATTACATTATATTAATCTTATAAATTTATTATACCCCTTTAATATGCGTAAAAAATTAAATATTCAATTTTAATTTATAATCAAACATATATTATAATTAAAATGGTTCTTTCAAGATTCGAACTTGAATAGTATTCTTATCAAAAATATACTTTACCGTTAAGTTAAAAAACCCTTAATAAAAATTTTTAATTAAAAATTTAAATATAAGTTTAATCATTTAGTAATAATCAAAAAAAAATTTTTATTATAAAATAGTTAAATAATAGAAATTATTATTAATATTTATTTACACTTTAGGTAATTTAATTTTTCTACATCTTTGTTACTTTATATTCACACTATTTACTTTTATGGAGTATATGTTAAGTATGCAGTATTATTTTTAAATTAATACGGTTCGTGATAAATACGAATATAAAATTTAAATATTATTAAGTTTCCATTAACATGAAAGATATATACTATAATGTGCTTTAATAGTAAGATCACAAATAAGATATTAAATTTTTATAATTTTTATATACAAAATACGATCCGTACAAGACGTATATCAAAAATAAATCCTTTTATAGTTATAATTTCGGCCAATATTCTGCTTCGATCATAACCCAAAGGGTTATATAATTAAAAATAATAAAATATATAAATTATAAAATTTAATTTAAGTTTATAAATAATAGAAATTTATTATTTTTAATTTATATTGTTTTCTGTAATTCACTGTAGGATATACCTGAAGGGTTAAGGTTAAAAACTTTATCTTGTATTTTATAATATTTCAATAAAAGTACAAGAGCACTCAGGTTTGAACTGAGAAACAAAAGGTTGAAGCTTTTAATTTTTCCTATTAAATTATACTCTTAAATTTATTATATTTTAATTTATTTACAGAAAAGAGATGATTCGAACATCCATGTGTTTCCACAATATTTAGCAAATATTTTACCCTACCTATGGCTACTTTTCCTTTAGCTTTTTAAGAAATATAGTATGTTATTTACCAATATTACTTATAAAAAATAATATCTAATTTTTTAAAATTAATTTAGACAAATTTATACTTAAAAGCTATAAAAATATATTATATAAAAATTATATATCTTTATTAGAAATTTTAAATTATAAATAAATTTTTATTTACTAACCCTATAATATTTAAAAAATCAAATTATTAATTATTTTAAATTTTTATTTACAAAATATTAAAATACAACTTTATTTTTATAATTTAATTATTTGTTAGAAATATAGTAATTTAAAATTTTATAATAAAAAATTACTTTTTTATTGTACGAAACAAATATTAAACAAATTATAATTAAATACAAACATATTTCGAGTCAGACCGGCTACGATCCGGCATCTCCATCCTCGACAAGGATAGCCTTTACCTATTAAGTTACTGACCCTACCCGCCCCCCCCTCCTAGCTAAAATATTTATTATATAATATAAATAATAAAAATTATTTATTATCTTCTTAATATATAAATTATTATAAACAAAAAAATTTTTAATTTTTTTTTTTACTTTTGAAACCAATTAAAAGAATTAAAGGTTTATAAAAATACATTTTTAGTTAAGAGTAATTTAAATTGATTAATATAAATACTTAATTTATGTATTAAACTTTAATGTGGCTAGCTGAATTCGAATCAGCACAAATCAGGTGGAAGCTGATCAGTCTACCATTAACCTATAGCCACTTTGATAAACTTAAGTTATGTAACGTTTAAATACATTATAGAGTTCTAGGGGGATTGAACCCCTAACACAATGATTAAAAGTCATATGCTCTACCTATTGAGCTAAGAACTCTCTTTTCCTTAGTAGGACCGTAAACCAAGTTTCATTCAACTTATTAGATTTCACTAGAGTCCTTACTTAGATCAGTTGGGTGATAATTCCTATGAAAATGCACCAGAACGCTCCCTTCAAACAACCGTAAGTGCACCTTTTAATTTAGACGGCTCCACGACAATTTTAAAATAAGTGTTTTATTAAAGGATCAATTGACACTGATAGATGGGATTGCCACTAAACCTTAGCGGGTATTAAGTAATTCCATATTTAATTCTTATATATCTTTTAATAATTTAAGTTATTTTATTTTCACTTGTCGTGTATATTATTCTACCTTTAAAATTACAGGAAAATTAAATGGTTTCTCATAAAGTCAGGTATCGATTTAAAGTATTACTTGGTTATTAAAAAGGGTCGGGCATGGACTCATGTTAATAAATTGAACCATGTTTATAACTAGCTTTTGTTATTGAAACCGATTAGTTATTTCAATTTATTTTACCATCATACTACACTCCCCAATACTTTCGCGTTGGAAAAAATGGTTGTTTTACAATTCTTTTCTAAAAGATCGATCCTTATAAATGCAACCATTAATATCCTAAACGGCGCACTTTAATATACTATAATATTTTTAAATTATACTTTAAAGATTGAATTAAATATGTAAAAATTAATCTTTATATAACCTTATAATAAATTGATATTATAAATTATAAAATTAAAAAAATTTTTATAATTTATTTTAATATATTTTATAAATAGTCATCATTACTTAAATATATACTTTAAATTTTTTATAAAACAATAATATTTTTATAATATATTTTATTTTTTTTTTCTTTCTATAAGCCTATTTTTGCTATTATCTTTATACCGTTTCAGATTTACAAAATAAAAAAATTTTTTTACGATCTAGTTAATAAATAAAGCAATAAATATGATATTGGTTTAATATTTCGTTTAATAAAATCAAACCTAACATTTCTGTTACTAAAAAAGTTGATTTTTAAATAATTTACGTTTATCATCTTCAATATCTTCAATATCTTCAGTAGGGGAAATAGTCATATTATTATCACCATTTCCAGCTGCAAGTAAAGAATTATTCTCAGATGAACCCCCTTTTTGCAAGAGTTGATTCTTTCAAACCAGGTCCGACTATCTCTTCGTTTTCCTTTCGGGTTCGCTTCAACTTAAATTTTTTCATTTTTAAGCTTACAACTCGAGGGCATTTACCTCTTTTAGTCTGTTAGCTTTGTCGGATATAGTTTTAAACTATTCTGACGAGTTAGCACCGTCTTATCCATTTTCTTCTTAGAAGCCCTTATGCGTAAGATGGATTGATATCTTTGCAACTATTTCTTCATTATAAGGCTCTCTCTTATAACTTTGTTAGCAAAGCTTTAGGATATTGACAGTTTTGAACCATTCTTAAGCTAATATTAGGAAACCTCACTTCCTAATTAACTTAATATTTATTATTTACAATTTTTCGTTTTTATTTATTCCTAATAAAACTAACTAATAAAAATTTTTTATCATTTTTGCCTTAATATTTACTACCAAACTAAATTTTTTTTTTTACATACCTTTTATGTATTAATTTACCATTTCTTTTAAAATAGCTATTTATTGTGCTAGATTTTATACCTAAATCTTTAACTACTTCATTAATTGAATCATATTTTTACTTTTATTAGTAAAAGTATCCAATACTTCTATTTTTATTTTAAATTTACCAGACCCTAAGGGTCTTTCTCTTCCTTTAAGAGCAACTGACAATTTAGCTCGAGATTCCTCGGTAAGCTTTCTCCCTAAACTAACTGCTCCTATTTTTTCTTTTGTTTCCTTAGAATGAAATTTTCCTCTTCTAATAGAAGTCATTTTAAGTCGTGTTTGTTCAGTATGTTTTCTTTTTAAAGGCAATTTAGATTGTGCTTCTTTACCCCCGCTTTGGTTAAAATATTATAATCAGGCTTTAACAAATAAATATAATATTGTTCTCTTTCTATACAATTTTTAGGTTTACAGTATTCTAATATTCCCAGTTGAAAGTTTGAATAACCATTATGTAATAATGAATTATAAATAATACTTTTATTTCTTTTTATTGTTATTTGTAAATATTAAAATAATATGCTAATCTTCTTCGAATATTTATACTTCATATAAATTTTTTCATTTATTTTATTTTTTCACATATATATTCCTGACTTATTTTTATTATCTTTTAAAATTTGCACTTTTTGAATATCAGCATTAGCATATTCTAAATTAGGTTTTATGATTCCATCCAAAAGTACCACATTATTTGAATCTAAAATTTGAACCAGTGCTAAACGATACCCATATAGATAGCGAAAATACATATGCCGCCATAGAAGCCATTGCTACAAAGAAAAGCATAAACACATATTTATTTATTAATTTAATAGTTTTTTCATATTTTTTATTATATAATACATTTAAGTAAAATTATAGGATTAATTTAATGTCCAGTCGTCACTAGGTATTTTAGTGACGACTGGAAACAGCGCGTGCTTTCACACGCGCGAAACTACAACAGAATTAATAGGATTAAAAATTAGTAATTGGTTAAGTTTTAATCACTTATATAAAATATTGCATAACATTTTACCCTCCAAAAAATAAATTTTAATATATTTAAATTTATAACAGAAAATTATTTAAAAATATATAACAGAAAATTATTTTCCCTTCCTATTATAATATAACAGAAAGTTAGGGGGGGGTGTCTTGTTAATACTTAATAAATCCCGTGCAACTTCCCGATTTATTTTAGTTTTTTTCTTAGTAATTAAACTTTAGATAGGTTAACTAATTTATATTTATATTTAATAAATAACAGACCATAACTTAAGCCTATCATTTGATAAGCCAACTTTCATCTAGTCGTTGAACTGTACACCTAAAGGTGCTTGGCTGCGAATTGCTTATTTTATTTTCATCATTTCAATAATTATTACTTTACAACGAGTTATTACCTGTTACATTATTAAGTTTATTAATAATTTAGTATATTGATTTTTAAAGCGTTCCCGCAATTTGAAAGTTTTGCTTGAATAATATCAAACTAGCATTGATTTACAATACTTTTAGTAGCTTAAAAAATAATTACCTTAATTATTTTTAGTTAACTACACGAACCATATTTCGACTTAACACCAATCAAAGCCGCGCATACGAAGAAAGATTCTCAAATGCCATAAGCCCAATTGCTTATACTTTTTATTTGAATCTCCCAAACTTATTGCACGCACAATTTTCAGCGCCTGACGAGTGGTTAGTACCAATCTGAGATAAGATTCACCGTGCCGTTGTGATACACGATTACTAGTAATTTCTTTTTCATGTAGTCGAATTTCAGACTACAATCCATTTTTTTTATTTCCTTTTTTTAGGGGATTAGCTAAAACTCACGTTGTGGCATCCCTTTGTAAAGGCATATGTGGCACGTCAGTAGCCCATAACATTAACTTTTTTACAATAGAAGGGCCATGATGACTTGTCTTACTCCCGGTTATCACTTGCCATTATCTTAGTGAACTAATCTATTTATTTATAAAAACAAATACTTAATACTTTTAATAAAATTATTCTTTTAACTTTTATATTATCCCATTTTAATACCTTTACCTTTAATAATACCCAATAAATTATTAAAAAGAGCCTGATACTTTTATATCAGCTCCTACCTATTTTTAAGATTTATTGGGCTGGTCTTTTTATAACATAAAATTTTTAAATAACATTAAACATTAAAATATTTGCTTAATATATTTTTATAAATATTTTTATAAATATATTAATAATTTATATTTTTTAAATAAATTAAGGGCTTACGCTAATTGTTGGATCTAACCATGATCTCACGACATTAACTTGAGACAGCCGTGCAACACCTGTAGCTAGCATATATGACTTATTTACTTTATTGAAATAAATCCATATGATAAAATTTATCTGTTATTTATTATCCTGTATTACTTAAATATAAGTACAGATTTAATAACTCGTTTACAAAATAATTATATTTTTTATATTTTGCCAGCTATGCAAGTTATGGTAAGATTTTTCGTGGGCCATCGAATTAAATAACATACTTCACTACTGGTTTCAAAAAACGGTCTAATGATTTCAGTTTCTACGTTGCCGAATTACTCTTGAGGTGGAATGCTTACACTTTCATTTATAGGCCAAAATATATTTCTAACCTATGGCATTCAGCATTTTCTGCAAAGACTACTAGGGTATCTAATCCTGTTCGTTACCTAAGCCTTCGTCCCTCAACGTCAGTTTTTACTTAAAAGGTTGCCTTCGCCTTTACCAGTCCTAAAGGTATCATCAAATTTCATCTCTCCGCCAGTAGTACTCCCCTTCTCACATAAAACTCTAGAAATTCCGTCCCCTCGCAGGCTTGAACTTCCGTCTAGGTACCCTTTAAACCCATTAAAGATGAATAACACTAGTCTATTATGTCTTACCGCGACTGCTGGCACATATGTTTGTCAAGACACTTGAATTAGAAAATTGTCATTATCATTATTCTATTCAGAACTTTAATCCTAGGATTGTGGCCTAGGCTTGGACCCAATTACATATATTACTATACATAACTCTATCCTTTCCTCTCAGATATTGACATCGTTATAACGATGGAGAGGCCATTCTTTCAAATTGCTGGTTCAGCCTTTCGGCTATTGACCAATATCCCCCACTGCTGTACTATCATGCATTGAATTTTGTTCATATCCAATGTGGTCGATCGACCTTTCAGCCTCGACTACGGGATGTTAAGCTAGTTGAGCTATTACCTCTACTACTACCTACCCGAGATGTAACTAGTATCTTAAAGCAGATTTCTCCTTTTATTATGAGGTATTTTATCCCTCACTTTAAGGTAACCAATTCATCATTTACTCACCTGTACACCACTTTTGTAGTTAACAAATATTTACTACATACGTACGATTAGCATGTGTCAGGCATTTGAATAGCGTTCATTCAGAGCCATCATCAAACTCAACTTAATTTTTTTTTTAATGTATAGATATATATACTTTTTTATTATATGCTTTTTTATATTTTACATATAATTCTTATAATAACAAAAATTTGTTAATTAAAATAAATTATATTTATTTATATAATTTATTTAATATATGATTATATATAATATATAATTCTTATAAACACAAAAATAAAAAATTTAATTATAATAAATTATAATATAAAAATTTATAATAAATTATAATATAAATTATAATTATTATAAATTTATTTTTTTATTAATAGTATAATTATTAAATGTATATTTATAGATATAATAATTATTATTATATATATAATAATTATTATATAATTTTATTATATTTTACAAATAATAATAATTATTATAATTACTAATTAAGAATTTTAATTATAATAAATTATTATTATATAATATTAAAATTTATTACGAACCTATTCTTTATTAGCAATATAATTATTATATAAATTAAAAATATTTATGTAATTTATTATTTTTATTTAATATTTAATTACACGCTATGCGCGCCTCGATAACTTATATATTATTATTTTTAATTAAAATTTTTAATTCATTTTGATTAAATTCGCAATTATTTTTTTTTATTTTATTTTTTAAATTTCAATTTTGTTATATCATTTTTATTATACTTTTATACTGAACTATAGAGTTTATTATTGACTTTATATTTTTAATCAAGACGCTTATTATATTACTAAAAGCGCTTTACTATAACACTAAAAATTTTGAAAAAATTAATACTTTTCAAATTTTTTTTTATTAATTAAAATAGCTATTTTAGTTAAAGTCTTTTAAAATACGTATTTGCTTTTAGTAGTTTAATATTTATCATTAAACCTAGTCTATATTTATTTTTTAATATAAAATTTTAACAAATAATGTTACATTTTAATTATTAGATTTTATCTAAAATTTACTAATTTCTCCCATAAAATCCATTAAATTTTTAGTAAACATAGTATTATAATTAATATATGAAGATATTATATAAACTATACTTTTATTATTTTATTTTTTATATATTATATTTAATTATATTTATAAAATTTTTCGTAAATTCTTTTATCTACACTTAATATTTTATGTAATTATTAGTATATAATAATTATATAAATTTTACATAGGGGTTTGAAAATTTTTATGATTAAAATTTTTATTATTAATTTTATATATAAAATTTATATTTATAATTTAAATATAATTCATATTTTCCTCACTATTAATAAACAATTTAAATTTTGTAATATCAAATTCTATAAAATTTATATATACTTCGCTTACACGACGCTACGCGCGACACTATTTTTTTATCTTTTATTTAATTATTTATTAAAATAAAAATTTTTTTCATATATTAAATAATTAATTTAGTTGTAATGTATTTAAGATTTTTATGTAATTTGGTTATTATAGACAAAATTCTTTTTTCATTAATGCGAATAAACCAATCAAGATTATACGGATTTTTTTCTAATTATTCTAAATTATCCGTATAGCATCTTTAATAGGTTATTGAAGCACGCCTTAACAATAAATAATAAACTTATTATTAAAAATCTATTGTAAATATCATCTACTCTATCTCTGCTCTTTTACAATTATATTTTTACATTTTACACAATTGATTTAGATCCACGATAATTCATTAAATCTTTTGATTAATAACAAAACTTATTACTATAATTGAATTATTAATTCAATCCCCGAAAAATTTAATAAGTAGGTTAAGTAGTCTATTTATTAGAATTTACCCGGAGTTTGATATTTTTAGCCCTGATAATAATTTCGAGCTTCAACAAAATACATAAAATTAACTAACTTTTTTATTTTATACATCATAGTTGGACACATATGATTTTCTACTATAGATATTAACTTAGTCATAGATTTTTGATGTATATAAATTCTATATTGTGATTCTCTTTTTTTTTGAAGAGAGCAATCTAGTCCATAACGAATAATTAATACATTCATTAATCGAATTGTATAGGGTAATCCATAAGAATCAGTGCAAATGTCTAAACCATAAGGCTTTGCAGTACCATCCCCCATTATTAAGTGAGCAAGAGCTGCAGGAGACAACAAATCATAGATATTTTCTGGGATTATTTTTTTACCGTTAGGATAAAACAATGTATAAAGCTCAGAAAAACATGGAAGAGCTCTAGTAAAAAAATTCTAAACCATATGACTTAACCCCTAATCTACTACTTGAAGTTAATTTAGGAGAACTTGTACAGTAATGAGATACTATATTAAATACAAAAAATAAATATTCAATTTTATTTAAAGATTGTTTAAAATAAAAATTATAATTTTTACTTCTGTTTGATTGAGATAATCAACCATATGATAAAATTAACCCAACAATTACACTATACTCAAAATTAGGAAGTTTAATTATATCTCTTTCTTGCTTTGATATAATACCTGCGCCTAGTGAAGATGGAAGATTAATACCTCAAATAGTTAAATATAAACAATTAGACAAATTAGGATTTTCAAAAATATAAAATTTACCTTTTTCTGTTTCAGTTAAAATACCTTTATTAATAACACGCCTAATATGTTGTAAATTTTTATTTTTACTTAAATCTGAATCAGACATATGTGCTATTCTTTTAGGTGTTAATTCTTTAACTGTTTGAGCTACATTGTCAAATATATAAGCTAAACTATGTTTATCTGAATTGTAAACAAATAATTTACCTTTTTCTAATTTATTAATATCTATATATGGAAATTTTTCTTTTATTGATTTTTTGCTGTAATTACGTTTAATTATTTTTTCAACCTTAAAAAAAGGAATAAATAAAATATTACAAAAAATATCTAAATCGTTATAAAAATTAAGTACCAAAGAACATAATAAGAATGCCCGGTTTATATAAAATTAAGATTATTTATAAATTAATAATTAAAAAAAAAGTAATGACCCTCCACCCACCTCATATTATTAATATTTTAAATTAAATATTAATAATATTACTTGTCATACCCTATCCCTCTTTATTTTAAATAATATATATTAAATATATATTAAGCCACGTATAATAATAAGAATGCCCATTAATATTACAAATATAAAAATTTTTCTAAGTATTTATAAGTTTTAATTACTTAATTTCATTTAAATACCGGTTTCCCAGTAAATAGAGTATATCTTACTTTTATTTATTAAAAAGAAAACCATTTACTCGTTGCTCTTTTACAAACAAATAGTTTGATTTAGATCCACGATAGTCCATTTTTTATTAATACATTACTTTATTACTTTACTCAAATAATTAATTCGACCATTAATTTTTTTTATAATTAATTTAGTTATAATGTCTTTAGGATTTTTCCGGAATTTGGTTATTATAGACGACATATTCATCATTAATGCGAATAATCCAGTCATGATATTCAGATTTATCATAAAATTTAATTTAATAACTATTAAATTCATTATAGATAGATTCTGATTTAAAATTTTCTTTCAAAAATTATTAGAGTACACTTTAAATATATTAAATTTATAATATATCAATTTCCATCTACTCGTTGTTCTTTCCCAATAAATATTTATTAGTTTAGATCCGAGATATTCCATTTTTATTTATTTCATAAACTATATTATAACCCCACCGATTAATAAACGTCACATTAATTTTTTCAATATATGTTTGGTAATAGTTTTTTTAAGAAGTTTCCGGAGTTTGGAAATTTTAAGCCCTATTTTAAATAATATTTCGAGCTTCAGCAAAATACATAAAATTAACTAACTTTTTTTATTTTATACATCATGGTAGGACACATATAAGTTTCTACTATAGATACTAATTTATTCATAGATTTTTGACTAATATAAATTCTATATTGATTTTCTCTTTTTTTATGTAGAGTACAAGATAATCCATAACGTATAATTAAAACATTCATTAAACGAATTGTATCCAATATTGTAAAAGAGTCTGTACAAATAACCAAACCACCCTGTGTCTGAGCAGAACCGTCTCCCATAATTAAGTGAGCGAGAGCAACAGGAGTTAATAAATAATAAATATTATTTGGAACTATTTTTTTATCTTTAGAATAAAACAATAAATAAAGTTCAGAAAAACACGGCAGAGCTCTAGTGTAAAATTCTAAACCATATGATTTAATATTTAATCTAGTACTAACTGTCTTAAATGGAAAGCTTGTACAATAATGCGATAAAATATTAAATACAAAATATAAATATTTAAATTTAACTAAAGATTGTTAAAAAAAAAAATTAGCATTAACACTTCTATTAGAATACGCTATTCAACCATCGGATAAAATTAAACCTATAAGAACACTATATTGAAAAGAAGGTAATTTTACCATATTTCTTTCTTCTTTAGATATTATATCTGTTCCTATAGAAGATGGTAAATTATTACCTCAAATAGTTAAATCTAAACAATTAGATAAATTAGGATTTTTAAATATATAATATTTACCTTTTTCTGTTTCAGTTAAAGTACCTTTGTTAATAACACGTCTAATATGTTGTAAATTTTTATTTTGATTTAATTCTAAATCAGACATATGTGCTATTCTTTTAGGTGTTAAGACTTTAGCTGCCTCAGTTTCACTATTAAATATATAAGCTAAGCTCTGTTTATCTAAATTGTAAACATATATTTTATTTTTTTCTAATTTATGAATATCAATAAAAGGAAATTTTTCCTCTATTGATTTTTTGCTATAATTACGTTTAACTATCTTTTCAGCCTTAAAGAAAGGCATTAATAAAATATTATAAATAATACCTAAATCAGTATTAAATATAATAACCAAAGAATCAAATAAGAATGCCCGAGTTTATTATAAAAATTAATATTAAATTAAAACGATTAAAATAAAGTAATGACCCTCCACCCTCCTCATATTATTAATAATTTAAAATATTAATAATACTACTTGTCAAACCCTATCCCTCTTTATTTTAAATAATATATATTAAATATATATTAAGCCACGTATAATAATAAGAATGCCCGTTAAATTATTTATATTAAATATAATATAATGAAAAAAATTAAATTTAAAATATTTAATTATTATCAAATACCGGTTTCCCGGTTACTAGAATAAACCTTAACACAGCTAAACTTGTGTAAAAACCATCTATCCGTTGCTCTTTTACAACCAATTAACATATTGGTTAATTTAGATCCGCGATTGCCCATTTCGATTTACTTCATATTTAATTATATTACCTTACCCAGATATATTTGATCTGGCCTAATATTTTATTTTTAAAACAATTGGTTATTAAAGCTTTAGGGTTTTCCCGGAGTTTGATTTTTATAGACAACATATTTTTATTTTTATCATTAATGCGAATAATCCAGTAGCTTCAGCGAACGCGAATCCTAAAATAGCATATGCGAAAAGTTGTGCTCTTAGGCTAGGATTTCTAGCAACACCTAATATAAGTGCACCAAAAACCACACCAATACCAACCCCAGCACCAATTAAACCGTAGGGGTAAGGGATTTATTTACGATCACCCCCTCCCTCCGAACCGTACTTGCGACTTTCACCGCATACGGCTCTCTAAGCTTTAATAAAGAGGTTTTATTCCATAATTAAATGGACCCCCAAATGTTAAGATGTGGAAAATGCCCTTGAGATCCTCCCGAAGGATTATTTATTATAACCTAATTAGATTAAAACAATACATTTCGTATCACGGACATAACGAATATCTTCTGATGATACCTATGATATTAGTCCAACCTAGACCCCGATATGATCTCTATCTTAACTCCTCTTCGGATGAAGCTGTAAGCCACTTCCCGACGGGTTATGTCCCTGTTGTCGGTACTATTGACTCTCCGTCGTCTTATCTGCAAGGATTTCTCCCAATTTCCTTTTGACATCCCCGTAGTTTGGCCCAGATTTTTACATTTAAATTTCCCTAGCCGGGGGGTTGTACTTAGACGATCCCGCAGTTCCTTTATCTCGTCTTCCAGATTATTTTAGGTTCTCCGTACGTAACTTTGCCACCATGTCCGCCATGGCAGGTTTATTGGAAATGATTACACTATACACAACAGCTTTATAATGTATCCAATAAATAACCGATTCCGGTTGAGGTTACTCCCCTTAGCGAGAGGGAACAATTACTAGAGTTCAAACAATCAGCCTTAACCTTGATAATCAGCATCTTGCAGAAATTGACTTTTCCCGGTTGGTCTTATCCGCTTTTCTGACATGCTGCTTTCAGTCTTGTGTTTCCACGTGTAAGTTTAAAATACCCTACGACCTTAGTCCGATGATGCATGGACAATTCATTAGTCCATAGTATTTGTATACCGTTCGAGATTAAGCTCAGCGGCGCACTGTTGTAGCTAAACCTGTTCCTATAATTTTACTTGCTTGTATCATATTTATTTTACTTTTTTCTCCCTCTTAAACCAAACATATTATTACCTTATTTTTACTTTCTTAATCTAATTCGCTTATGAAATTTAATTAATAAAAATAATTTATAAATATACCACATGTTTATTTTTTTAATATATAATTTTTATATAAACTACTAAAAAAAAAAATTATTTTTATATGTTGTGTTATAAAATAAAAAAATAAAATTTCATATAAGTAAATAGGTATTTTCAACGATATAATAATTATTTTCGGTTGAAATAAATGCCTTGTAAAGTAAAAATTCAAAAATAAATAACCCTTATAATACTACTACTCCTATAATAGCTGTGAATTGGATGGTTAATACTTATTATTAAATAATTATTATTTAAATAATATCTATTAATGTATAACATATGTATTAAATTATATATCCTTTTTAACTTGAATGTTACTAATTTTCTATTAATAAACGCTTTTCTTAAAAAACCTGCATAAGCAAATACTAAATTAGGCGTTTTGCCTAATTTTATATTATATTTTTATTTTCCTATCAGCTCGACCGCTATCCCTATAAATAATTAGTTTCTTTTCTATAACCATTATCAAGAATTCCAATAGTTATTATTTACTAAACTCCCTACAAATCTCTTTATTTATTAATAATTATTACATTGATGGTTATTTAATTAGCATTATTATTTCCTTTACTCGATATCTTTATACGTGTTGTAATTTTTTTATTTTATTTTACAGTTTATTAAATTTATTTATTTTCTCTTTTATAACAAAAAATTTTGTTAGAACCCAAAATTCACGCTAATCTAACAAATTAATTTTTTTAGTTTATATTAGGAAGCAAAGGAATCGAACCTTTTCTAGCTTATAGCTATTGAGTTTACAGCTCAACCCGCGGCCATTGCGGATGCTTCCTTAACAACTTTATAAATTTATTATTTCTTATAAAATTAAATACTAAAAAATTTTTAATACCAGGGCTTTCCCTCCCTCCCTTTTTTTTAATTAACAAAAACAATACCTATTTAAAATTCCTTTAAATTATTTTATTATATATTATTAGCCGAAAAATATTTTATTAATAAAAATTAATTATAACCTTTTAAGTTTCTAAAGCAATACTTATTTAAAAAATAATAATTTAAATTTTATTTAATCATATTTATTTGTATTTTCAGCCGGGAGAGAAACTCGAATTCTCATTATTAATGTATGAAATTAATGTTCTAACCTTTGAACTATCCAGGCTAAAGTTATATATTTTAAATTTTTATTTCATATTCTATGGGAGAATACCCTGATTTGAACAGGGAACATACAGTGCCACATACAGTTGTTCTACCTATTGAACTATATCCTCCTTTTCTTATAAATATACTATTTAATTACAATATATTATTAATTTTTTTTTATTTTTACCTATTTATCGCGTTAAACGCAAAGGTATTTTTAATTAAATTTTAAATAAAAAGAAATATATTATTAAGTTATTTCAGGTATTTCCTAATATAAATGATATTAAAGATGTAAAATAAAAACCTAAACAGCGTAGAATCCCTACGGAAATTCCTATTGGTAAATTTACTTGTAAGCAGAAATGCCTTTAAGCCATAGAAAGAGTAGAATATATTAAAAAATAAAGTTAACAGTAGAAAGTTTAAAATAAAACTAAATATCTATATTTTGCCTTAAATAGTTTTAAATTAAATTGCTTTAAAATAAAACCCTTAGTATACTATTTAATTTAACACCCCCTGCCTTGTTTCAAATAAAGACCATCGAGTCCAATAAAAGGTTGTACTAAGTTATTTAAAGACTGCTCGACGTTACAGTGTAACAACAAATCCAGTATTAGATATATTATTGCAGTGGTCAAGAATATTTCCTGAAATATAAAATTTAACAATAAACTTCACAATAAATAGATAAATCTATTTAAAATAATTAAAATATAAATTATTAAAATTTAAAAGTTAGGCTTTGAATAAGTAAGTTTAAAAACCTTATAGTAATAAATAAAGTCCAGAAATAGCTAAAAACTATTGCTAATTTAAAAGCTATTTCCTTTTGTTATAGTAATCACCATTAGCCTTCTGGTTGGCCCCATCTCAAAACAAGCCCATCGATTCACGATTTAACCCTGTTACATTTCCTCTATGTGCTAAAATGATAGAGGGATACGATACTAGCATCCTTAACTCTATTTCAATTTCACCTAAGCAAATTAAATTTCGATTAAATTAATACTTTATTACATAGGCTTTAATACTTTGGAATAATTAGTATTAACTTAACTAAAATTTGATCAACAAAATTAGTATATCAGGGTTCTAATCTAGGGCCTACCCTCGACTTATTGTTTATGAGATTAAGTCTTTTTAATGATAAGCGAAATAGCTAAAAATACTTTAAAGTATTAAATAGTTATTAGTCGGACGCGCGCGCAACGCGCGCGCTGACCCGGGCGCCGCCTACGTCGGCCGACCGAGTCTAGAAAAATAAAAATTTTTGAAAATTATATAAAATAAATTAGCAATAAAATTAAATATATATATCGGTTTAAACACCTGATAATTTTTAAAATATTGTCAGCTCTAAAATGTTTGATATATATATGAACTTATACTAATAATATTAAATAATCAGTGCTAACTTAAAATAAAATTTAAAAAGTATAGCTAAGTCCGGTAACACTAAACAGCGTTAATCTCTTATATCTTTAAATTTAACAAATATATTTAACAACAAAAAAATAAAAATTAACCTAGATCGGCGATGCTTGTGTGCGCGCGCTATACGCGCGCCGAGGTAATATTTTTAAACAATCGTAACTATCCGCCTTTAATAGAAACGAAAGTAATAATTTATTTAAAAGGATTAAGCGGGTGGGCGTCGCCCGCCCGCTTAATCCTTAATTTTATTATTCATTTTATTAATTAAATATTGTTTAATTTTATTATTATTAGTAATTTTATAAAGAATTATCTCACATTATTCTAAATGAAATTACATATTTGGTGTATATATACATAATAATAGAAGCCAAAAGTTTCTAAGATAAAATTGGTTTTTAAATAACCGATGATTATTTAAATAGTATAACAATAATAACTTAAAAAGGAACTACAACAAAAGGTAGAATAAAAAAAAATAAAAATTTTATATAAAATTTATTTTAATTTATTAAATTGATTATAAAAAAATGTATTTAATTAATTTAAATCATAAAACAAATATTAAACTTAAAAAACCCAAATAAAGCAATAAATTTACTTATGTAACTTTGAATGGTAAAATTTATTATAGGTATTAACCTTTAGGAATAAGAATTACTACTAAAGTCAAAAGCATCAGAATCATCAGCTTCAGAATCCAATTCAGCTATAGTATCTATTATTATATTTTTATTAACATTAGATTTTATTTCCATTATTTTTGCTAACCCTTCAGATGTTAAATGCCCTTTAGTTTTCATGATTTCCGCCACTTGACACCATGAATCAAAATCTAAATATTTTAATCCATGAATAGAGTATTCTTTAAAAAACGAAATGACTTTTTCATTAATATCTGAAAGTTTTGAAACTATAAATGTAACAGCATTAGAAGAATGATTAGAAACTACACCGCAATAAAACTTTCTAATAAAACTTTATCACGAATATGTAGGGTAATTTTAAATCTTAAGATTGTCTTAAACCCAGTTTTGCTAGGATTTTTTAAAACGTTAATCATAAAACAACCTTCACCACTTGTAAATCCAGCGAATCATTCTGGCTTAATTTTTTTAGAAGTAGCCATTGGTATTTCAATTGAAATTATATCAGGAAATATTTTAGCTAAATCATCTGAAAATCCTTTATTTATAGAAGCTTTTATTTGTAAAAGCTTATTTGATCCTATTTCATTTAAATGATCACCTTTAGACATTAAATCATAAGCCATTAAAAAAAAAATATATAATCAGCATATTTTTGAGTTATTAATGGATATTTATCAAAATGATCAATAACTAATTTTAACTCACTAAGTGAAGTAATACGATAAGTTGCTACATTTAATCTAGTTGTTAGATTACCTATTCCTTTTAAATAAGCACGTATTTCTTTTAATACCGATAAATCTTTTATATGTAAACCAATTGAATAACAAAGAGTATAATTATATTTAGGTTCGCTGGTTTGTTTATTTTTTTCCGCGTATAAAGTAAAAACATCCTTCAGCATCGGTGAATCCTGTAATAAACTCAGGTTTTAGTAATAAATTATTAAGGTCTTTTTTAGCTGTATTAACAGAATAATTATTTGCTAATAAATTTACTCGTTAATTTTTTTGGTGTAATTAGCAATAATAAGGGGGCATAAGAATAATTAGCATCAAAACTATATATTAAAGTTGAAACAGAATAATGTAATCCATCAAGGATTAAGGCTGGATAAATACCTAATATAACAGTGAAAGCTACAAGGATTAACAGTATAGTAAATTCTCTTTTATTTAAATCTGCAAAATTATAAGTAAAATGTCTACTTAGACTTCCACCAAAAGCAACACGGTTATAAAGATAAATAGTAAAGGCGGCTGACAGAACAATAGAAGAAGAACCTAAGGCTCCGCCTAAAGGTAATCTCTCGAATGCTCCATAAAGACACATAAATTCACCAATGAAATTAACTGTTAGCGGAGTTCCCATGTTTGCTAGAGCTAATATAAAGAATAGAATTGAAAATACAGGCATAGTTTGAACCATACCTCTATATAAAGAAATTAAACGAGTATGAGCGCGATTATATAATACACCCCCTACACAAATAAATAGACCAGAAGAAACGAAAGCATGACCTATCCCTAACAGAATTGCACCCTCAATACCTATTACAGAATTACTAAAAGATCCTAAAAGATAAACTGCAGCATGGGCAACAGAAGAGTAAGCAATAATTTCTTTTAAATCGATAGTTCTAAGCGTACTAATAGAAGCGTAAATTATAGTAATAATACAAAATGCGAATATTAATGGTGTAAACACCAATGAAGCTTTAGTCAAAATTGGTATAATTAATCTATAGATACCATATAAACTTAATTTTAATACAATCGCAGCTAATAAAATACTACCTCCTAAAGGAGACTCGACATGAGCTTTAAGAAGTCAAAGATTAAGGAAGATTAAAGGCGTTTTAACTGCAAAAGCAATAAATATACCTAAAAATAAAAATTTTTGAACGTCAAATTCAAAAAGAGTTTTAAATAATCCATCAAAATCTGTAGTACCCATTAAAGAAGACATAGTTAATATAGCTAATAGTAAAAATAAGGATCCTAATACGTTATTCAAATTTTTAACCTTATATTTAAGAATTTAATAAAATTGAAATATCTTTAATTTTGGATTACTTTATTTACTTATTATAACCTATAATTTAATTTATATTTTATCTCTTGAAAAATTCATTTTTGATTTTATAAAACGAAATTTTTTCAATCCATTTTTTATTAAATGAGATTTATTTTTCATTAATTCCACTACTTTTTAAAATCCGAAAAATCGTCGCAGCCCGCGCTCGCGCGGGCTGCGATGCATACATCGACCGAAGATCGATGATGCTATACCAACGCCGTATGGCGCAAGGTCATCGCACGCAGCTTTGCTGCGCGCGACGTGCTTTTACACCTTGAATAGGATATTTTTCGAAGAAAGGAATAATATTATCAGTAATATCATTAAATTAGGTCACTACAAAATAAACCGCTGATTTTTCTAAATTCAATTCAATCCTTCCGCATCCAAAATTACTAATTAAACTTTTTATTAAATCCTTGTCTCTAATATGCTGAGCTATATGAAATTTTAACATTACGGCTTCACCTAATTTAGTTGTAGAAAAGTTATAAATAGGAACAAAAAACAGCCCTAGCCCTCACCGCTGACAAACTCTCCTAATAAATTTAATATATTGACATCAGCGAAGCTGATGGTAAAGGTTTCGAAATTGGAATTATATTTGGGAAAGCTATTTTTAATTCTACCGTTATACCGGCCGACCGCCTACGGCGGCGGCGCCCGAACCTCGTATATTAATAATTTTTTTAAACCCATCATCTGTTAAATGATCTTTATTGTTAAACAAATTTAACGCTTGTTTAAAAAGTTGATAATAAGATCATTTTTGAGTAATTAAAGTATATTTATCAAAATGGGAAATTATTGTTGCCACTGCTTAAGCAGTGGTAAATTTAACATAATATTGCATAGTAGTATAACCATGTTTACTAATATTACCTACCCCCTCCCCCCAAAAATAACTTTGAATTTGAGATAATAATTCTAAGTCTTTATTATGTAAAGTTATTTTTAATATTAATTGAACTTGATAACCAGTTTTATCTCTATTATTTTTAGATAAGCCAATAGTAAAACACTGATATAAATCAAGGATATAATTTTTTTAATTAATTGATTAAGTTTTTTATATTATTAAGTTTATTTTATTCAAATAAATTATGGTTAATTGTTGTTGAATGGAAAAATACTCATTTATGTTGTAGGTTATAAAAATAAATTTATTTTTTCTTCCAAAAACCGGTTTACCGGCGACTAGAGAACTTCTTATATTTTTTTCAAATAAAAAACCGTATTCTCGTTGCTCTTTTACAGAACTTTCTCTATTTTTATCATAATTTTATTTAAAAGAATTAGTTGATTTTTTGTAATAAATATCTACCTTTAAAAGGTGTTTGTGTATTACGAGAGAAATACATTCGTATATTACCTGAAGGTACATTTAAGACTTTTGTTATATCACTCATTGAAATATAAACAGTTTTACTTCCTGTCTTTTGAGATAAAACTTCTATAGATACACTTTGACTACCAGCTCCTTTTGCTCTTTGACATCCTAAGTCTTTTTCTCCTTGTTTATACCCTATCATACTATTACTAATTTTTTTATAGCATCTTCAGTATGCTTATATCCTAAAAGAGAACCAGCTATTTTTAATATATTATACTCAGGTTTAAATAGCTCCATATAGTATTGTTCTCTCTCAATACATTTGCTAACCTCACAATATTCGATAATTTCTAAATAAAAATTAGCATATCCTTATTTTAACAATGCACTATTAATAACATTTTTATATTTCATCAAATACTTGATATTATAATACTTATAAAATCTAGTTGTCAAGTTGATAGTACTTCCAATATAACTTTTTTCAGGTTTTTTGTTTTTCCATCGATAAACTCCTGATTTTTAAATATTTTCCTTAAGGATACTCAGTTTTTCTTCATCAGGGTTATTATAAACCGTAATTAGTACTGCGGTTAACATAAAACAAACTGGGTCCGTATACTTTTAAAACCAAAAACATAAAAATGCATAAAAAAATAACTTTAAATTAAGACCCCGCGAGGAATATGAATAAAAAATTAAGTCTGATTTAGATCCACGATAACCCATTTTATCTTTAGTGATGTTATTATACCCTTGGTTATTAACAAGGCCAATTGTAAAGTTTTTTTAGAATTTTAATTACTAAAGCTTTAGGGCTTTCCTGGAATTTGATTTTTTCTTACACTATTAAATAATGTATATAAGAATAAGTAAAAACTTGCTCTTACTCTTTCATTTGATCCAAATAATCCTATTAGTATAAACAGAGGCAAGGTCCTTAAATTAATCATATTAATAAACAAACTTAAGATTTTAAGTTTTACTTAATCTACCTTTATTCATTCCTATTTTTATTTTTCGAATCTTTTCTAAACCTTCAGAGGTAAAATGAGCCTTATCTTTATTAATTCAACTGTTAGTTTAAAATCTTCAAAGTCTTTAACTTTTTCTCCAATAATTTTATATTTATCAAAAAACGGTATAATTTTATTTAAAATATCAGAAAATCGTGTAACAATATATATTATTGCATTATCAGAAAGTTTATTAGTAGACCCACACCCTAAATATTTTTCAAAACTCTTAATTAATTCAAAATATCGAAAATGTTGAGGCAAAATTAAAATTTAATTTAACTGATTCTCCTAAGTTTGTTTGACTTTTATATATATTTATTAAAGAACAACCTTCACCGCTTGCAAACCCAGCTAATCAATTAGGATCTTTAATTTATTGATTTGTTACTAATGGTCTTTCTATAAGTTTAATTTCAACAAAGGCTTCTTCTAATTTATTCGATAAACCTAAATTTAAAGATGATTTCATAGCCACAATTTTTTTTAAACCTTGATGAATTAAATGTTTTTTACGATTAATTAAATAAACAACTTTTTTAAATAAAATAAAGTCAGCCCTTTTTTGAGTTATTAAAGGATATTTATCAAAATGGGGAATTATTATATTAATTAATTTATCTATAGATACAACACGGTAGTGTATGGTATTTTACCTGCTTTTGTAAATGTTCCTATACCACCAAAATATTCTTTAAGATCAAAAATTGCAATATCTTTTTGATGAAGACAAATTGAGAATATTGCTTCTACACTTCATCCTATTTTAGTTTCAGAATTTTTTCGAACCCTAACCATGATCCCTCACCATCGACGAAACCAGTTATAAAATAGGGATTTAAACAAGAATGTGTTGATTGGGTAGATGGAGTAAAATTAGAATAAAATCTTAATTTATTTAAATTAGAAAGGAATTTAATTTTATTATTTCTTTAGAAATAATTTAGAGGCCTTTTTAATTGTAATTTAATAATATTACAATCATTATTATAATCTCGTTGTTCTTTTACAGATTTAAATTCTGATTTAGATACGCAATTACCCATTAGTTTCCTTTATATTATGACTTATTACCATACATGAATAATTAATTCATCCTGCTACAATTTTTCAATTTAACTCTGGTATCAGAAGCTTTAGGGCATCCCCGTAGTTTAATAATAATTCCCTCTCATATGATTTCCCGGACCATTCAACAGGAAGAATACTTTCAAAAAAAATATAAAATAAAAATACATCTAATAGTAAAAATACAGCTAATAATAATGTTTCTAATAATAATATTATTATAGCATAAGCTCTTACAGTCACTTTTATTGAACTTCAATTAGATAATAATGCTATAGGAGTAATTATTGTTGTTATTAAAACAAAATATATTGATATTCCATCTAACCCAGAATAAAAATCACAAAATTTAACTTTGTCAAAATCTTGTAAAAATTGAAAATGATTAAGACTAAAATCATAAAAAATTAAAATAATTAATGAAATTATAACATTTACTATAGATGTTGTTAATGCTATTATTTTTATTTCCATATGATCATTTAGAAAAAACTTTTGAAATGCAGCTGTAGACAGGCAAATTACTCCAAATAAAGGCACGACAAGTAAAAGTAAAGTTAAGATAAAAAAAAAATTTTTTTTAAGATTTACAAATCTACCGGAATAATCCTGCAGTATATAGTAACACACATTCAGCAGAATAAGTTATTCAATTATATATAAAAAGCGATGGGGCGCGCGTAGCGCGCCCGCGTTGCAAGGCGCCGGTGAAGCTGCCGTCCCCCCGGGGTAAAACACAATTAATTTTATTCGCAACATTTGAAATTTGTAATTAAAATTAGAACAAGAGGTTAGCTTATATTTAATATTTCTTGTTTAATGCAAATTATTTTACAAAAAAATTTAAATTTATACTATATAGTATAAGCAAAAAAGAAGTAAAATAACCCAAGCAATCAGCTATAAATTCATAAAGATAAAAATATTAGGAACAGCAACCAGGCCGTATAAAAAAAATATTCAGCGCCAAATAAATTTAAAGCGCAAAATACAAAGATTTATTTATAAAATGGTACTAAATATATTTATAATTTTAGTGGTAAAATTTAAATTATATTTAAATATGTTCTAGTTATAAATGTCCTAACTATATGAGGTAATATAAATTTTGAAAATGTGTAAATTAATATTAATAAAATAATAAATACATAGCTAACTTGGTTAATAAAATAAAAGGGTACTAATTGTGGAATATTATATAAATAAAGTCAACTTGACAGTATTTAAGTTATACCTATCTTGTTACATTATGCAACAAGATTATAAATTATTAAGTATTAACGTATATATTTTATACCCACAACCTTAGGTTGTGAAATACTAAATTTAAAAATAGCACATACGTATTAGCTGTTTTATATAAGGTAAATACTGTCTCATGGCATTATATTAAAATTTGTAATGACAATAATCGACCCTTAATAATATAATAAAATTAATATTTACTATTTTTACCTAAAAAAAAAGCAACATCCCATTAAAGACAAATAATTTTATCGAGACGGGCGCACTGCGACCGTGATGCCATCATTGCCGGCGATGTACTTTAATTTTTAAATTAAAACATATGTCATTGCATAGCTTAAAATTTATTAAATAATAAGCTAATGTAAAACTATAGCATATTTATTATACAATAAAGCTTTTGTTTTCATCTATATATTTTTTTATAAAAACACATATTTTATCTAAAAATTTTACATTTAATGGTCATAAAATAAAAAACCCAAAAGGTAATAAAATAAAAATTATATTTTGTATAATTATAATTAATAAAAACAGAATAATGACTATTATTAAATTTAATAACTTTATTATGTAATTGTGTATTAATTCTTTATTTAATAATTTAATTATTAAATATCAAGGAAACATTACTACAATAAAGAATATAAAATTATAAAAGGTTATATCTCCATTAATATACCCTATTAATATTAATAATTTATTTTTTAAAAAATAACTTAAACACATTATGAATATATAATAACCAAAAGGTTTATTAAAAAAAAATTTTATCTTAATATATTATATAAACTTGACAGTATTTATGTTATACCTATCTTGTTACATTATGCAACTAAATTATAAACAGAATATTATATATATATTCTCTTATATAAGTTAAATTAAAAATTTGCCAATAAAAAAATAAGGTTATTTTATTAGCAATAATTAATATATTTATATGCAAAATTTTAAAGTTGCATATATAGTTAGATATACGTCAATTAGTTACTTACGCACGAAAGCAAGTCATATATTTGGTATGAACTTATAACCCTGGCAGAAGTTTTTAGTGGCATACTAATAAAAATAATAGTGGGTAACAGCAAGCCAGGGCTGTATATAAAACATTAATATTTAGCGCCAAAATAATGTAAGCCCATGTTATTGGGAATAAACTAAAATCGCAATCAAAAATTATGCATGTATGAGAATACACCTAAAAGATAACCTAAAAGACAACCCGCATATACCTGAAAAACCTGAAGGTACAACAAAAGGCTAAAGGAACAACAACAAAAGGTTGTATAAATAAAAAAAATTTTTTTAAGTTCATACTTTTAAAGTAAAGAAATTTAAAAATAATAAATTTTTGTTAAAAATTTAAACAACTTGCATAAATAAAAAAATTTAAAAAGAATAAATTTTTTTTTTTTTTAATTTAAACAACTTGCAAAAATATAGGGTAAATCGCTGAATAAATAGATAAACAATATAAGAAAAAAGCTAAATAACCAAAGATTTGCTAAAGGAAATACAACCCATAAACACAAATAAAATAAATTAAGCTATTGATTTTAGATAACAAGAAAGTTGTAGTTCGCGCCGACGAATCATGTTATGTAGTATCTAATTGGAATCCTCACCCTAATTTATTTCAAACTTCTATTTGAACATCAGTTATCGTAATACCTTACCTGAATCAAATATAGTTATCATTAAAGCGCTATGTTCTGGAAGTTGAAATCTTATAGGATGTCCTAAATCAGGATATTGAGCATTCAATTCACGAAGTCTTATTAAATACTTACAAGCTTCTTTACTAAAATAGTACGTTTCTGTATAGAATGCATTTAAATTATCTCTAAACATACTCTCAATTAACCCTCCATGTGTATTAGATACCTTGTGAATAAGTAATTCATGAATAAAATTAAATATATTACTGTATTTACGGACTTCACGTACTTCATTATCTAATGAAATTCGAAGTCATTTTTGAAGACATTCTTGATATTAAACAATTACATGATTAGGAATTGTATTAGGATTACCAGTTCTTAAGTAAAAACTAAAGGAAGGATTAATAGACTACTAATAATAATATAAGAAATATAAATACTAGTGGTTGTAACTACTTTAAAACTTGTTATGATTATTTTTTTTTTGTTATATATTTTTAATTTTCCATCGATTTATCGATGGATATAAAATAATTTATCTCTTCATTTCTGGACAATTAAATATACATCACATTTGTTTGACGTCAATTTTTATAACATTTAGAAAAAATTATAGGTCTAAATTAATGCGTATTACGCAATATTTTTTTTATTTTAAAGTTTCCTTCTATAAAATAATATAAATTTAAAAAAGAAATTAAAATAATAAAAATAATAAGATCAATTAATTTATTAATTTAATAACAATTTAGATAGAATTGTGAAGGAACTACAACAAAAGGTAGAATAAAGTTAAAATTTAATATTATAACATCGACCCTTAGATATATGTTATAGTTTTAAAACAATTGAAGCGTAAATAGTTATAATTAAGCTGCAATATTAAGAATATATAAATTAAAGTACCAGCGGAGCGCGCCGGAGGCGCGCTCCGCTGGAGCAGGCGCCCCACTCGTACCTTACATATAGGTAAATTAAAGACTATTATTTCTTATATATTTAGGTATTAAATAATGGCTAAAATTACACTACTAGTTGACAAAGCAGCTGACTCGACAAAGCAAGAAATATTAAATATAAAAAAGTGGAAAAAGTTCTGGATCTAATCTTAATTCTCTCAATATAAAATCTATTTTATTAAAGAAATCAGTCATATGTTGTGAGTATAAATAAGTCGTCTCATCAAGATCTAAATTATTATATATATCAGGATAATATAATTCTAATTTCTCTCTTGCACTATTTAAATTATTTAATTTATGTCCTTGTTGATCGAGATGTAAATTATGAAGATCTATAGCTCTATTATGAAGATCTTCTACATATTCTTGATATTCATAAAGCTCCTCGTCATCTAATTCATCACCAATATTCTCGATATTTTCTTTAATGTCATCTACTTCATTATCAAAATTTTCTAACATTTTATTATTCCATGAATCTTGAAATTCGTTAGCTTCGTTAACAGCTTTATTATATCTATTATATGAAAGAGATCTATCTATTCCATAATAAACTGCATAACCTAAACTAGCAATAGCAATAAATCCCATTATTATAACGACACCAGGAATATTAGAAATTTCCTGTTTAGGAGCCATTAAAACAGTTTGTACACTTAGTGTATATATAGGAGTATTTAATATTCTTAGTTTATTTAAACTAAATAAAGTTGAAATATTATTTTTAAAGGTAAATACTAAACCCGTTACAAAACTACAATAAAGAGATCTTATTTTTCGCTCAATCACAAAAGAAATTTTTCTATTGAAACAGATTGAATTACAATTGGCATAGAACTGTGAAGGATTCCGCAAGCTAAAGAATAAAGGCACAAAGGTCAAAGTCCCGGGGGTAAGTATAGAAGCGTAATATGTAATAATAATATTACCTTTATATTGATACAGACTATTAATTTGGTTAATAATATCATCCACATAACTGGCAAATATATATCCATTATAATATAGACATAAAAGAATCACAGTAAAAACGGCTGATAATATACTAAATAAATAGGTATAAGATAAAGAAGACATAAAGTTTAACAGAATTTTTATTTAAAAGATTGACAAATCTACCGGATTAATCCTGCAGTATATAGTAACACACATTCATAAGAATAAGCTATTTCATTTTTCTATAAAAAGCTTTAATTGTAAAAACAATTAAAACTAATTATAGTGGCAAAGGTCGGCGTGGATATGTGAAGGAACAACAACAAAAGGTTGAATAAGAATAAATTATTTTATATTTAATAATTTATCTATCAAAGGTTTCTCTATTAAAGCATATTAAATTACAATAAAATAAATAATAACTATATTTACATAAAAAATAAATTTAATTAATTTTGCTATGCGCTAACACTTACAAAATAATATTTACCTTTACATAATCTATTTTTATCTAAATAAGTATTTTTAATAGAAGTAGCTGTAACTCCGAATTTTTTTTCGGCCGCTCTTAAACTTTCACAAGTATCCAATATATTTTTATTTATATCTAATACTTGGACTTTTATTGAACGCTCTTTTAATTGTTCTTTATCCATTAAAAAAAACGGGACCTAGCTTACTATCTAGTAAATTACCTGAATTTAGATACTTTCTTACTTTACCACGACTAATTTATAAATATTCAGCGACTTTTAATTGTGAAGAGTACTCTTCGATCACATTTTGATTGTAATCTTTTATTAATACAGCTCTCCCATGCAATTCGCTTATAGCTTTTCTTCTATCTGAATCTAACGGGTTATTTTTTCAAGAATATTTGGCTTTGGCTCTAATTAAATCCCATTGTTGTTTAGAAAGCTTAGTATCTAAATTAATATGAGCTTCACTCATTTTTTCCCATGTCTCATCAGATACTATAACACTTTCTTTTGTACCAACCATAGAAGAAACATTTAAAGAAAGACCCAGATTATATAAAAAATACTGTTCAGTTAAAAGAAGATCTCATTGCGTTAAAGTTTTTAAAAATAAAATTTCTTCCTCTGATAAATTTAAGCCACTGTACATAATAGGATAATTTTTTGTTATTAATAAACAACCAAAATCTAAAGATTCTAAACCGTATTTTTTTATATAATTATAAAATTTAGGATTAGCCTGAGAATACCTTGTGTCAGTTTGTTTTATGTTAAACATATGACGATTATATCTAATTTACATCTTAAGAGAAGACCCTATATAATAAGATAAACCATCTTTGCTAATGAAAGAATACAAACCTGGTTTATCTAAATTATCAGGTTTATGAAAATAATCTTTTATGTCTTTTAGATCTTCTAATTTATACAATATTTTTAGAACATCTGAATTAGACATAATAATCCTAGAATAAATAAAAGAATCAGGATGTTTAAGTAAAGAATTGTCAGATAAACTATTTTATTTAAGTAATAAATTTTTTTCAAATTGTATTAAAAATTTATTACTTGTTGTATAGCTTTTTTTAGTTATTTTATTTGATTTAAAGAGAGAAAAAGAAAAATGATTAAATCGATAAGAACTATAAAACAAATTACGTTTTATTGTTCGTTTAGTCACAAAAGAAATTTTTCAATTGAAACAGATTGGATAACAATAGGCATAGAACTGTAAAGGATACCACAAATACCTGAATAAACATAGAGCGGTGAAGGAACTACAACAAAAGGTAGAATTAAAAAAAAATCTTATATTGAAAAATTAAATTATTATAGCGTCCCGCGTAGCGGTGCTGCGCAGGGTGCGTTGCGCGTGCTCACACGCTCGACGCTAATAGTAAGTATAAAAATCAAATATAATATAATAAACCTAAAATAAGCTATTAACAAAAGAATTAATTTCTAACGAATTAATATCTAATTCTTCAAGTAGACTTTTAATATTATCATCAAATTCATATAAATTTCTAGCTCTAAGGTGGTGAAATTTCCGATTAAGATGCAAATCTTGATATATATGAGGATAATTTTCATTTAAAATATTAATTGCATCGGATACTTTTAAGTATTTAGGTTTAATATGTTCAAGAAAATATTTATGTTCATGTATTTTATATTTTAGATATGTATCAAAAAAATATTTGTAAAGATGGTCGGGAGCATTATAATTAGTTATATAATGAGGATGTAAATAAAATTCTCTAGCTAACTGTATACTATCCACATACGTTTCCCTAGTTATATTTTCCCAACATGTAAGAGCTTCAGAAAATTCTTTTTGAGATTGCATACATTTTCTAACCATATATTGCTCATCTGAATTATAATGTAATAGAGTACGCAAACTAAGACCTATAGTTATACCAATTACTACTAATGTTATCAATAAAGGCATACTTGTAATATTTTCTTGAGGAGCAACTAATGCTAAAGCTGCTCCATTACTTCTTAAAAGTACTCTACAGTTTTTTGAATTTAAAAAATATAAGAAATAATTACATTTACTATAAAGAAAACTTATTGCTCGTTTAGTCATGTTAGGAACTTTTCTATTGAAACAGATTGAATTACGATAGGCATAGAACTGTGAAGGATACCGCAAATTTCGGAGCATTGACCGTAAAAAACCCCTTCTCTGTTTATTAAAGTAGAACACTGATTCAAACGACCTGGATAGGCATCGAGTTTTAAGGCAAGAGAAGGTACAGCGAAGGAATGAATAACGTCAGTGGCTGTGATAATGAAACGAATATGAGTTAATTCTGGAACTATAACTTGTTTTAGTCCTATTTATATTAAAAATATTGTAGATTAAAATTAATAATTTAACCCTTAGATATAAACTTAGGATATAACGCCTCGTTTAGGTCAATTTTTTTTCATTTACGTTATAAAAATTTCACGTAGCTATAAGAAAAGGCTATATTTCTAATTAAACAATATATCAAGATTGGTATACTTATTCGAAATTATATTAAAACTCATTTTTTGCAAAGTGTTAAATTAAGTTTTTGTAGCACCTAATAGGAATTTAAACTAAAATAAAAAAAAATTAAAGTCTTCCTTTGTTCATTCCGGCTTTTATTTTTACAATATTAGCTAATCCTTCCTTAGTTAAATGCTCCTTATTTTTCATTAATTTAGCAACAAGACATCAATCCTTAAAATTTTCGACTTTTACCCCTTGAATTTTATGATTGCAAAAAAATTGTTGGATTTTTTCATAATTATCCGAAAATTTTCCTACTCTAAACTGCACTTTATTGTCGGAGCTAGTAACTAAATTACCGCAACCTAAATAAGATATTAAACTTTGAATTAATAATTTATCGCGAGAATGTTGAGTTATTTGAAATATTAATTGAACTATGTTTGAATATTTACTTACAAGAACATGGAAACAACCCTCTCCTGTCGTAAAACCAGCTAACCATTCACCATGTGGAATAGTTATATTATCAACTTGAGGTCTAATAACGGTAATTACATTAGGGAAAGCTGTTTTTAAACTTTCAGATAATCCTAAATTTAAAGAAGCTCTAAGATTAATAATAGCTAGAAGCCCTTTTTGAGTTAAATGCTCCTTTCGATGCATAATCATCAATACCTCCCTTCAAAGAAGATAATCCGCATGTTTTTGTGTAATTAAAGGGTATTTATCAAAATGATAAATTATTTTCATCATTTGATCAAGAGTATCTACCTTAAATACATAGGCGTCTTTACTCAATTTTTTTATTCGCCCTATGCCTCCAAAATAAGCTTGAATAAGTTTTAAAAGCTCTAAATCTTTTTTATGAAGCCCAATTAAAAATATAGCACTGACTCTTCAACCAAGAGTTCGTGTGGAATCTTTATATACTGTAATAGAAAAACAACCCTCTGCATCTGTGAAACCTGTGATAAATCACGGGTTTAATATAGATGAGTCAAAACCAGCACAAGGCGCGCTATACTTTCTTATACCTAAAGTAACCCAAAAATGTTTAACTTTTTTTAATAAAAGTTGTCCAAAAAGAATTACATGTTTTAATCTTCTTTACCTTGATAGGATAAAAAATAAATTTTCTTATTTTTAGGCATAAGCTAAGGATATAACGCCTCATTTCCGAATTTTTTTCAACTTACCTAAATAGTTTACTTATCTACTACAAAAAATATAAAAAAATTTTGGCTATTAGAGTACACCTTACACCATCTATTTATCCACAGCTTCGCTGTGGTATTATAGGTTTAATTTAATAGATGGTGAGTAACCGTTTACTCTTTGCTCTTTTACACATTATTAAAAAGTGTTTTAGATCCGCGATAACCCATTATGACTTTCGTCAAATCTCAAAAATTGTTACTGTATCCAGATGATTAATCAGGTACCTTTATTTAAGCAATAATAAGGTTAGTATTTTGAGCTCTTAGGGTTTCCCCGGAATTTGGCTACTATAGAGTAAAGTTTTAATAAAACTTGTTCACTCTATTATCTACTTCGAGCATTCTTAAAGCACCATCTTCTAAATCTTCTTCTGGTACTATATAAGAATCATATTCTATGTTTTCATTATCATCATTTACGAAATCCACGTACTGATAGCTTCAGTATCATTGATGACCCTCAGCAAGAATAGACATAGCAGGATCGGCAACTTCATCCATAAGGTAAAGCAACTTGAATGAAGGGAATGCAATTAAAATTAAAATAATAGCGGGAGTAATTGTTCATATCAGCTCGATGATTGTACCGTGGTTTAAATACTTGTGCGAGATTGGTGATCTTTTATTAGAATAATTTCTAATTACAGATGCTAAGATTCAACCTACACCAAATAAAATTGTAACTAAATAAAACATGATGTTATCATGTAATTCAACTAATCCCTCGAATTGAGGAGCAGCACTATCTTGGAAATAAAGACCTCATGGTCTAGGGGCATCACATTGCAGATATAAGTTTTTAAATAAAATATTTAACATTTTTAAAGTTTATTATATTTTAGTTAAGTTGATTATTTACACTAATTTTTTATCTCATCTGGGCTAGATGATAGATAAAGGAGCTGTAAGCTATAAAATTAGATTATGATAATCTTAAGAGTCCAAATTAAGTTTATTTTATTATTGGCGATCTTTAAACTAAACAATTAGGGGGGGGGAGGGGAAAGATAAAAGAATACTCAATTTATCAATTAAAAGTGAATATACCCTAGAATGTAAAAGTAATTTAAAATTAATTAAATTTTACATAAGGAACAATAACTAAGATTTAATAATAACAACGAAGGTTGAATTAAATAATTTTAATAAATAAAAAAAATATATATTTTATTTAAAATGATAATGTTGTGAGTAACGCACCAGCTTAATCAACACTGCAATACTATGTAGGGGCCAGCTAGCTGCGGCCCCTCGTTATAAAATTAGATGAGAATAATATTAAAACATCAATTTAGATTTTAGGATAATTTAATTACGGTTTAGTGATTTTCGAAATAAATAATTAGTATATATTAATTATATTAACTAAAGTGAGTATATCCTCTTATTCATTATTGTTTATTCTGAATTACCCGATAAATATTGATTATCTAATATTTCTCTTGCTGTTCTTATTTTTTTCATTATTTTATATACTGATTTTTTAGCTTCTTATAAATTAGCCTCATGCTTTGCATTGATATCACTACCTTTTTCAAAATATTTTGCTATCTTATCATCATAACTAACATCTTGTATAGTCTTAATTAATTCATATACAGATTTATTATGCTGATCTTTAAGGTTTAATGTTGTATCATCATCAAAATGTTTAGCCCTAGCAGTCATACATTCTTTTTTAATAGTTTCTTGTTGATCATTTCAAAAGCGAAGCTTTTGTATTAAGTGGTAACTTTCCTACATAATCAGATTTATTAATACTACTTCTATCAGAATTTGTATCCTCTGTATCACTTCCATCTGATTATGATTTGTTATCCTCTGATTCGTATTTATCTAAATTTTTTTTTTTATTTTTGAATCATCGTCATCAGATCCTGTCATATTTGTTTGAGTAGTATCTTTAGATAGCTTACTATTATTACTACTTTTTTCCATAAGTGATATTATAAGGTCTATATTTAATAAAATAACGACAAATATTATTAATACGTAGATAAATATTCAAAGATAGAAGATATTTATATAATTAAAGTCACTATAATAAAGGAGGTACATTGATAAGATTTTATTATTGTTGTTTTTTTTTTTTTTTCACTTAATCTAGGATATGTAAAAAGTAGAAATGACGCCGTTTTATGTCCTAATGTAACTATTATTGCACCAATCATAGCAAGTAAAAGTATAATTGAAGTTATTAATAGTAACATAGCATGACTAGTATATAATATATTACCTATTGCCGTCATTTCATTTAATGCACCCATGTTACTATCTCATTTATCATGGTTACTATAAAAAATACTTTTATATCAAGAAGAATCTTTTATAGTAAAATTTAAATTTAAAATAATTGATGAATAAATAATAGCTGAAATTATTATACCTAAAAATAAACTATTATAATTATCAGAATGTAACTCAGAAATTCTAATATTAATTAACATCAAAGTAAAAAGGAATAATATAGAAATTGCCGAAATATACACCAAAATATAAGATAATCCTATAAAAGACATACCTGTTAATAATAAATAGGCAGAGATTACTAAAAACAAGAGTATTAAATATAATACTGCTATAATAGGATTTCTAGCTATTATAACAAAAATTCCTAATATCATACTTATTACATTAATTATACTTAATCAAATAATTAAATAACCATTCGTGTATATTTCAGGATAAATAGCGTATAACCTATTATTAAAATTTATATAATAAAAAGCTGACTTATTTAAAGAAATACATAAGGTAATTAATTAATTTAAGCATTTACTCTAAAAAAAAAGATATAATTAAAAGAATCCATATCCTAATTATCTTATTCATTTTATTTTCTATAATCTAATAAAACTATATATTTTTCAAGTAAATTACCTCTATAAATATACGTTACCAAAAATATAAATTAAAATTAAGGCCGCCTAAAAAAGGGGGGGGCGACCAATGATTCGTCGCGCGCGATAAATCTTAACGATTGCTTCAAAAAATATATTCATTTATTTTTTTAATCATTTGTAGGTTAGCGTCCTGCGCGCGTAGCGCGCTGGAATGTATTGCAGCCCGCGCACAAGCGCGCGGGCGCTACGCTATAAAATTTTTACATTACAGTAAAATTTATTACTAAAATAAAGTTAATAATTATATTTATCCTTAAATATATTACATTAATAATATTAATAAATCTTTGCTATAACTAAAATTTAATAAAATATTAAACTTAAATTTTATTTTTACATAAATTTAAAACTTACAACGAAAGTCGTCGTTGTATAAATAATTTAAAATAAAAAATATAAATTAAATTATACATTAGGTATAACAAAGGTTACATAAAAATGTATCAGCTAACTCGAGATTGCGATATAACAAAAAACCATAGTTTATTGTCCCCACCCTAAATGCTAAAGATAAGGTAAAGATAAGTATAACCAAAAAATAAAGTATTTCAATTTTATTAATATTTTAATAAACAAAAAATTATTTTATTGAGTCACTAAGTTTCAATTTCATTTAAATAATTTAATACCACATTCATTATAATCGGATCAATAAATTTAAATTTCGAATAACATTCATATATTTTGTTATCTAAGTTTCAATTATTCTTCGTCGAAGGCGACGACGGTTAAATTTTATACTTATTTGTCTAATTTTTTAATTATATTTAATTTATCGACTAAAGGTATTAAATAACATTGAAAATATTTAATTTTTACATGTGACAATCTTAAATATTAAAATATGCTATATTAAGCTGCAATCAAAGCAGCTCATAAATGAGCTGAAATTGAAATATAAAAAGTTAAATATACCAAATATATAAAGCATAATTAGTAATAACACTAGCATATAAACTACTAATATTTTTACTTAAATATAATAATTATTTATCTAATCCATATAAACTTATTGATAGAAAACTATGTTTAAAAGTTTAGAGTTTGACCTACCAATTTTTAAAGTTTCTGTTACATATTTAACATAAAAAAGTATTTAAAATTAATAATAAAGATAAGAATTTAAAAATAATTACGACTAAATTTACAAATAAGACTACAAAAAAGGTAACAAATAAATAACAGTAGGTACAATAAATTTGTTTTATCTACATAAATGTAAAAATTGGTGTTTTAAAAATTCATCAATATCTACAATGAAGGAAAATTATCCTAAATATAAATGACTTAAACCAATAAAAAAAAGAAGGAACAACAACAAAAGGTTGAATAATTATCATATAATTCTGAAACAAGTTCATTATTATTTTTAAAGTTATTTAAATTTAATAATAATTTTAAATAACTATATTTCCAATTAAAGCCTTTGTCTTATTCACATCGAAACAATCTATCCTAATATAATCGAAGGAATTAACAACAGCATCTAATTGATATAAAACTTCAATAGCTACTTGCTCTCCATTTTGATAATACTTATCTAACTATATAATTGAAATTCTACTTTATTAAAATATTTTATATCTTGTTTTAAATTAGTAGAAAATATTTTTAATATTATTTAAATAAGTTCCTTTTATGATTTTTTTTAATTAAATCAACAAAATAGAATATACCGTAAAATATAACAAGTATTAAGCTATGATCAAAGTTAAATATAAAGGGTAATGAAATATAAAAAGTTAAAGCGATTAGAATGTATAAAGCATAGCTAGTAATAACACCAGTATCTAAATTACTAATAGTTTTTCCTAAATTAAATAAACCTTTTTCTAAACCATAAGGTCCAATTAATTCTAAAGCTCCCCTATCTAAAAGTTTTGTAAATTTACCACCTAATGCTAATACATTTCCTGTAATATATCTGTTATAAAATAATTCTACAAAGAAACGCTGATTAAAAAATACAAATAAATTATACCCTAGTTTAGATAATTTAAAATCCATAAGTATTAAAGGCGATAATTCAGAAATAAATATAGCTAAAATAGAAAAAGAAATAGTACAAATAAAAGGTAATAATTTATAAAAAGTTGAAACAGAAAACTCGGCCTCAATTGCTATTTCATGAGAAGGATGAATAAATATACTATTATCTGCAAAAAAATTAGACCCTAATCCTACATAAATATCCTTAGCGAAATAACCAAAGAAAATGGAAAATACAGCTAAAATTATTAATGGAAGACTTAAGAATAAATCGCCTTCATGAGCATTCTTGTAAGATATTAAAGGTCCATTAGGGCTAGCTAAGAAAGTTAGATATAAAACTTTTATAGAGTATAGTGTTGTAAATGAAGCCGCAATAGTAGCTATAAAGTAAACAACTGTGCTTGAGAAATAATATTGTCCATAAGATAGCTCCAAGATAAGATCCTTTGAATAAAACCCTGTCATGTACAAAGCTAATAAAATTTATCACGAAAATATAAATACAAATAATTTTAAAAGATACGATATTATTAGCTGAAGGTAAATCATAATATCAACCAAAGGTTGATGACAATGAAAATTTATTTATAATAATTATTACATAATTTATTAGGTTTTTCTTCCTCTATTCATACCAGTTTGAATTTTTTTAATTTCCTCCAATCCTGAAGTATTTAAATGCTCTTTATTTTGTACTAATAACGCTACTTTTTTAAAATCTACGAAATCTCTGGCTTTTACCCCTATCACAGGATATTTTTCATAAAAAGGAATAATATTTTTAATAAGATCTGATAATTTTGTTACAATAAAATCTCCAGCCAATCCACCTGTTCTTTCTCTATATCTACCACAATCAAAATAATTTTTAATCTTTAAAAGAAGCTGTTCATCTCTAGTATGTTGAGTAATTTGAAAGATTAATTCACATAAACCTCTTGGACTTACAGATGGTTTTCTAACTCTAACCATGAAACAACCTTCACCACTTGTAAATCCTGCCACTCATTGAGAATCTGGAATCGTTAAATCTTGAACTAAAGGTCTTGCTATAGGAATTACTTCAGAAAAAGTTTCCTTTAATTGAGAATTAAGACCTTTATTCATAGAGGCTTTAATACTAATTAATTTTTTTAATCCTTCCATTGTTAAATGTGATCCTTTCATATAATCCATAGCTAATTTAAATAACTCATAATCAGATCGTTTTTTACTTATTAATGGGTATTTATCAAAATGAGCAATTATCACTTCTAATTCTTTAATTCCATATACTTCAAATGAGACTGCTGTAAGGCCAGCTGCATAAATCTTCCCTATCCCTAACTTTAATTTAATTAATTCTAAAATAGCTTTATCTCTGCTATGTAAACATATTTGGAAAGAAGGTCGAATTAATCAACCAATTTTATTTTCTTTATTTTTTAGTATAGAAATTCGAAAACAACCTTCAGCATCAGTAAATCCTGTTAGTCATCAATCCGCTAGAGAAGAAATATCGCTTGTACTTCTGAAAGAAAGTTTATTAATATTATTATAATTCGAGTATCTAGTAGATAAACTAGAAAAATTTCTTTTTTTATGTGAAGAAACTAATCCAAAATATTGAGTTTTATATAATATAAAACCGAGTATTTTATTTGAAATGAAAGGAACTTTATTATTTGATAATTTATTTCTAAATTCTTTAGGATATACATTATACACAGAAATAAAATTTTTGTGTAAACCACCGTCTATTCGTTGTTCTTTTACAGGCTTCATAAAGGCTGATTTAGATTCACGGTAGCCCATTATTATTTTGCAATAAATCTTCTGATTTATTACCACACACCAATAATTACTTGGTTCACTAATATAGTTAGGTATCAGAAGTTTTAGGTAATTCCTGAAATTTGATGGTTGTACCCGCATAAGCAATTTCCAAAAAAACTCAGCAGGAAAAGCGACTAAACTAAGAGAAGCTATCATCATTACCGAATAAGTTAACGGTAAAATTGCACGTAATCCACCATATTTACGAAAGTCTTGATTATCAGCCATAGCATGAATAACACTTCCAGCACCAAGGAAAAGTAAAGCTTTATAGACACTTAATGTAAAAACTTACAATTAAATTTTAGGGTTATCAGGTAAGTTAGCAAGCTGATTTTTTATTAAGTTTAAAAGTAGACCCTCCGCCTTTTAATTATTTAGACCCTACTCCCTCCCTATTACTAAATAAATAAATTTATTATAATTTTTTAAAAATGTATCTTTTTTTAAATGGTTTTTGTTGACCCCTAGAGATATATAAAGAAATTGAATATTGTCTTATTACTAAGGCTTTTACCGCAGCATCCATTGATTCATACACTTTACTCTCTGAAGTTAAAAGATCCAAAACTTCAATCTTGTAATACCTATTTCTTTGATATTCGGTGATTTTAAGAATTGATTCTTTTGAGTGTCTTTTACCAAAAAAGGGGTTTTTTTCTTTTGAATTTAGATCTGATAACTTAGATAATGTTTCTTTAGTATGTCTGTAGCCAACATTAGAGCCTGCTACTTTAAGAATATTGTATTCAGGTTTTAATTTTTCAAAATAATAATTTTCTTTTTTTAAGACATTCTTCAGGAGTACAAAACTCAAGAATTTCAACAGAAAAATTTGAATAACCATATTTCAGAATAGCTTTATAAATTAACATATTATCTTTTAAAAGTCTAGCTAAACTGTAATATTCAGCTAGTCTTATTGATAAATTTACTGCGCTTCCTATATAAGTTTTTTATTGATATTATTTTTTCATAAATAAATTCCTGACTTACCTTTATTTTCTTTTAAAATGTCCAGTTTTTGAACATCCGTATTAGCGTATATTTTTAAAGGTATCATAGACAAAAAAGAAAAATCAAAAATTATAAATAAATTATATAAAAAATTTAAAATTAAACTAAAAAATAAGAATGCCATCATTAAATAGTAAAATCCAGTAGCTTTAGCATATGAAAAACCTACCAATGAGATACGTGAAGCCATAAACATTTGCGCACCAATAAACCTTAGAGCTAAACCAGTTATTTTAATTTATTTTGCTTTTATCAATTTTTTTATTTTTATTTTACCTAAAACTTAACATATTATTACTTTATTTTTACTTTATTAATCTAATTCCCCTATAATTGAAATATATTTATTTTTAATATTTATATTTCATTTTTTATTTTTTTCATTTTTTTTTTTATTTTTATTTATTTAGTAATTAACTTATTTAGCTACAGCAATAGGGAAAGTGTGTAATAAATATGTCTTCATTTATATATTTAATTCCATACTTAGTAATAGTATTATTATTTCTATTACGTTTTACTGTATTACGGTTATCAGCTCGAGAATTATTAGAATAATATACTGCTAAACCAGTTAATGTATTAACAGCAAATAATCCTGAAGCTTTTACTGTTAAATAATTCACACTCTACGAATTATGTCTTTTTAATATAAATCTTTCTTTAAAAGGTTTTTTTTGATTTCTATGTAAATATGTAGAGATTGCAGAACGTTTTATACCTAATGCTGTAGCTGCTTCGCTTAAATAATTATATAAAGTTTCGGTATTTTTTCTAAATCTATTACTATTATACTTTGAGATGGCTTACCTGCACCTTTAGCTCTTACTTTACCAAACATAGGATTATTTTTCCCTTGCATAGCTGTACTAATTTTGGCTTTTATTTCCACTGAATGTTTTTTTCCTAAACGACTTGCTACAATTTTCGCTCGTGATTCATCTGAATGTATATAGCCTGACGAAGAACCTGCTGCGGGTAAAATATTATACTCAGGGTTTAAAAGTTTTATATAATAGTTTTCTCTTTCAATACAATTTTCACTAGTACAATATTCAAGTATTTCCAGCTGAAAGCTTGAATAACCGTTCTTTAATAATGAATTATAAATAAGACTAATACTTTTTTTCAATTTGAGTTTTTTTCATTAAATGATTTGTATTAAAATATTGAAGAAACCTTATATAAAGATTAACACTACTTCCTACATATGATTTTCCACTAATATTATTTTTCATCGGTAAACACCAGATTTACCTTTATTTTTTTTATTTCCAACCTTTTAATATCAGCATTTGCATATGATTTTTTAGGTACGACAGCTAAAAATAAAACAAAATTATCTACAATGTCACTCGCTACATAGTTATTCATATAAATAATTAAAACCAAAAATAAAAAACCAAAATTTTTATAATTAATTTTTGTTTAAAAATAGAACACAGGAAAAGAACAGGAAACTTAAAGGGATATAAATTATACTTAATAGAAACCGCTATATAACTTACACAAACAACAATTTAATTTTATAATTTTTAACATAAATTTAGTACATTTATTAAATTATCTCAATATTTTTAATCAGCCCCCGAAGGATGTTAAAAAAATAAAAATTACCTAGCTCAGTTTTAATACCACCTGGTTTACCCTGTGCGTAAGGCATGTTTCCATAAAATTAAGTTGATCTACCTTTATTAATTCCAGCCTTAATTAACTTAATCTTTTCTAAACCATCAGAAGTTAAATTAAGATTATCTTTCATCATATAAGTTACAAGACATAAATATTCAAAATTTAAATTTTTAGAACCCAATAACGTATATTTTTTAAAAAAAGGAATAATAATATCAGTAATATCCTCTAAAGATACTACACGGTATTCTCCAATTTATTTATCTATACGACTTGCATAAACCCCACACGCATAATAAGTTATTAAGCTTTTCATTAACTCAGTATCACGAGAATGTTGAGCTATGGAAAAATTTAATTTTACCCTAAAACCTAGTTTATGTGTTTCAGATTTACTAACTTCAACTAAAAAACAACCCTCAGCTTCAGTAAAGCCTAATAATCAATAAGGATCTAAATTTACAGAGGATTGAATTAAAGGTTTATCAACAGGAATAACACTAGAGAAAACTTTTTTTAAATCATCTGTTAGACCATTATGCATGGATGCTTTTATAGCTACTAATTTAGTTAATCCCTCTATTGTAGAATGTTCTTTTTTATTAAGCAAGTCTATACATAATTTAAAAAGTTCAAAATCCACTCGTTTTTGAGTAATTAATGGATATTTATCAAAATGAGGAATAATTATATTTGTTAACTCTTTGATATATTTCACAAAATAAACTACTACAGATCCATTTTTTTGAGGTTTTCCAACTACACCTACTCCAAAATAAGATTGAATCCCATACAGTAAAACTGAATCTTTTGCATGTAATCCTATTGTAAAACTAGGTATTACAGCTCACCCTGTTTTGTATTTATCGTTTTTATAAATTGAAATATAAAAAGTTGACTCTCCATCAGAAAACCCTGTAATATAATTTGGTTTAAGTGTTATATTAGAATTTAAAATAGAACTAGTGAAAGTTTTACAAAAATTTTTTTTGTACTACACCTCCTTTAGATTTATCATTTAATATTGTATTAAAAGAAGAATGAATATTACAATGACTTTTGTCATCAACCTTATTTACACTAACAATATTATTTATTAGCGTTATTTCAAATAAACTATATAAAACATTGTCGAAAATTAATATATAATAATAAAAGTTATTCAACGTATTACCAAAAGTAACGGGACAGACAATATAGGTGATAATTTAATAAGTTATATATTTTTATATATAATCATTACTAAATTTATGTAAAAATTATTCTGCTTCACGTGAAGCATATTACATATTAACAATATCTTCCGATATTGATTAGACCATATTATAAGATTAATTCTAATGCTTTTTGACGTATGGTCGTTGAGGAATTATAAATTTTCCTGCTGATTGTCTAAAATAAAATTATTAAAGATGTTCCAGCAAATAGTCAAATTTTACATGCATTCTGTCGTTAATGCATGATTAACCAAGTGAAACAATGCTACATTATATGAAGATAAACCTACTGCTATTACCATCATCCCTAATTGACTCATAGTTGAATAGGCAATAACTTTTTTTATGTCTTGTTGGAATAATCCAATTAAAGAGCTAAATACTGTAGTTAAAGCACCTATTCATAGACATAACAATAATACAGTACTGCTATATTCAATTAAAGGGGAACTACGCATTAATAAATAACAACCAGCTGTTCTTATTGTAGAGTTATTTATTATATGAAATAATAAAAAATAACATATCACTGATCACTCGGTGAGAACGGATTATGATTTCAACTTTTTTTATTAATAATTAAATAAGTTGTATAGCGTTTAATCTCTGAGGATATAATAAGACGATTAAAATCTATTATTAACCTGCCGATATACTTTATAAATTTAAAGACTGTAAATAATTTTTATTTAATATTATAAATTTATAAAGTTTTTTCAGCATATAACTATATTATTAAATACAAAATTATCAGTGTAATGGCAACAATTATATAAGAAAATTATTTTTACCTACTATATAGTTACTATTAAATTATTTTAAATTTAATATAATATTACTATTAAAGTAATAATCTAAATCTAAGATCTAAGTTCTTTTATTAATTTTTTTGTAATATTAACATATCTCCAATCTTCACTCATTATTTTTCAATAATATATACTATCCAATCTGTGAGTAAAATGACTTTTTATTAATAATCTATCTTGATCACTTAAAATAGAAGTTTTTAAATTATTGGGGGTTCTTCTCTCAGGATTAGAGGCATTTAATGCCTCTAAACGATCTGCTATATCTTTAACACTTTTAGAATCATTATTATCATAATCAACGGAATCGCTAGTAGAATAGTTATTACCTTGAGAATTACTATCCAGAGTCAATAAAGCAGGGTTAATATAAGGACCACCTTCTGGTTGTGGAAAGCCACTTCCAGGTTGTAAATTGTTAGGGTTTGAAGAAGAACCAGGTTGATTACCACCATAGGACTCCATATATATTTCAGAAAAATAAAAATGATCAAAAATATTAGATTCTAATAAATGTATAAATTGAGGATTAATGTATAAAAAACAAAAAACATAAGAGAAAAAGTTTATACTTAATAATAAATATAAAGTAAATTTAGGATAAATTATTAATATTAAACATAATTTATCTAAAAATTTTTTTAACCTAGAAATTATAATAATTATTAATTTTATAAATAAATAAATTAAGATAAAGACAGGGTAAGGGCTATCAGAAAATAAGTTTATATTAATTATAATTATTATGACCATAGTTGCTGCATGAATTAGCGCTGAAACAGGAGTTGGCCCCTCCATTGCAAAAGGAAGTCAAACGTGTAGACCCAGCTGAGAACTTTTAGCCATTGCACCAATTAATAAACAAATACAAATTAAAGTTACAATATTTTCACTAATATATGGGGCTAAAGAAAATACAGTTGAATAATCAATATTACCAAATGAGAACAAAATAGCGAACATACCAATTGTTAAGAAACAATCACCTACTCTATTTGTTAATAATGCAGAAATAGAGCTTTGATTTGCAGCTATTCTAGTATATCAAAAATTTACTAGAAGATAAGAACATACCCCAACACCTTCTCAACCAACAAACATAAGTAAGTAATTATCTGCAGTAACAAGAACCACCATCATAAACGTAAAAAGGCTTAAATAACTAAAGAAACGCTGATTATGTATATTGATCAAATTTATTATCTAATTTATTAGTTAATTTTTCTACCTTCATTCATTCCAGATTTTATTTTTTGAATTAGTTCAAGACCTTTCTTTGTTAAATGTGAGCCTTCAAGCATTAATTTATGAATTTTACATAAATCAAAATAATCATATAATTTTATACCTACCAAAGGATTTTTGTCAAATAAAGGAATTATTATATTAGTAATATCCAAAAAATTTACTACTGTTAAGCAAACAGCAGGTTGATTTGGATATTTATAAATACTACCTGTTCCTAAATATTTAATTAAAACTTCCAATAATTTTAAATCTCTTTCATGTTGAGTTACTCTAAATCTTAATTGAACCCGTTTTCCTATTTTATTCGTTGATTTGGTGATATTAACACTAAAATTACCTTCACCACTAACAAACCCTGCAATTCAATAAGGATCAGTAATATTTTTAGTATTAATAACTGGTATTTCAACTGGAACAAATTTATTAAACTCAGATTTTAACATATCAGATAAACCTAAATTCATTGATGCTTTTATATTAATAATTTGAGATAAACCTTCTTTAGTTAGATGAGATTTATTATTCATGAGTTTTAATGCTTGATTAAATAAAAATAAATCTGCAGCTTTTTGGGTTAATAAAGGATATTTTTCAAAATGAATAATAAGTTTATTTAAATCTTCAATTGAACCAATTGAATAATTTACTCTATTTTGTTTAAAATCTTTATGTATTGAACCAATATTACCTAAATACTGTTGTAGATTTAATAATAAATCAATATCACGTATATGTAAACCTATCTGAAATTTTAATTCAACCCTTCAGCCTAATGTTCTTTTCTCACTTTTATTAACTAATATAGAGAATGAACCTTCAGCATCAACAAAACCAGATCAAAACCAAGGAATAGAATTATTAAGTGTAGAAAAATATCTATTTAATTGTTTAAATAAATATTTGATTTGAAAATTTCTTTCAAAATTCATTAAAGTACGTCTTAAATATACTAAATTAGTATATCAAATATTGTATACTAGTTGCTCATTTACAGATATTATATTAATAAAATCTGATTTAGATCCACGATAATTCATTTCATTTTTAATCATTTTATGATTTATTACCTTACCTGAATAACTATTTCAGTAACTTAAAACCTTTTGGCTAAAGTTTGATATCATAAATTTTAGAAAATTTCTGGAATTAAATATTTTATCCCCATTTTGAGGATCATGACTCATGTAACCGACAGAGTAAAAATGAACTAAGAAAGACACTATTAGAACAGGAAGAAGCATTGATACTGTTAACGCATCAAAATGGAAAGCTCAATATATGTTTAAAGACTCTGAATCAACTCAACGGAAAAGCTTTATTGAGACAGGTATGTTGTTAAGACCTACCTCGATATAAGCTATAATAGCTAAGAGTGTTGTAATAACAATCAAAGTGGTTGTTATTATTTGTGATCCGCTAACTCCAATTTTTCTACCAAAAAATCCAGACAATATTGACCCTAATAAAGGTAAAATTATTATTAATAAGTACATTTTTTTATTTTTAATTTATAATTTTTTTCGCTTAATCTAGGCTCAATACTCCCAATAATATTAGAAATTGAATAATTTCTAGCTTCTATTTTTTTTATATTTTTTTTTACAGATATATCGGAAATTGGATAATTTACAGCAAATGAATCATTGCTATAATCTACTGCAATAATTCCTCTTAATCGATAAAATGCTACCAGGATTCCTAATCCTATAGCTGACTCTGCACCAGCTATAGCTATAATATAAACAGCAAAAGTCTGTCCAATTATATCGCCAAAATTAAAAGAATTTATCAATATCAAGTATGTAATAGATAATAACATTATTTCTATAGATATTATCATTAATATTATATTTTTTCTATTTAACACAAAACCAAATATACCAACCAAGAACAGTAACAGGGACAAATTCATTATTTATTTTTATCTACATTATAAACAATGATAAATTTTATGTTTAACATTATTGAAATTTAAACAATTTTACATAAACTTTTTCACACAAAAGTGTGTGATCCGCACACTTTAGTTTATGCTATAGTGTTAACCTTAAAGACAAAACACTTAATTGCTGCTACAGCTCAATATATTGAGCTGATATTTATTAATTTTTAATAATGGATCTTTTAATAAATTAAAAATTTTATTTTAATATTTTTTTATTAAATATTTTATACATAGATATTTTTATTAAAAATTAAAAAAATAAAAAAGTAGCAAGTGTTAATGGTTTTTTTTAATTTTGGGCTGTTATTTTTTCAGGTAATAATATTTAATATATATTTTTTTTATTTTTATTTAATTTTTTTTCATTCCCACAAATAAAAATATTTCATATAAACAATTTTATTTAAAAACTTATCCTATTAAATTTAAAAAATTTATTTACGCTTGACCCTTAATATTACTTTATCCTTTTAAAATTATTATTTTTTTCAGTATAATAGAAAATTATCATTCTTTAAGCCCGAAAATACAACGGCCGATGTAAAAGCTATCTTAAGTAGCCCTTGCTTTAAATTTTAAATAAAATAACTTTAATAGCTTAATTAGTTATAACCTGAAATATCTACAACACTATATTATGGTAATTTATTTAAAAATGCACTACTATAATTAGGGGATAAACCCTTACACTTTTATTATAAATTTTTGCCATTTTATTAAAAAATAACCGTGAACAGTTAACAACATTTCACCTTATAATTAGTTCGGTCGCGCGCAGGCGCTACACTATAAAATTTTTACATTACAGTAAAATTTATTATTAAAATAAGGTTAATAATTATATTTATCCTTAAATATTACATTAACAATATATATTAATCTTTTTTAGATTTGTTATTAACAAATTTATGAAAAATATAAATTTAATATAGTTTGTTATTAGGAACGACAACAAAAGGCCGAAGAATAGAAAAATTAGTTTTATATTATAAGCAATTTTAAAAATTTTTAGGAAACTAAATTATTACAACGGTTTACCGATGTTATAATAGTTTTAAATTAAAAATTTTTAAAAGGTTAAATAAAATAAAAATAAAGGTTTAAAACATATATTTAATATTTTTATATGCTATAACAATTTAGAAAATAAAATAATATTTTTATTAGCTACCACCGGTTACAGTACTAACCTTAATATTTAGTAAATTTAAAAAATGTGGATTTTGATAAGAAAAAAGAGTCCTTTTAATTATAAAATTATAGCCGCATCTTCTGAAAATGCCGCTCTTCCCATAATTATAAGATTATTTTCTAGTACCAATAACAAATAAAAAATCTCCTACAATACTAGTGAAAGGAATTAAACCTAAGTATCATAAGAAATAAAATAATGTCATACATTGTCCTACAACAATATATGGAGCTTCAACATGTTTAGCTCCTAATATTATTAAGATAACAAAATTAGCTACGAACATTCAGAAAATAATTTTTGATAAAGGTTTAAATTGGAAACCTTTTGTTTTAGATAAATCAAAATATGGTAAAGTTAAAATAGCCAATATAGCTCCAAACATTGCGATAACTCCTAACAGCTTGTTAGGGATTGAACGAAGAATTGCATAGAACGGTAAAAGATCATTAAACTAATCAATATATAAATATCACATTGTGATATTAAATATAACTGACAGCTTTATAAACCTAATTTATATAACATTTCCTTAATGAAATATGAAACAACTAAAGATTTTAAATTGTCCATAGATTCTTTAAATATATAAATACGAGGTTTTTTATCCTGTTATAATGTATTGAACATTTAATATTAAATTTATCTTGTAAAGTAAACATAAGTTTATCAACATCTTTATTAGAAAAAGCATATACACTTAAATGTAATCCTTCTCCTTGTCTATTTCCATCCTAATTTTAATACAAAAGATTCAAGAGATAAAAAGCTGTAGTCTTGATATTTATCAGTGATAGCCTAAATCCCTGCAGTTAAACCGACGAAAAATGGAAATAAGCGTTATAATTTTTTAAATATATATCTGCCTTTATAAGGCTTTTTTTGATTACGAATAAAAAATTTTGAAATAGTATCATACCCTATATTTAAAGACCTAGATGCTGCGCGAATAGAATCATAAACAGTTTTTGTATTTAATTCTAAATCAATAACTTCTATTTTTATAGCATTAGGATGATTTAAATAATTAGAATCATAATTAGATACAGATAAATTAGCTTTTAATTTATAAATACCCTGAAAAAGTAAAGAGTTTTTAATATATCTAATAAGAGTAGTTTTATTTGTATTAAGGTTTTTTGCTGCATCTCTTAAAGATACAAACTCATTTGTAATATTTGTGTTTACATTAATAACTTTAACGGTTATAGATTTATCTTTAACTAAATTAGATAAATTTTTTTTTATTTTTACTAAAGTCTCCTTAGAATGTTTATAACCCAATAATGAATAAGCTGTTTTTAAAATATTATACTCAGGATTTAAATTATCCAAATAAAACTGTTCTCTTTTAATTAGACATTTAGGATCGCAATATTCCAGGATTTCTAACTTAAAATTTGAATATCCATATTTTTTAATAGCTTTATTTATAATCATATTCTTACGAGAAGGGTGTGTAATAAAAGAAATTTTTAGATAATTTCTAAGTCTTGACCCTAAATTAATACTACTACCAACATAAGACTTATTCGTATTTAAAAGAGTTCAACGATATATACCCGCTTTACCTTCATTATCTTTAATAATGCTTTTTTTTCAGAAAGAACATTATTATAAATAACTATAGGTATAAATGTCAACCAGTAACAAGATATATCTTTTAACTTAATATATACGTAAAATGACAAAATTATACTTAAAACACGTCGGTAATGTTTAATTAAAGTCATGCACAAACAATAGCGCTAGGCTACCTTGCAATATAATATGTAGTAACACAGTTTTCCTTACCCTCGTAGGGCCCCCGATGACCATACGACATCCGCAGGTCTAGAGCATAATCGCTTAGGATTAATGCTCATCGCCGCCCGCACCCTGCGGGCGGCGACGGAGTTAATAAATCATAGATATTGTCAGGAACTTTTTTTACATTTAGATCATAAAATAATTCTTTAAATACATTAAAACAAGGAAGTTGCATAGTTGTAAAAGATATTGCACTATATATTTTTTTAGTCCTATTATCTTTAACAATTCTAGATTGAGGTATATAATCCTTAACACAATAAGAAACAAAGAAACTATATACATAATTAAAGTATTCTTTATGTTTTATTGCTGTTTTAGCATAAACTAATCTAGAATTGCTAGTTGATGTCCTTTTTACTAATGTTAGATATAGATCATTCATTTAAATTGAAGACTATAAACCAAATAAGAGTTAATATAAATAATTATTATTAATATTAAAATAAATAGATACTACTAAAATTAGCTTTTTTGTAATATTTTATATTTATTTAATAAAAGCTTATCGGCTTTTATAAATCTTCGAATTGTTTCAGTATGAACATTAAAATGTTTTGCTGCTTGAGTCATAGATCTAAATTCCATGCTTTCTCCATTATCAGTATTAATTACGATAACAGGTTTTGCATGTATCGCTATGTGCTCAAGAGAAGCATTAAGCTTAGCTAAATGGTCTTTATGTTTTTGGCTAGCATTAAGTTTTTTTAGATGCTCTCTGTTTTTAGCTAAAGCTTCTTCTGAACGACCTAAAGCTCCAGCCTTTATTTTAGCCTTAGTATTTTCACTAAGCTTATGTCCTAATCTTGAGCCAGCAATTTTTAAAATATTATATTCAGGTTTTAAGAGATCAATATAGTGTTGTTCTCTTTTTGTTAAATTCGAAAGTTCACAGTACTCTAAAATTTCTAAAGTAAAGTTTTCAAAACCGTGAGTTAATAAAGCTTTATAAATAAGCATAATATCTTTTAGATCTGTAAGATAAGATATATTAAAATATTTTCTTAATCTTTTAGATAAATCTCCACTGCTACCTACATATATTTTACCATTAATTTTATTTTTTCACATATATATCCCAGATTTTCCTTTATTTTCTGTTAAAATAGATGCTTTATCTAACTTAGGGTCAGAATAAACTAAAATAGGTATTAATGCTAAAGTAGAATAAGGATTTAAAGCTAACACTGTACTATTTATATAAAATATTAATAAACAGTAAAAGGCTAAAAATAGGGCTAAATTTACAAATTTGCGAACTAAGCCGTCGCCTAATAATAAACCTACTAATATTTCTTTTATATCACCAGGTATTGTCATTAAAGCTCTTTCAGTTGAAGATATACGTTTAATACCTTTTGTGGAACGAGCGCTAAATAAAGTAAAAGCAGGAGACAATAAAAGAATTTTAGGGTAATTATCAAAACTAATTATATTATATTGCTATAATAGTTAATTGGACTAACTCTTTATATTTAACAATATATCTCGCGTATAGTCTCTGAGAATTCTCAAAATTATTTTTCTGAGTTTTCTGCTGATAATCTTCTTTAAAAAGATTTCCCAGCATATAGCGAATTTAAGTGACACATTTATTTCCCTTCTATCACTCTGGTACTATCGCAGCTGGAGTTTGCATAGGATTAGCTGGTACGTAATTTTCTGAATCACCTAGGAAATTTGGCATAAAATAAACAAATAAAGATAATACTCAGATGAATAAGTAGAAAGTAATTAAATCTTTAAATAGGTAATAAGGCGACATATTTAATCTATCATGATTAACTCCAAATCCAGAAGGATTACTTGACCCCGCAGTATCATGTAAACCGATAAGATGTAATAATACTAAAGCTGCTAGGACAAAAGGTAAAACAAAATGTAAAGCAAAGAATCTATTTAATGTAGCATTGTTAACACTGAAACCACCTCATATGAATTCGACGATATCTTGTCCTACTCAAGGAATAGCACTCATTAAGTTAGTAATACTTTTTGTAAAGAAAAAAAAAAATTTATTCTTTAATGTTACCTAGTGGTATGATATTAATGAAAAGAAGAATAAGCTTTAATCCTTTTTATATTTTGAGCTGTAATTAATCCGTCTTTATTTTTAACCGGTTTACCATCGTTTAATCGTTGAGTTATAGTATTATTACTAACATGTAAGGATTTAGCACAAGAAACCCCATTAGTAAAATAACTAACAGAACCATTAAAAAAAGTAGCTTTAATTATATAAGTTTATTCTTCAGATTTATTATTTACTGAAGATACACTTGACATTATAACTCTAATTTTTTCTAGCCCTTCATTTGTTAAATGTAATTTATTTTCTATTAAATCAGCTATTTCACAACAACAATAAAAATCTAGTTTTTTATAACCTTGAAAAGGATACTTAGTAAAGAAAGGAATAATTTTGTTTTTAATATCAGAAAAATTTGTAACTACATAATTTATGTGTTCTTCTTCTGAAGGTTTATTCAATCATCCACAATCAAAATATTGAACTAAACTACTTATTAATTCTGTGTCGCGAATGTGTTGAGTTAATATAAAATTTATTTTTACCGAATACCCTATAGTTGTTTTAGCTTTAAATATATTTGGTTTAAAATAACCATCACCTTCTGCAAATCCGCTTAATCAGTGGGGATCTAATGATCGATCAAACTCAACATCAGGTCTTTTAACAGGGACAGTGTTAGGAAAAACTTATTTTAATCTAGGGGTTAAACCATTATTCATCGAAGCCCGAATGTTAATTATTTTTTGTAAACCTGCCGGAGTAAGATGTTCTTTTTGATCAATTAAATTTCTAGCTAACTTAAATAATTCAAAATCAGCTTTTTTTTTTTTGTTTTTAAAACATATGTATTAAAATGAAAAATAACTTTTTCTATGTATTTTTTAGATTGAATAGATAAAAGTGCCATATTTTTATTTATAGAAATACTTCCTCCAAATATATCACGTATCCGATAAAGTAAATCTATATCTCTCACATGAACATGAATAGCAAAAGTTGGTTTTATTGCCCAACCTGTTTTATGTGTAGAACTTTTAATTACTTTTAGTATAAATGAAGATTCCGCGTCTGAATACCCAGTTAAATATCAAGGATGGAGAGAATTCAATTTAGGAGTATTCTCAATGGGAAGGTCCAAACTAGAGTTTGTTAAACTTTTAAGTTTAACATTTTTTGAATGCGCAAAGAATAAATTAGGCAAATAACTTGAAAAGAAAAAAAGCAATAAGACCACCAAAGAGTTGTAATAACATAAATGTAATTTTTTTTGATATGTGGTTTTCAAGCAAATGCCTGCTTGTGTGATATTATGTGTTTATTAAAATATAAACAAAATTAATACATAATATATAAAAAGTTATTAATTATAAAAACTTTAGCTCTTATATTTCAAAAATATATAACACTATGTAAATTTTTCAAATTTAAATCATGATAGATTTAATGTTGTTAACCGGGGTTGTATTTATAAAATTATGTATTAAATTTAGTCGTTTTTGTTTATAGATATTTCTAATTCGTTAATAAGTAGATCGGCGCGCGCGTAGCGCGCGATGATCAGAGGCCGCCGGAGGCGGCCTCCGATCTTATATATTTTTTTTCACTAATTATCATGGCTCTACCTTCTGAGTCTACAGTAATTAAAGGTTTTGATTTTATAAGTACATTTAATTATGATTTTGTGACATCATCAAGTACAATAGAATTAGAGTTTGTAGACAATCTAGAATTATTTTCTTCCAGTATTCATATTAGATTTTATTAATTTGATTTGTTCAAAACCTTTTTCTGTTAAGTGATAATTAGTTTTAATTATTTCAGCAATTTTGCAAAAATCCGCAAAATCTAAGTATTTTACACAAATCACTCAAGAAATTCAGGACTAATGTTTAATCTTTCTTTTTTTAATTCTTCAATATTAGTATTATAACTTCTAACATTAGTAATACATAAATTTGTAAAACATACCCGGTCCTTAACATATGTTAATTGTTAAGGAAACTGAAAAATTTACATGAGATTAACATTAATCTTAAAAAATTTATTTACGTTTTACTGTTGGACTATCTCATTATTCTATTAATTTAAACGAATATAACACGTATAGTCTCTGAGATTTATAGTAAACTGAGACGGGCGCCAGTGGCGCCCGCACTGTAAATCTGCTGATTGTTCTTAAATTTTAAGAAGTTTTCAACATATAGTGTTATTTATTTTCACTGCTATTATTAACGTTAACAGTGGCCAAGTTTTTAAAATATGTTTGAGAGTTATTCTTTTTATTAAAATATTTAATCAAAATTAATAATGTTTACAAACATATTCCATATACAAAACATATATCAATATTATAACATATTGTAATTTTATATTAAATTATATATATTTCGCTTTATGTCAAAATAACATTTGAAAAAACTCCGATTGTACATTAAGCATCATTTGATACCTCCCAGCGAACCAATCTGTAACGATAGTTTAAACTACCGACGGTCTTAATGCAAAACAAACAATTTAACCGTTTTCACTAGTATTGCTATATAATTTATAATAATTTTTATTTATTATTATATAACTATATATAACTTTATAAAATTTATTATTTTATTCATCTACTTAATTTTTTTTTACCCCTTGTTAATTAATTTATGTTGGAAGTTAAACATTAAAATTTAAAAGCGTAGGGCGCCCCGCTTTTATCTTTTAATAGAGCACAATCACTTATATTAAAAGACCCCGCGCGCCTACGGCGCGCGGGTCAGTCCGCCACAAGTGACCCGACCTATTAATAAAAAATAATAATAATTTAACCTATATAACTAATTATAACAATGCATATGTATTTAAAATAGCGTCGCGCGAAGCGCGCTGCGATGCGTCCTTGCGCCACTCCGTGGCGCGGACGCTGAAATAAATAATAATAGAAAATTTTTATCTACATCTTCTACGTTTTCTACGGTTTTCGTTGGTATTTATTTTATTTACATTAGAAAATATAAAAGAATTTAACCAATAAAATAATTATGACATGAATTGTTCAAATTCCAAAAATAATTAAGGATAACGTCCCTATTTTCTCCATTTAAAGCAACCCTTTCTACTGTCACACCAAAAATATTCAAATGTTATTCAAAAAAACCCATATGGTGTATAGGGATGAAAACCTTTATAAGAATTATACAGTCTTTTACCTTGAGGGCGCATACGGCGCCCCTATGAACATCACACCTACGGCGTGTGCGATATTTTCTAGAATAATCCTTTAACAAATAATAATCCCACTTAAAAAATCCAATGTAATTGTCATTACATATTATAACGGGATTACCAGAACCCTATGATCTGAACTTTTTTAATATTTTATCGAGTGCTTTGTAAAAAAGTTCTGTATTTTCAGAATACTTAATGGTATTTCAAACTTTTCTGTTAATACTATAATTAGCTTAGTTATTCATATATTTATTTATAATACTTACTTTTATGTTTTATTTTTTTACCCTACCATATGTTTTATAAATAAAAGATGTTTTATATTCTCCATAAGATATTTTTTTTATGTAAAAAGACCAATTCCCATTTTCAAAAAAAGCATTTAATACTATTAAAGGTATATTACTATTTCTTGATTGGAAGAGATAATTTGTTGATGAAAATGTTGAAGTAAATGTAGGAGGTTAAGTAGATAAATCAAAACCTGGATAAGCGTGATTCATTTTTATTTGTTTGATAAATTAATAAAGATTTAATTTTTCTGAAGGTAACGGTAACCTCCCTATTTATAAACTTTTTTGATCTTTTATAAATTAATTAACACCACATTTTTTTTTTTATGAAATTACTAATAATTATAAACAACGGTTCGTTATTGGTTATTTGATCTATAATGAATCATTATAATCATTAACTTAATTTAGAAATCATAAGCGAAGTGGGTTTAGGCAGACAATTTTATATTAGGCAAACATTTTAAAAATCATTAGAAACAAGTAAAATTAATATAGGCAAAGTATTTTAATATAAAAAAAGAAAAAAAATGACTCATAAAATATTTAATAAAAAAAGATAAAAACAAATTTTTATATCATAAATAGGTAATCATCAATGAACACGTCATCTTGATACGTCATTAATAAATACATGATAATTAAACACATCATTTTGTTACGTAATCGTTTATTTATAATATTATACATGAATATATAAGCATTGATTTGTAATGATTTGTAATAATACCTCATCATCATAACACGTCATCTTGCCACGTAATCTTGGTTACATTAATAGCATCCCGCGCGCGCAGCGCGCTGGGATGCAGCGGCGGCGCCTTCGGCGCCGCCGCCGCTAAACAATATAATTAATGAACACGTCATTTTGCCACATGATAAATGATAATTAATAATATATTGATTTATAAGCATTGATTTATAAGCATTGATTTGTAATGATTTGTAATAATATGGTTGTGCCTTCAATATATAAAGCAATCAAATTTTCCCTTTGATAAATTATTCCTCATCACTCAAATCACCCTTTAATCAACAATAAACTCTTCAAATTAAATATAAAACTTTATTAATTTTTATATCCTAAACTTTAAATATGTCTTCCTCAAACAATAACCTTATCACGACCTCCGACGCAATTGAAATACCTATCTCAGAATTTAATCTTAACGAATTTTCAAAAAATATTGGAGCTTCTATCACAGATCCTGATCCTGATCTTATTGCATTCTCAAATTCATTTACGGTACACGTCGATTCTAATGAAGATCTTATGACATTCTCAAATTCTTCTACCGATAGTCTATCACCAGTGGATTATGAAATTGAAAATGCAAAAGAATGGGATCCTTCTATTCCACAAACACAAACTCGCTTTATATCACCACCTTATATATTAAAACGGCCCTCGCAATCACAACCTATCGATCCTAATGAAGATCTTATTATATTTTCTGATACTTCTAAAAGTGAATCAGGAGAATCGATTCTAACAAATCTTCTAACAAATCCTCTTACATCAAAAAATATTAATGAATCAACTTCAAATATCTCTGAAAATTTACCGTCGCCTATTCCGTCGCAGAATGCTGAATCGATTATCGATTCAGATAAAAATTTAGCACCGGATCTTGAACAAACTCGCACTAAAGCACCGGAATTTATATTACCCCCAAGACCTGCAATTAAACCCTCCCTTAAAAAACTAGTTGTATTGGTCAACACTTTACAATTCCCTATTCTTGTCACAAGAGAAAATTATTCTTTACAACTAAAATGTTTATTCGAACTAAAGCCTCGTTTGAATTATTACGATACAGATTTTTTCTTACAAACCATTTTACATTCACTTAATGACACTAAGTCTGAGTATATCAACCATCAATTCAACCAAAAAAGATTCATAATTGCATTATTTCAATATTATTTTCCATTTCCAAACAAATGGTTATTTACGGAAATTGAAAATAAACTCGGCTTTTTACTTCAAAATTGGGTTTCAAATCAATTTAAGACTAAAGCTATTGTACAAATATGCGATAACTATCACACCGCTATAAAAAACACATATCATATTAAAAAAACTCTTAGTGCAGGGGTTTTTGTAATATTTATAAATAAGTATTACATTACTTTTTTTAAATACTCAAATCATTATAAAAAAGGCTTATTACCAGAAACATTAAAGGAAGCGGTAGATGATCTAAGATCTTTAAATCTTTTCGGGTTTAACGCGGAAGAACTTCAACTATTAAATGTAAAAAAGATATATGTAGAAAATATATATCTTGGGTTTTCATGGGTTTTAGATAACCCTATTCATATCCCATATATTCATGCGCAATTTAAAAGCATTTTTAATTGTAATTATTTATTTCTTTAAACCTCTGGTACTTTTTGTTATATACTTTTTTTTAATTATTTAAAACAAAGGTAAAAAAATTATTTACTTAATTTATAAAGTTATATATTTGAGACACAACTTAAGGCACCTCATAGACTCATTTGACCGTAAGGCAGCACATACAATTTGAGCAATATTTGCTCAAAAACGACTATATATTAAGCATCTTATTTATATACAATAATATTATAAATAAAAACACCTGTTTGTGTTCTAGTCTGTAACAACCATTATTTAAAATAGCTGACGATCTTCATTATATAATGTTAAACGTTTTCACAAACATAGCATAAAATTGTTTTAATTATTTACTCTTAAAAAGAATAATAACACAAAACTAATATACTATGGAATAGATATTTTATCTTTTACTATATACATTTTTTTAACAATTCCATTTGTTTTTAATGCACGTCGAATTGTTTTTTCATTACATGAAATATATTTGGCGGCTGAAACTATGTCTTCAAAATTACCCACTAATGTGTTATCATCAACCCGTGTTACTGTAATAGGTCTTCTATTTTTTTTACATTTATCCTTTGTCTCTTGAGACATTGGAGGTCTGTTTAAGGCTGCTTTACGTATAAGCTCACGAGTACTTTTCGGTAAAGATTTACCTTTATTAAGATTACCTATTTTATTACGACGTAGATCACTATAATTATCTCGCATTTTTTTATTTAAAAAAGTCAATTAAAGGACTAGTATGAATTAATGATTAACCATGTTGAAATAATTAAATTTTAAAAGTTTATCATTTAAAGCTTGCTGTAAAAATAAATAGGCTGAAATCATTCCCACACAAAACCCGTTTGATGTTTAGGTAATAACAATTTCTCATTTGTTGTAACATTTTTATATTCAAAAATTTTTTGTTTTAATTTTAGTTGAATAAAAATTTATCCTTCAAATTTTTTAAAACTATATCTTCCTTTATAAGGTTTTTTTTGATTATTTTTGATGAACATAGAAATTACACTATATTTTATATTTGTAGCTCTTGCAGCTTCATGCATAGAATCATAGATAGTTGTTATATTATTTTCTATATCAAACACTTCGATTTTTTGTGCAGGTTTTCCCGCTCCTTCAGGTCTTGCTATTCCTTTTTTGGCTTCAGATATTTTTTCACGTGTTTCAGCTGAATGTGTTTTACCTTTCATAGCGGCTGATTGTTTAGCCCGTGTCTCCTCTGAATGTGATTTACCAAAAATTGGATTATTTTCTCCTTTCATAGCAGCCGATAAAATTTTTCGTGCTTCACCTGAAGCATATTTTTTAATAGCTGCTTCACTCATAAGGTTTTTAGACTCTTCGCTATGTTTAAAGCCTAAAGATGAACCAGCTATTTTTAATATGTTATATTCTGGTAATAATTTATCTATATAATATTGTTCTCTCTCTATACATTTACCTGGTTCACAGTATTCTAAAATATTCAAAGAAAATTTTGAATAACCTTCTTTTAATAAAGCATTTAATAAATGGCTTTTAGATTTTTTTAAAATATTTTCGATGCTAAGAAGAGAATAATATATACTTAATCTTTTATATAAATTAGTAGCAGAACCCACATAAGTTTTTCCTGTTTCTATGTTTTTCCACTGATAAATACCTGATTTATTTTTGTTTTCATTTAAAATCTGTAATTTTTGAGTATCAGCATTTTCATATGTTTTTACAGGCTCTATTTTAGGTCTAGATAAATCAGAATAATTACGTTTAAAAAATTTAGAATTAACTAATTTAAAACCTGAAAATTTTACACTATAGTTATCTCGTAATTTGGCTGTTATTTCTGAAGTATGTTTATAACCAAAAGAATTTCCAGCTAACGGTAAAATATTATAACTTGGTTTTAATAAATCAATAAAATATTGCTCACGACTTAATAAAGTAAAATTTGTTTTATCTGATATTTTTTCAGTAAAATTTTCAACAACTACAAAGGCAAAATTTTTTCTTCCTAATTCCTTTACTGAAGTAGCTAAACGAGAATTTCCTTTTAGATAATACAAATGCATCATTAAACGTGAATGTAACCGATTTGTTGAAGCACTTCCAACATACATAGAAACACCGTCTACAAGATTTATTATAATGTAAATACCAGCTAAACCTCTAAGGACATTTTTAGCTCTATCACGTGATTTGGCTAAATGTAAGTTTTCAAACACAGCTTCTGCTTTTATATTATTATTTTTTAAAATAGTATATAATTTAGGTGACATACTAAATTGTAAATAAGAATATTGTAAATCAAAATGTATTAAAAAACTTTCAGCATCGAACAATCCAGATACAAAATAATAAAAAGCCAAAAATTGAAGCTCCAATAAGTTTAAATCTAAAGAAGTAAGTAAAGAAATTATATAAATATCGCACCATTTTAGGCTATGTATATAACCTAAGAAACCAGTGGCCATCATAGCTATTAAAATTACTGTACCAATTACTCATGTAATAGTTCTTGGTGCTTGATAACTTCCATAGTAGATACCTCTTCCAATATGCAGATATCAAATCTACCCTTTTTCCATTTATATTATTTATATAAAACAGGATGAGTTAGGGTCCTTCTCCCTAAGTAATAAATATTATTTCAATAGTGCATTATTATTACCCATTTACAAACAATAAAATATAAAAAGTAATGTTTAAAATTTTTTATTTTAATAATTATTGTTCTGTACTCTTTAAAGTAAGGTTTGACTATATTTTAAGCACTAATATATAAAAAAATAGTGCTAACCAACATTAAGTCGATGAACTGCACACCCTATAAAAAAATAAAATTAAAAATAACTTTATTATATAAAGACCGGTGCTTGGCTGCGGATTACCCATTTATTTTCATAAATCAATATCTATTTTACCTTATCACGAGTTATTACCTGTGCCACAAACTATATTACCATGTTTGTTTGGTTGAAATTGCTTTAGGGACTTCCCGTCAATTTGATGGTTAAGCAGGAGGTTCACTCCCACAACCTGGCCTTAAGAGATTTCTCAATTCTCTTTTTTTCATTTCTTTTACCATTACGAAAACAAAATAGTTTATTTGGAATAAGAACGCTGTAACTTTAATTAGAATTTTTTTATTATTATGATATCTTACATTTTAAGGTAAAGTTACTAACCGTTTGAATACTAATTTTTTACCGTTAAATTCAATTAAAGAACCGTTATCTAATCTTCTAATAATAGTTCTACTATGTACATTAAAAAATAAGGCACAATCTTTTATAGAATCAAAACTATGTATTAGTTCACCGTTTTCATTTAAAACAAATACACCTATATTTCCCCTACCTTTAAGGTAAGTACCTAAAGATTTTATTAATATTTTACCATCAGGTTCTAATACATAATTTGAAGGGCTAGATAAAAGTTTTGATATTCTTTCTTCTAAAAATATTAAAGAAGAATTAGTAGCAATTTCTTTAGATAAATTAGTAGATAATCTATTATTATTCATTCTTTTAGTAATTAAAGATATTAACTCTTTACCTTCGTCAGTAAAATGTTTACCTTGCTTTACTATATTTAAAATTAATTTTCAATCTTTATAATCCTTTTCTTTTTTACTTAATCAGATAAGATTATCAAAAAAAGGTGTAATAACATTAGCAAGAAAATCAATTTGATTAATTGATATATAAGTCATTGCTTTATGGTTAGGACCTTTTCCTTGTTCATACGTAGCAAGTTTTACAATATTAGTATTTTTTCTTTTAATTAAATATTTACCAGGCAAATTTAATATAAATGTTTGAATTGCCTCCAATACATTTGTTTCCTGATAAGTTTGCCCAATACCGAATTTTAAAGAATAGTCTGACGTATTAATTGAAAAATAACCATCACCTTCTACAAATCCTAATAATCAATAAGAAGTAATATTAATAAAATGTTTAGGTGGTTGATTAAAATTTATTCTTTTTTTATTCATTTGATTTTTTAAATTAATCATTTTTTCCTTTAATTCCGCAGATATTTTAAAGGTTTCACGATTAAAATAAATATCATAAGCTTCTTTAAACAATATATAATTTAAATTTTTGCTTGTATTGAGCGAACATTTGTCAAAAATGCTAATAATCTTAAGCAAATCATTTTTATTTGAAATAGTGTAAATAGCACTCTTTTCCCTTACGGAAAGATATCCAACTCCTAATCTTTGCATTATATATTTAAGTAAAGGAGCTTCATCTTTATGTAAACAAAATGTGAATACTAATTTAAATTGATTTTTTATGACTTGTATTAAAAAACATCCTTCCGCATCAACAAAACCTCTGAATCACTCATAGAAGTTCTCATCTGAAAGAGTACTTAATAAAGAATTTTGATTAGATATATGACTTTTTTCAACTGTGACAGTTGAAAAATGACTAATATCTTTACTAATTTTTAATATATTTGGCAAAATAAAGTTATCTAATTTTTTTAAATTGAAGATATACAATATAAATAATAAAAATGGCACACAAATAAAGGCAAGGATGAAAAACTTGACCAAGAAGAAAAATGCAGAAGCTGTGTTAGAATGGAAATATCTAATTAATCAACCATTGTTCACGTCACGCATGATATGTTCAACAGAATTGAAAGCTTCAGCAACACTAGCATTATAATGCATTGCTAGAGTAACACCAGTAACAATTTGAATAATAAGACAAACGGCTAAAAGAGAACCAAAATTTCAAGCAAAACTAAGGCTGGAAGGCTGTGATCCGTCAATTAAATATGAATTAAGTAATTTTAATAGAGGATGACTTTTTAAGATTCGCATTTTATGTTTATTTTTATTTTTTTTATTTAGATACTTTTAATACTATTGATTATTAAATATAATTTAATAAAAAATTTTTTTTATTACGCAAAATTACTTTTAAGCAATTATAATAATATAACAAAATAAAGGATTATGGATTTTTTCTAGATATAAGATCATATAAATATAAATATACTTATATTCACTAAATATAAAAAAAAGTATATTTAATTTATAATTATATATATAAAACAAATAAATATAAAATAATTTAATAAACTAAAAAACAAATAAATATAATCGCAAATATAGAAATTAAAATCTGTTTAAAATAAAATAATAAAAAAAGTAAAAATAATTTAATTATTTATTTTTTATTTAATTTTTTATTTAATAGAACCGAGGGCGCCGAAGGCGCCCTAGGTTCGTAAGGCGACCAAGGCGCCCCCCGAACCTAAATACAACAAACTATTTAAAAAATATAATAAATGCTTTTCTAATATTAACAAAAATAATATTAAAATAATATTAAAATAAATATAGGAACATCAACTAAGTATGGGAACATCAACTAAGGATGATAATAGGAACATCTACTAAGGATAGTAATATACTAAATTATTGAGTTTTTATTTTATAGAAAAAAAAAATAAACTAGGATTATAATACAAATTAACAAAAGGATTAATAAAGAAAAATTTAAATTATAATTAACTATTATACATTAATTAATATTTTTTGTTAATAAAACTTAAAAACAACAAAATATTTTAAAGTATAATAAAATGTTTGTCTGATATTAACAATATCAGACATAATTAAATCATCGGCGGAGCCGTCGAAATAATAACGGCGTAGCCGTCGATTAAAAATAAAGTATTTGTAATAAAATAATTTGTTTTATTTAAAATAATAAAATAAATTATTTATTTTATTATTATCAAAAAGTGAGGATGGACAATGTAGACGATAGAACCAGTAAAGCGCTGCAATGTTATCTGTTAAACTCTATGTTTGGGTGTGTATTTGTAAAATTAAGTTTAGTTCATTTTATTTAGTATTTGTCTAATATAACAAAATATTATTAAATATAATTAAAAATTATTATTTAATAATATCTAAAACATCAAATTGGGATGTTTTATGAAAATATTAATGTTTACTTTATTATATATAATATTTCTAATATCATAGGTTTGTTTTAATTTACATTATTTATAAAAATAATTTATTTTTTTTTTACTTGAAATTTAAAAAATTTCATGAATAGTGGATTTATTAGTTTTTTCTATTTATTTAATTATACTTTTTTTATTTTTTACACTATCAAATAAGTCTTTATCAGGATGAAAATCTTTTCACGAATCTTCTGAATATTCACTATTATTATCATCTGAATTACTTTGATTATCATCATCAATATGATCCAGGTTACCACAGGATTTCTTGTGATCAATTACGAGGGGGTATTTTGAAGGAATTTCAAAACCTCTTTCACCTAAAAGTGATTGATCAGGACTAACCTCTTTTCTTCTTCTCTTTTTTTGAGGTTCATTATCTTCATCAGAGGATATATTATTATTTTCAGAATTAGTTTCATTATCACTGTTATATTGAAAAGATAAATCATCATTATTAGTAATTGATTCTATATAACTGTAAGCAGCAGCTCTTGAACTATTTTGAGAGGAAGTATTATTCTCTTGTGAATAAATTATATCAGAAACTACGTTATTAATAATTGGTGATTCGCTTCTTTTTCTTTTTAAAGCACGTTGTTATAAATTAATATCATTATTTTTTGCCCCTCAAGACATACTTTGATTATCAGAAATATTTTTAATACTATTATTTGTATGAAATGTATTTAAATTTGAGTCAAGATTATTGGTAGTTATATTTAATTCAGAATCAGAGAATTTTGAGTTATTTAATTTATTAAATAAATAATATTTATTTAATTTATCCTCGATATCATTCTCAATATTTTCAATTCTATCCTCTATATTATATTACATAATTAGTTGGATTATTAGATTTAAGATATAAATTTAATTTTTCAATTCTAATTAGAGCTAAATTAATTAATTTTTTTTTTCATTTTGCCACCATTTCATATAATTTATACTTATATGACCTTTACTTTCTAGTAACTATAGGTTCCTTAAAAAAAAAAGTTTATTAACATTTCTTTATAATCAAATTCAAAATTAATATCTTTATCAAATTTTGTAGTTAAAATACTTAATGGTTTAAATTCTATACTAAAATCTTCATTAGTCTTTTTAATAAAAGCATTTAATTTAACTTTAGCATTTGATGAACGCGATTTATGTAGAGATTCCTCATTTGTAAGAGTATATCCATCTATATTCATTAAAAAGCTTCCTCCTCCACTATAAATAAATATATTCTTAGCCCTATATTTGTTTAAAGAAGGTATTAAAAATAATTTAGGTAAATGTAAAAAAGATCTTAAAATTAAAGAACTAAAAGTAATAAAAATATATATAAAAAGACTGTATGCTATAACATATAAATTATTAAATAAATATTCATGTAATAAAAGATATAAATTAATTGAATCAATAAATGATAATAATTTATTAAATAATAAATTAAATCAATCAATAACAGGTTTAATTTCTTCTTGTATAATATTTCAATATATTTGAATTATAATTATAATAGGCATTAAATAAGGTATTATCATATGTATTGTAATTATAACATAAGGTTTTATTAAATCTATTATAAACCTTCTAATAAACCTTTTGATTATTTTTATAATTAAATTTTTTAATAAATTTTTTATATTATTAATATTAACAATTAAAAATTTTATAATTTTATTAGATTTATATTCAATCATATCTTGAATATTATTAATAGGAAGAGAATAGGAATTATCTTTTATCATTATAAAATTATTAACTAAATTATTACCATAAACAAACTCCATAGATAATTTATTGTTTAACTCAAAATCAATGTAATTTGAATTAAACTTTCCTTGTTTTGAATATGTTGAAAATTTTCTTTTATTAGAAACTCGGCGGCTATCCCTAACTATAAAATACTTATTATCAAATACTTTATCTTTATTTAAATAAGTCCGTTGGAGGCTTAAATCTGATATATCATAGAATCGTACAGCTTCTCTAATACTAACAAATTCTTTCTTAACCTTTCGTTTCTTATCCAGGATTAAAACAGTAGGTAAAGATTTAACCTTCGTTGATTTATTTTTAATAAATGATGTTTCAATAATAGCAGAATTTATAATTTTATCCTCTAACTTATCTTTTTCATTTATAATAGTTGATTTCTCAAGAATTTTATCTCATATTATAATAAGGCTTAATTGTCTTGAAAAATGATAGATCAGAACAATTATGTGAAATAATATATTTAATATTATTAGAATTACTATTAAAATTATTTTTAATATAAATTTGTTAATTTACGTTTCGGAAGAGAAAAGTCTAATAAATTTTTTATCATTAAGCGATGAAGCTAAAAATTTATTGCAATGTAAGTAACCAACGGATTTCCTAATTAAGCCATAATTTAACACGATTAAGGGCTTACGTCTTAGTTCGGGTGATTACAACTCAAGTATATGTTTACCCCCTCCCTTAAACCGACTGGGAACCGTAAATAAATAAACCAGATCCAATATTAAATTAAGAAAACTTTTAATTTTTTTGTTAAAATACTATGGTAAATTAAGTATCAATTAAAAATTATTAAATATTACATCAGATATTTTCCTTGCTATCTAAATTAAATTTAATTTATCTATTAATATAATTATAATATTTCTAATGTTTTTATATTATTTTTATATTTTTTCATTTTCAAGAATTTTTAAATAATGATGTATAATATGATTTATACTAAAAGTTATTAAAATTATATTTTTATATTATATATAAAATAAATTAATTTCGTATATTCCTGTTATAGGCAAGGATGCTAAAACATTTTTGTTCGAAAAAATTTTTAATAAGGTGTGCCCCACACCCGCACATAACTATAGATAACGTCCAGTATAATATATCTTCTAACTCCGTAGGAGTAAGTCAACTAATAACTATTTGACTTGTTAAATTAACCAATTAAATATCATAAATGTAATTAAATTTAATATTTTTAAAAATAAATGACAAACGTCGCACACACTTTAGTTCACACTGCTACGCAAAAACGTAAAAAATTTTAACTAGAATTTTTATTAAGCACAGCAAAAACATTAAACAATTTATTTTTTTTAGATTTACTGTTAAATATATAATCTTTACCTATAAATATTTATCTTACATATGTTAAAGCTAAATTAAATGTTAAATTTTCAAAGGTATCTGCTTTCGTTTTTTCCTTTTTATAAAAACATTACATAGCTTATTTAACTATTTGAAAGATTTAGTATTAAATTATAAGTATACATACATTTAATTTATGCAGTTAAGGAGTAATCATATTACTTACCTATAATAAAAATTACAAATATATAATTTTTCTGATTAATACTTTGAGCTAATTTTAAATAATTACCTACTCCCTACGTTTTTATCTTTTTTACTAAATCATCACTAACTATTTATATAATAACTTAATTTTAAAAGTCATTACTATTAGAATCATCGACCACCTATCGTGGTCGATGATTATGCCGTATGTGTTAGTATATTAAGTCCATAACCAGAGATAGTTTACCTTTAAATTTTACATTCAAACTTAAAAGTAATTAAAAATATAATAGGAGGCTTAATAGAGCTTAAAGGACCCCGTGATGCTAAAGGCGATTAATTATCGCTCTCGACTAAAATAAAAATAGCCTCGCGCCCGCGCGTAGCACGGGCTGCGTTGCGTACTAGCGCGCGGCGCGCGCGGACGCTATTTAGGTAAAAATTTAAGAACCTCAGTAATAAACAGAAACGTATAAAAAAAGTCAAACACTCGGCAATACAGAGTCAAATTGTAAACTTACATAAATTAAAAAATATCTGAAACTCTTTACCTTCAAATTATATTTTATAATATTATTAATTATTAAAGTTACATATGGTCTGCCTGCTGGTATAGCCTTAGAATAAATTTAAGGCCCTAGCTACCAGATTTATATTCTTTTTAAAGAAAAGATAGAGCATACCTTAATATTGAGATATAACTACCGTCTGCCCGTTGCGCTTTTACACCTCATCATAAAATTGATGACGTAATTTAGTTCCACGATTATCCATTATTTTTTTTTACATCTTTATTCTTGTTACCTAACATGTGTAATAAATTCATCCATTTAATTTTTTTATAATTAAATTTGGTAAATAAAGTTTTAGGAAGTTACTGGAGTTTGGTAGTTTGATGCGTTCAAAAAAGCTATTAACTTTTTGCACATCAACGAACATAGTTACGAATTTTATCTCAAACTATAGTGGTTTAAGGTAGAATACTCGTTTGATGATACATTTATATATTCATTAGAGTACACCTAAAGTAATTAATGGATCAATTAACCCTTAATAATTACTAACTATCATCTACTCATTGCTCTTTTACAATACGTATTAAGAATTTGATTTAGATCCGCGGTTTTATATTTATCTTACTTTTATTACCTTACATAAATAGTTAGTTTATCCGCTTACAAATTTTCAATTGTTAGTTTAGTATATAAGCTTTAATAAATCCCCGGAGTTTGATAGTTAAAGCACAATAAAAAAGAGTTCTAATTCTTTTTAGCATGCCAGTAAAGTATAGAAGCTTCGAACCCGAGATGCATAGCTATTTATCTTTAATTTTTTTTGCTTTGCTAAATACTATTCATTATTCAATTATTTAAATTTTATATTTAAAAATTATCTCGTTGAATATATTATTAATTTTTATTAAAAATATAATTAACGAAGGAAAGCATACAAATTTAGGTTGATAAATTGATACTTTTTAGAAAGCCATTAGAGTACACCTTAAAACAAATAAAGCTTGTTAATATCATCTACTCTTTGCACTTTTACAGCTTAAATCATAAACAATTATTATACGTTTATTATTGATTTGCGTATTTAAGTACTGATTTAGTTCCGCGATATCTCTTTTACCTATTCAGTTATATATTTATTTGTTACCTTACTTGAATAATTACTTCAACCATTTAATCTTTTACTATTAAATTTAGTATATATTATTTTTAGAGAATTTCCAGAATTTGATATTACTCACACATAATAAATTTACCGTATTTATTAGCATGATTATCTGTTGAATGATAAGCAAGTATTCTTCAGAAACCAACAGCAATAAAAATAGTCCCAATTATAACCGTGTCTATCTTTATTTTAACATATCGAATAAATTAGATATAAAATCCTATAAATGCGACTTAGCTAGAACATAAAGTTATTTACTTATTTCTAATGTATACTGAGTATACCTTAATTACAAAAGAAGAAGTGCGCTAAATATTACCCCCCCCCCTTTCGTAACAACTATCGTCTACTCGATGCACTTTTCCATATTTAATAAATAAATATAGGTTAGTTCCGCGATTACCCTTTTAAGTTTACTTAATACAATAACTTTTTACCTAATCCATTATAATTAATAATGATACTTATTATTGGACTTTTCGCCATATGGTAATTAAATTGTAACTAATAAACTTATTTTATATTTCAAACAATTACTACATGATAGAAAGGAAGAGGTGATTTATGGCCCGTTCGAAAAAAGGCGGATGCGATAATAGTAATATTAAACAAATTTATGACGAAACCAGTTTTCCTTATTTGTTTTTTATTATTTTATTCTTCGCTATAAGTTAAAATTTAACCTTAGCTTTTTAAAAGTATTATAATAAAAAATTTAAGAAAATATAAATTAAGAAATAACCGTACCTTAGTACGGCGCCCCTTCTAGCTAAAACTCGTTAACACAAAAATAATTAAAATTAGGTTACTAATAAAAAAGTTATTATTTATTTTAAAAATTTTACAAATTCATTTTGGATTTTATAGTTATAATTTCTTATATACCCTCCCGAGTAAGATGAGATTTACTATTAATTAAATTTGCAACTCTACAAAATAAGACAAAATTATCATGCTTAACTCCCAGTAAAGGGTAATTATTAAAAAAAGGTATAACTATATTATACAAAGATTTGTGAGAACCAACAACAAAGTCACATACGTTTGAATCCATACGTTTTTCTATCATACCGCAAGCAAAAAACTCTATTAAACTCTGCATTAATTGAATATCCTTAATATCTTGAGTTATTTTAAATTTTAATTGTACAACCGTTCCTAATTTATGTGTTTTAGATTTGGATATTTTAAGATAAAAACAACCCTCAGCAGCTGTAAATCCGGCTAACCAATTAGGATCTTTAATACTAAAATCTAAAACACTAGGTCTCTCAACTGGAATGATATTGCTTTTAAATTCCTAAACAGCTCATTGATGAGCTGAAAGGCCTTTATTCATTGAAGCTTTAATTTCAACAATTTTTTATAAACCAAATAATGTTAAATGCTCTTTCCGGGAAAATAAATTTAATGCTTGTTTAAAAAGTATGAAATCAGCTTGCTTTTTAGTAATTAAAGGGTATTTATCAAAATGTTTTACTATTACTCTTAAATCATTAACAGAATTAACAATATAATTACATTTGTTTTCTTGGTTATTCACATAAATCTCTCCTACGCCCCTAAAAATTTTTGAATGATTTCAATAAATTAATATCTTTAATATGAAGATGTATTTCTAAACGAAGATAAACATGTCAACCTAATTTCAATTTATAATCTTTAATAATACCTATAGTAAAACAACTCTCACCGTCAGAAAATTCTGTTACAAATCAAGGGTTAAAAGGTAATATTGAATTATCTGTAGAGGTAGAGCTTAAAGTAATAAATTTTGGTTTATTTATTTGTTTACCTTGAGTTTTCAACATAAATAGACTAACCTCTATATCATTAAGCAAATCAGTACACTCATTGGACGATAACAAATTTCAATACCTATAAGAATACACCTTAAACAAAGCGCGCAGCGCTTTCCCAATTATCGTCTCTTTTACAGAATTTAAATTATGATATAGATCCCGTTCATATTTCTATCATCTTTTAGTTGTCACTTTACCTAAGTAATTACTTCAACCATTAATAATCTTTAGATTATTAAATTTAGTACATCGCCGCCTTAGGCGGCGATGTACATCGCGCGCTTCGCGCGCCGTACTAAAAGCTTTATAACCTATAGCCCTATAAAATAAGTTCACAGAAACTATTTTCTAGCTTACCAACCTATTACCATGTTTTAATAAGGTGGTATTATTGTCTTTAGGGATTTCCCGGAGTTTGATAGTTTAGTAACTATCCTTTGATTAAATTTTACTTTTACTTGTTTACCTCAAGCAATTAAATAAGTATAAAGTACCAAAAAGGATATACTTTTTTATACTGTTTTAGAGATTTAAACCTAAGTAATTAAGTATTAAGGGAATCTATATGGATGATCCAAAGTTATCAGATTATTAAATAAAGAATGACACTTAAAGTGGAAACCTAGATTTAATTTAACAAACTTGATCAAATCCTTTTTTAGTTAAATGATCCTTGGTTTTTATTATTTAAGCGTCCGCGCGCGTAACGCGCTAGGACGCATCGCAGCCCGCGCTACGCGCGGGCGCGACGTTATTTTGCATCAATCATCGAAGTATTTTAATTTTTCGCCTTTTATATTATATTCACAGAAGAATGGGATAATTTTTTCATAATTATCTGAAAAAGTATAACATTGAAAACTTACCGTGATACGATTTAAAGAAGAACACAACCAAATAAATCCACCATACTTATAATTAAAGATTCATCCTTATTATGTTGAGATATACTAAATACTAATCTTACATTAATTATAAAAAAAAGATTTGTATTCAGTAACCGCGAAACAACCATTATTATATATAAACCTATTAATTACTAATCTATATTTTATTAAATATATATTTATCTTTATACGGTTTAACTTGATTTCTACTAAAATAATTAACAATTGCAGATTTAAACCCTTATAAAAGGTTTTTATAAAATTTAATTTTAAGGATAACATAAGGGAAGTAATTGTAAAAAATAATTTAGAATTAGTGTACTTTTTTACACTATTGCTTTTATTCCATATAAAGCATGAATGTAATCCGTGAACAATTGTGTTAAATAAATAATTCTCATTATTGTATAGATTATGTTTTATTATTAGTAATTACTAAAATTAAAATAAATTTAGTAATTAATAATTAGAGTCTTATTGCCATTCTTTTACCTAAAAAGTAATATAATATTTATTTAATAAAAATATATAACTTTTATAATTTTTTCCTATAATTACAATATTTAATAAAGAATTTTTATCGTTTACAAAATAATTTATTTTATCATTAGATTTAAAAATAAAAATCTATCTGGAATGTAAATTGATAAGATTTAAAAGTATCCAAGGTGGTCCTAGATACAAAGGTTGTGGCTACCTCACCCTCGTATCTTTTTTTTATTAATTTAAAATTTCCTATGAATCTGTAAATTCTATTAATCATTTTACAAAATATCTATCTAAATAATAATTACCTTAAATTAAAGAAGCAAGAGTTAGCAAATCAACAGTTTTAGCAAAGTAGTATGCACAAGCTCTAAACAAAAACATAAAAAAATAGCCTACATTTAAACCATGAATAAATTTGTTAACGGAACACAGCGATAAAATTTATCATGCAAATAAATAAAAATATTTTAAGGCGTCCGCTACGGACCGCCCGGTTAATAAAGCGAAAACTGATTTATTTTCTTCCTTTGTTCATTCCGGCTTTTAATTTTCGTGTTTCTTCTAACCCTTCTTCTGTTAAGTGCCTCTTGGCTTTTATAATATCAGCACATTTACATCAATCTTGAAAATCTTGTATTTTTTCTACAATAAGCTGGTGTCTTTGGAAAAAAGGTATAATTTTAATAAAAATTTATTCAAATTTTGTTACACGAAAATCTACTGCTAAGCCTTCTTTTCTTTTTGTATAAGAGCCGAAACCAAAATAAACAATTAAACTTTTCATTAATTGTTCATCCCTAGAGTGTTGAGTAATTTGAAATGATAAATTTATACCAAATCCAATTTTAGTTTTTGATTTAAAAATATTAATAAAGAAAAACCCTCACCGCTTGTGAATCCTGCCACTCATTGAGGATCTGGAATTGTTTGATCAACTACTACTGGTCTTAGAACAGTTACAATAATAGGAAAAGCCTTTTTTAATTCCTCCGATAATCCTATATTTAATGATGTCTTAATTGTAATTATTTTTTTAAACCTTCAATTGTTAGATGTTCTTTATTTTTTTATTAAATCAAAAGCCATCTTAAATAAAAGACAATAGCCGTGTTTTTGAGTTATCAAGGAATAATTATCAAAATGATTTATTATTATTTCTAAATCTTTAATAGATTGTACTCGATAGAAGATCATATCTTCGACGTAATAAATTTTTCCAACACCTAAAAAATTTTTAATTGATTCAAGCAAAGCGAGATCCTTTTTATGTAAACCAATATGTAATACAAGTCCAACTGCTCACCCTGTTGAATAATTTTGATCTTTATTAATTTTAATTGAAAACACGACTCAGCATCTGAAAACCCTGTTAAAAATCAAGGATTTATAGTAAATTCTCGTGTTTTATTAACCGTTGAATAAAATCTTGCTTTATTTATTTGTTTATATAGGATTTTTCCTTGATAATTTCTTACGAAACCTATCAGACTATACTTTAAACAAGAAACGCCCCCAACTTGCCAACTACCGTTTACCGTCGCATTTTTACAGAAACTCTATTTTTAATTACAAATATGTTACATAAATAGACTAATTTAGCTACGGCGATTGTCCATATAACTTTATAAATTATGGAGGTTTCCGTAGTTTTATAGTTTAACTGCCACGGTTTCCAGCGCCGTCAAGTAGGCTATTTATTATTTCCATTTTTTACAAAATGGTTCAGACTATGTTTTCAATCCCAGCTCATTAATGAGCTGGGATTGCAGGGTTTTCGTGGTATGATTGTTGTAAATAAAATACTCACATACTAGTCGTTTAACCTCCATATATTATCCATGTAAAGATTATATTTTATATAAAATATAATTTTATTTAATATATGTTTGGTGGCAAATTGTCCTTTATACTACTCATTATTATTTAAATATAATGGTGACTCAGGAGTTCCTTGCATTAACCCTGTTTTCTATTATATTTAATTCTATAAAAAAATTTGTGCATAAACTCAAAATATAAACAATAACTTAATGACTTTTATATTGAATTTAAACCATTTAAATATTAAAGCCATAATTATTTTTATTTTCTTTCTCGATTCATTTTATTTTTAAATTTAAGTATTCGATTAACACCCTCTTCTGTTAAATGTATCTTATCTTTAATTAAAAAAGCTGCCTTACAAAAATATTGATAATCCAATAGCTTGATACCAAATAAATGATTTTTTTCAAAAAAAGGTATAATTTTATCTAAGATATCATCAAATTTATATACAACAAAGTTTGCACTATCTGGCCTAGTAGATACTCTTTCTATTATACCACACCCTAAATAATTTTTTATAATATTTAATAAATTTGCATCACGTGAATCTTGGGAAATTGAAAACGCTAATGAAACCCGAGATCTTTTTTCATTTTTTATTATTTTAATATAAAAATACCCCTCTCCAACCATGAATCCTGCTAATCATAAGGGGGTTTTTAATAACTTGTAAAGATACAATTGGCCTTTCTACCGAGATAATATTAGGAAACATTGTTTTTAATGTTTCAGTTAACCCTTTATTCATAGACGCTCTAATAGATAGAATTTTATTTAAACCTTCTAAATGTAAATGTTATTTATTAAACATTAAATAAACTGCCTTGGAAAAAAGTTAAAAATCTGCTCGTTTTTGAGTTAACAAATTATATTGATTAAAATGAGGAATAATTATCTCAGTTAAATTTTTTATTGATTGTACAGAATAAATTGCAGTGGGCTTTACCTGTCGAATCCTTGTTTTAATAGTGCCTACGCAAAAAAAGACTGTATTTGTTTAAGTGTAGGTAAATCTTTTTCATGTAATTCTATATTAAATTCAGGAACAACACGCACATAAAATTTTCTAGTTGTATCTTTTCCCACTTTTATAACAAAAGAAGATTCTGCATCTGCAATACCTGAAACTCAATAAGATAGATTATCTTTATTGAGTGAAGTATTATTTTTTTAGATTGAATTTAATAGGGGCTACACTTAACCCAGTTCCGAAGTAGAAGCAAGAACCAAAAGAACCATCACTTAAAGTAAAAGAAGAAACAGAATATTCAACACCTTGACATAGAGTAAAAACTACTGCTAATATAATTGTAAAAATTAACCCATATAATACTCCAGGTCTATTTCCTTGTATTAATGAATGATGTGCATAAGTAACCGTGATACCTGATGATAATAAAATTCAACTTTAATTAGTAGGTTTAAAGCTATATAGTTTACAAAACAAATTTGTAATTAGCTAATTACAACTAAAGGAGGTATATAATTAACATGCCTGTGTTTATTCCCCCTGTGTGTGGTATGGGAATTCCTTACTCCTTACGATATCACACTCGTATTAAAGCTCGACTATACATTAGGGCGAGTATTTTAACCCAACCCTAGGTGAACTAGTCCGTAGCGACATTAACAATTGCCGACGGTCTTTAAATATAATGACTAAATCATTATAAATAAAATTATTTATTTAAGGATCTCATTGACCGTTTTCACCTAATTTTTCATATTTATATATAACTGATTATGATTGTAAATCCATTATTTCAGTTATTATTTAACTCTTAGGCGCGTACACGCAAAAAAATTTACCTGTGTACGCCAATTTTTAATTTTATTTTTGTTTAGGGTAAAAGACAGGGATTCTTTTTATAGAATGACCTTTAAATTCTATTCTATCTATTTTACTCTCTTTATCTAAACGCCTTTTTAGAGTATTAAACCCTACACCTAAAAATTCGGTAGCTTCAGCTAAATTAGGTTTTAATAATATTTTCCCTGTTGGTATAATTATTTCATAAACACAACTACTTGAACGACTATGCACTAATTTTTTTGTTTCAATATATTTTTGACGACCATCATTAAGATGTTCAATAGTGGGTATTGCATTAATAAGCATATCTCTTTCATCTTTACTTAGGTATTCTACTGATCCTGTGTATGTAGATAACCGGTAATTGTTCATTGTGCGAGATAATTTTAATATTAATGATTTTATCTTTTCTCTATGATGAGCTCCAATATAGACAGCTTTACATATAATTTTTAAATCGATAAAATCTTTACCTTTTTTAGTTCTAAATACCATACCATTTTCGCTTAAAAAAGGCATTAAATAATTATTTAAAAAATGTACATTTTTAATCATTAACCTTGCAAAAGGTTTACTATTATTAATAACTTTATCAGAATCTACTATAGTAATGATTGACGAATTTTTTAATTTGTATATAGAATATGTATCAAAACCTAAATTTTTTTCTAAATATTCCTTTATTTTAACTAAAACAGCAAATTGGTTTTTTGTTAAATTAATAGAAAAAGTGGGTTCAAGTTTAGCTCTTTCTAAACTAAATGAACCATCACCCTCTATAAATCCTAAAAACCAACTTTTTGTTATAACGATGTGATTTTCCGGGATATTAAATTTAGATCGTTTAGCATTCATACTATTTTTTAGCTCTAACAATTGAGCTATTAATTCTTTTGTTAAAAACTCTTTATTATGATATAAATAAAAAGCTTTTTTAAATTCTAAATAATCCAAATACTTAGTTGTATTTAATGTGTATTTATCAAAAATAGATATTAATAAAATTATATCTTCTTTTTTTGTTACAACAAATATATGACTATCTTTAAAAAGATAAATATTTCCAATGTTTAATTTATTTTTAATGTAATTTAAAGTATCTAAGTCGTCTTTATGTAAACCTATCGTAAATCTGAAAGAAAAACCTTCAATATTGATTTTATCCATTATTAAAGGGGTTATATTAAAGTTAGATTCTGCATCAGAAAACCCTACAAACCACTTATAAAATTCCTCATCATTTTGAGACGAGATCAATGAGGGGTGTAATATAGGGTAAGACAAAAATAAAAATGAAGACAAGCTTCAAAAATAGTAAAGAGTTAAATTATTAATATAAAGTTGAATTTTCGCCAACACAGCAACAATATCCACACTAGATATAAAGGCACGAACTACTGTATTTAATAAAGGAAGCTCAAACAATATGTTTTTATGAATTAAGTTTGTATAGCATGGTCGGATGAAAGTGAGGTTTAACTAAATTAATAAAATCATTTTTAGAATTAGCTTTTATATAAAATATATTTCTACTTGGCCTCCGGCCATGTACAATATAAGTTTCATTTATTATTAAATGCTGAGATTAATAAATGTAAATCATCCAAAGTAAATAACAAGTATATATAATATACCCAGATTTTTACTATTATTTTTATCAACCGAAAGATAATAAAGGTATACTTTAAACATTATCTTAATCAATACGTGCTTTATTCATATTATTTTTTATTTTAATAATTACATATATATCCGATTCTGTCAAGTGCGTTTTATTTTTCATTAAATTTGCCACGACTTTAAAGTCATTTAGATCTTTAGCGACGAAGGAATGCTTCAGCACCCAACCCTTTTCCGATGCAGCGCACAAAGTGCGCTGCGCGCCGCTTTATTACCTAAAAGAGGGTTTTCAGAAAACAATGGTATTATTTTATGACATATATATGCATACTTATACACCACATAATGGACCGTATCATTATTTTTGATTTTAATTGAAACACAATTTAATATATTTTTAGTACTTCCCATTAAAATCAAATCACCTTTGTTTTGCACTAAAAAAAATCCAATTAAACGCCTTTGGCGTTGCCGGCTTTATAAGCAGAAGATTTTTTACTTTTACCATTAAACAACTCTCTCCTTCAATATATTCCATTAATCATTTTGTGTTTAAATTATCTATTGCAAGACAAATGTGTTGGGTCACATACAGTAGGGGTTTATTCATATCAGTTTTTAATTCAAAAATTATTTTTAAACCTATTTCAGTTAAATGTTACTTTTTGTTAATAAGCTTCACTGCCTCCTTAAATAATTCGTAATCGTAACGTTTTGTGTAATTAGCGGATACTTGTAAAAATGAGGGATAACTTTATCAATCAATTGAGAATTAGAAACTATCTTAAATGAAACATCATTTGGCCCTATAAATGGATCCTATTAGTGGTTGACCATATGCACCAGAAAAAGCTTTAATTTTAAGAATTAAAGCGTCGCGCAGCGATGCAACGGAAAGCCGCGCTACGCGCGGCCTCCTCGCTAAATCCTTTTTATGTAAATGAATACTAAATTGAGTATTTACTTTTTACCCTAATCGCTAAGATGTATTTTTAAAAATTAGAATATGAGAACAAAGCTCTGCCTCGCAAAATTATGTGACATATCAAGGCTTTAAGAATACCTGTTCATCATTTTGTTTTATTACAATAGATGTATAATTTTACTATTAGTTGAATAACTTCTTATATAATAACCGAGTCTATAATTTATATCCTTATTAATAATAATTAATACCAAATTCATCGCGGATAAGTAATGCTTAAACAATTTTTACTTAATATCTTTTATATTAATAGACCGAGTTACTCTTAAATATTACACTAAGCTTTTGTACTCATAACTATTTATTTTATACAAATTTTACAACTTATATAAACTAAGTTGTACAATTTTACAAATATCATTAAAATTAAGATTTTTAATACATATAATGGATATTTATGAAAAAAGGTATAATAATATTTTCTATATTTGAAAATTTTGTAACAATAAAGTCCATACAATCTTGCTTTTTTCGAACTTTAATAAAACCACAATTTAAATAATTTTTAATAATATTCATAAGCACAACATCGTCCATGTTTAGTAATTTGAAAATATAATTGAACAACAAAACCCATTTTATGTTGTTTAAATTTACTTTAATATAAAAACAATCCTATCCTACAGTAAAACCAGATAACCAATTAGGAGATATATTATCTAATTTTATACTAAGGTCTGGGGTACAGCCACTACGTAAGGATAACCTTTTTCAATTCGTCAGATAACACCTTATTCAATGAATATCTAATTGCAATTATTTTTTATAAACCTTCGATTGAAAGATATTATTTGTTGTTAATCAATTCAATAATTAGCCGGGCGCGCCCGCTACGCATACGCGCCTGGCATCGCCGCCGGATAAACCCGACGGCGACGCATAAAAAGTTAAAAATAAGCATATTTTTAAGTGACTAAAGGATATTTAAGAAAATGCGAAATTATTATTTCATTTAAATCTTTAATTAAACTTACATAAAAAGTTCCATAATAGCTACTTTATGGATTGCGATATTGCCTATACCAAAAAATCTTTAATTTTTTTCAATAAATCTAAATCTTTAACTTGTAAACTAATAGAAAAAGTTGGTTCCCCGTTTTATCCTAATCTATAATTTGGACGATTTATAACTTTTACAGCAAAAATAGATTCAGTATCTGCTATATCAGATATTCAATAAGGATCGGCGCGCGCAAAGCGCGCGACTATCCAAGGGCCGCCTCCGACGGCCCTCGGATATATTTCAGGTTTTACCTTTTTTTTAATAGCAATATCATTATAATTATGTAAATTTAATTTGTACAAAATTCCATAGTTTTATTTATTTATAAAAGGTAAACTACTTTTACTATAACCTACTGGTTTTACATTACTAAACTTAAGACTTGTCATAGAAATATTTCGCATAAACATACAAAAAGTCAGTTATTGTCTATTAATATAATAATAAACTTAGATCATTTCACGAATAAAATATAAAAAACAATTAAAATTTATCTTTTTCAGCATAATGATCAAATTACCGTAATTAATCAATACAATTTTATTTTGTATTTAAAAATAAAAGATTAAATAAAAGTTAAAATAATTTTAACAAAAGCGTATGATCGTTGAGGTTCTACTTTATAATAAATAAAAAAAATTAGGTATTTATTTAATATAAAATATTACCTGCGAATTATTTAAATTTAGCAAAAAATGTTATAATCTAAGGTCTTGCGATAATTTAAGTTTTCTCGCATATAGCTTTTTTTTCATGATATAATATCATGCCCCTTTAAGCAAAGGGTTTATAGCAGAAATTCCCATCGGAGGTCATTGAGCCCCCAGCTCAACTGTTGGTGATAACGCACTCGCTATAAATAAATTATTGACATAGCCAGTAAAATCAGTTTTATTTTATGACCTATGCCCTGTAATATTTAAATATTCATTTAGTCTTGAACTATTCATTCCTAATTTTATTTTTTTTATTTTTTTTAAACCATCTGGAGTTAAATGAGTTTTATTTTTCATTAACTCTGCAATTTGTTTAAAATCTTGAAAATCTTTAGATTTTATTCCTGTAAGCGGGTATTTATCAAAAAACGGAATTATTTTTTCAGTAATATCCGAAAATTTTTCTACTATAAACTCCCCAAAATTTCTATTTGAACGAGCATGGTATTTACCGCAATTTAAATATTTTTTTAAAGAATTTATTAATTCGGTATCTCTGGTATGTTGAGTTAATACAAATCTCAATCAAACTGTTTCACCTAATTTAGATTCTTTAGAATCCTTTATTCCTACAAAGAAACAACCCTCAGCGTCTGTAAATCCAGTTACTCAAAAAGGATTTTTAATTTCTATATCTTGAACTTCAGGTCTTGGGATTGACGTAATATCTGGAAAACTTTATTTTAATTTTATAGAAATACCTTTATTCATTGACGCTTTTAACGCAACTAATTTCAATAATCCTTCATTTGTTAAATGCTTTCCTTGATCTACTAATTCAAATGCTTGTTTAAATAATTTAAAATCCGCGAATTTATTTGTTAATAACGGATATTTATCAAAATAATCAATTATTATTTTTAAATCTTTTATTGTATAAACACGATATTGAATTGAATTTTTTCCCTGTTTTGTTATACTACCTACTCCAAAAAATGTTTTTATTATTTCTAATAACTTTTCATCTCTCTCATGTAAACCAATTTGAAAAGACAATTTTACTCTGTGGCCAGTATTTAATTTAGAATCAGGGCTAATACCGATAAAAAAGCAACCTTCACCATCTGTAAAGCCTAAAACATAATAAGGATTTAATTTTGTATAGGCGGAGCCAGGCAATTGCGTATTAGATTCAGAGGCGGAACTAGAGATTATAGGGATAAGCAATAAACAATCAGAATAGCAATAATATATAAATTGAAAAAACGAGATAGTTGGATCTAAATTAGAAAATATTAAATATTCTATAAATATATTTAAAAATAAAATCGCAGAATTTATCAAAAATAAATTTTTAATAAAATTAAGTAAGATTAGTAAAGTATACGCTATAAATATAAAATATATTAATTTATTTAACCTTAATTTCTTAAGTATGCTAGAGTATACCTTATATAAAATTATGATTCTTATAAAGAATCGTCTACTCATTGTTCTTTTACAACCAATTAATAAATAAAATTGATTGATTTAGATCCGCGATCATCCATATATTAGCTAGCTACATTTGAGCCTACCCAATAAATTATTATTATCTTTTATCATGTTACCTCACTCTTTTTATAAAAAAGACCAATATAAAAGTTTACTTAAATATTTTGGTAATATTAGCTTTAGGAATTATCCGGAATTTGATTCTTATTCACAATAATTTTTTTATTAAACTATGAAAAAATGCCCAAAATACGCTAAGAAAGAATAAAGCTTCAGAAGTTATGAATAAAGCAACTCCTAAATTAAGTCCACGTTGAACTGCGCTGGTGTGGTCCCCTAAATAAGTCTAATTTTTTGACATATTATATATATCAACTGGATTATCTCTTAATTAATAAGTTAATTAAAAAATAATTAACGTATTAAATTTTAACATATAATCTCTGAGGATCCTACTAAATTATTTATTCGTTTTTTGGTTTCCAGCTGATTGAACTATATAAATAGTTTTTCTAAGCAAACAGTTAAATTTATAGAGAACACTTATTAGCATCAATACTACATAAATTTATTTATAAATTTTTTAGCCTTTTCCTATTAAAGATCGGCGCGCGCTTACGGCGCGCTGCCGACTAAGAATTAAATATGAATTAGTGAAGTTGCCGCTTAATCACCCATCAGAGAGTAATAAACCTACTATAATACCACGTTATTTAATAAGAAATTTAATCATATATAACTTAATGAAAAATAATTTTTGTGTTGTAAAACCTGAATATAAAAATTCACCCAAACAACTAAATATTTACTTTTGCTAATTTGTATAGAACTTTTTTCTTGCAAAAATTGTAATAAATTAATTTTTTAATTTAATTGGATAAAACAATTTAATACTTTGTGGGTTTAAAATAAATATACCTGCTAAATAACCAAATTAATTATTGTTATTTATATATAATCTAAAACTATTAATATTTTTTTTTTTATTTAATTAAGGGCTTGTTCTAGATCTTCATTGGTAATAACTTTATCAATATATAAATTATAAATACGCAGCATGAAACCAGTAAAAATTATTATACCCTCAGCAGCAACATCTCTAAATCAAAAAGCCATAGAAGCAACTAATGATAATAACCCTAATAATAAAAGATAACCTCCATTAGAAAATCCGTGCATAGTTAATACCATAATTTTTATCTACTAGTTGTAATTTATACTTCATTAATTACACTTCAAAAGTTGGAATTTTAATATAATATCCCTCCTTAAGGTAGATACACCCATCGCTTACGCGATGGGATAGGATCATATTTTATTTTTTAATTTGTAAAATTCTTGTAAATGATCCGTTACAAATAAAGTTCTTTTGTTATTCATTCTATTTTTAATATTAACTACTTTATAAAAAAAATCATAAACATGTTTAGTACCCCTTAGTTGAACGTAGACAAGCCACAGCAAATTTTTAATAAATATCTATAGTTTAAATATTTACTGCTAAATAATAGATGCGGCGCGGCCCGCTCTGCGTCGACGCCCGATGATCATTTAAATTATTTTCTAACTGTTACTATAAAATTACAATTATAATTTTATATTTAGGTAATTTTGAGTTAATTAAAACTTTTTTGTATGAACTATAAAAAAAATTAGCAATATCGGCCACCGCGTTAGCGGCTGATATTGCAGCGCGCGCGAAGCGCGCGTGCCGCAATATCTAACATAAAATCATAATTACTATGCCATTATTGTTTATCTTATTTTGAGATATTACAAATCGTCGATCTTATATCGATGAGTACTTATTTTATTGTATTTGAAACAGTGGCTCTAACTTACAAATATCCATCCACCCTCTATTAATCAACCAGCCAAGATATGGAATTTAAAGACACTAAACTTAAAAGTAATTTTATAAAACTATTATGAGAAAAATTTATTAACTCTTCTTTCAATTGTTTAGAGTTTTGCGGTAAGTTTAACCAATTTATTAAATAATATAAGGCTTTAATTTTAGGTGTTCGGTTGGGTGCCTCAGGCGTTCGGGTTGAATCACCATCACGCACATCGACCAAAGGCCGATGTGCGTGATATCATTTTTACATATCAATGACACAATTAATAATATACTTTCTCTACTATTAAAAAAAAGATCATAAGCGTTAGCTTCATTTTTTTTGATAAAGATCCACACCTTAAAGCGTCGCGCGCGCAGCGAAGCTGCGCGCTGCAGCGCAAGGGCCAGCTACGCTGGCCCCTCGTTAAAGATATATCACAATAGTCAAAAATTATTTGTATAGACTCGTCCGACAAAAGCGGCCGGGTCAGCGCGCGACCAACTAATTTAATTTACCTTTTGGGTATATTTCAAGTTTAGAACTATTATAGTACCCCCTCCAATTTCTGTAAAACCAGTTATATAATATGCTAATCGTCATAATTTTCTGGTTGTACGATAAATGGCAAAAACCCAAGCGTATAATTTTCGAATATACCTAATGAGTTAAAATTTAAAAGGTTTATTTTATTATATTATTTCATTAAATAAATATAATATGCCTCAAGAAAAAGCTTTATTTAATTACAGGATTTAATTTTTTTTCATAGATAGTTATAGTGGAGTATAATAATAAAACTATATTTGTATTATCAATTAATCATATTTTACTGTTAAATTTTTCAAACGTATGATCTCTGAGGATCCACTAAATACTCAAGTATTAAAAGTTTCCTGCTGATTGTATTATTTATAAATATGTTATTAATAGATTTCAGCATATAGTTTGATTTAATTCCGACATATAATATTACATCATGGTACGGATTTTTAATTATGTTTTTCATATTCAATATAAATACAAAAATTTTTTTTATTATTTCTTATAATAGTTTTGATACTACAAATTTCATTTAATCCTTTTTTTGTTAATATGATGAGATTTATTTATTATTAATTTAGCGACCTGTTTAACTCCCATAATAGAATAAATATTAAAAATGGGATAATTTTAGAATAAACATCTACATAATTAATAGCAGTTTTTTATTTATAAATTTTTCCACAACCAAAATAGTTAATTAAACAACTTATTAATTATTCATCTATATGTTTAACTTGAAACCTATGATTACTCTTTAATTTACGATATGCAGTTTATACAAACTTACATAAAAACTATAATTAGCTGAATAAACCTAGCTATTCAGTAGGGATCTTTTATTTATTTATACCTATAATTTTATTTAAAAATTATATACGGAAAATATTTTTAATCAATTTTTTTGTAACCCAGAAAAAATTAAATGATCTTTATTTTTAATTAAAATAATTATTTGTTTGAAAAGTTCATAATCTGCATATTTTAAATTATTAACGAATATTTATAAAAATGATTTACAATTAAATTTAATTCACTAATAGATTGAATTATATATTGGATAATATTTAATCCTTATTTATAAAATTTTCCGATACTTAAATAATTTTTAGTATTTTCTAATAATGCTTTATCTTTTTCATGTAAACCTATAACAAATACTGGCTTAATCGATTAATTACTTTTAACATATTTTATTTTATATACGGCGCGCGCTGTATCAGCCCGCCGCTACGGTGGCGGCCGATACTAATAATAAAACACCAATGAAAAATCAAGGATTAATTAAATTCTAATTAAATAAACTACTAGCTTGAAATAACTTTATTTGTATATTAATTATAGAATTTGATAATTTAAGGCACAATCGTGATATATTAAAACAATTCACACCGGATGTAGTAAGAGTTAGTAACGAAACACTAGTAAACAACGGTCAAGGAGATGGAGAAACTAAATGAAAAGGATGGGCTTGAAAATTACTTCTTGTTATATTTGTCATTTTATTGTATTTAAAAATTTTTACTAAAGACAAATAGATTTAAATTAATAAAAGGTAAATGTATGGGAGTTCTGATTGTTATTTACTATTGCTTTAATTGCCTATATTATTAAGATTATATAAAGTTAACATTAATATCATAAGCGTAATTAAGCTATTAAAAGTATAATGAATTGCTATCTACAAAAATAATTAATAATTTTTAAGTATATAATGTAAATCCAAAATTAATTAAATTTTTGTTTATAAATTTATTAATAAAACTTAATAACCCTAAATTTTTATAAAATTTAATAATACAATAAAATATTTTTGTTTTTATTTTTAATATTTTTAATTAATAAAAATATATTAAAAACCCAATATTACTAATTTATTAACTATTTAGTTTAAAAAGTAATTATTTTAATAAAATAGGTTGCCTAAGAGCTAACTATAATTATTGCGCGCATACTACTGCCCCGATCTACATAATAATTTGCTAAATTATATGCATTATTATTTTTATTAGATAATGTTGTAACACTCCTTCTTCCTTTTCATTTAATAATTTTGCATAACTCCTTTTGTCTTACCAGATAATTATTAAAAATAAAATTATTATATTAATATATTAATATTTTAATTATCAAAACAATTTTAATATTAGCGTTTAACAGTTTAGTAATATTTAATTACAGTGCGATAGCGCATAATAAATTATGCGAAGCTTAGTTTTTAAAAACCATGAATTAATTTGTTAATCACGTTATCTGATTTGAACAGATAATCCTCTCATCCGAAGTGAAATGCTTTACCTTTAAGCTAAACGTGATAAATTAATATTAAATCAACTTTGACTTATAATATTTTATATAATTCAAATATGTACTGAAATAGTTAAAAATAAAAATTTTTTTTCAAATATTTGTTATAAATTAAGCACATATAAATATAATAAAATTTTTAGTTTTCTAACAAATTAAATATTATTATATAATATTTAATTTTTACGTATATAAAATAATGTTATAAACCCGAAAATCCACAATATACAACCTACGCAAAGTTAACAATCGTATTAAATAATTATTTTCCACATAGCAAAGCTATGTGGACTAGGCTGAAATTAATATAAACTAATTTTATATATAAAATTGCTAGTTTTAAATAAAAATATATACATAATTTTATAATGTTTTTCATATTTTAGATAATTATAATACAATAAGTTTAATCTACCGCTTACGACAAGCGAAATCGTGTAATTAACCCAACGCATAAAAGTTTTTTAAACCTTGCGTATTATGGTTTAACCGATATTAACCATGACTTAACCTTATAATTTGTACGCTTAAATAATATAATTTTAGATCGGGTCGCCGCAGAGCGGTGGCCTAATCAGCACGCGAAGCGCGCGACCAATCTATGAAACCTAAAAGTAAATATATGGTTATTATATCATTATATATTTATAATGAGATAGAAGTTACCTAAAATTTTATATTAAAAGTGAAGCGTCCTATCACCGACACAATACCTAAAATATTATCAACATTATTAGATAAATTACTAATTTTAAAACCAACTAATTAAATATTAAAACATAGTGGCATTACACGGTAATTCTTAATATTGCGACCGTGGTTGCGAGGGTTGTGTTGTATTTGTGCGCTGCTTTGTAACGCCGTGAGGATGGTCTTATTAAATGTATAAAATTTAAAAAATAAATACATTATCCCATACAAAGCTTGTGGCTGTCCTTAGAAATAGATAATATTATAATTAATTTTTAATATCTTATTTGCAATTAAGAATTTACTCTCTATTTTATAAATATATTAATGTATCTAAAAAGATCATTGTTAATTCCTGATTAATTATATCTCGTGTTTAATATATTAATGCGCGCTAATAATTTTTCAAATTAAAATTTGTATTTAAATATCGGGCTGCCATTTATATAGACGGCAGATGAATGTCATAAGCGCGCTACTAAAGTAAAAATTTTTTAACGTGTGGTTCGCTTATAATTATTACTCTATCCTTTTACTTAAAATTATTAATTTTTTTCAGTATAACAGAAAATTATCATTCTTTAAGCCCGAAAATACAACGGCCGATGTAAAAGCTATCTTAAGTAGCCCTTGCTTTAAATTTTAAATAAAATAACTTTAATAGCTTAATTGGTTATAACCTGAAATATATACAGCACTATTAATATATCAATCTTATGGTAATTTATTTAAAACTGCATTACTATAATTGAAATAAAGCCTTACATTTTTTATTATCTCCTTCTTTTTTTTTTTAATAACTGTGAACAGTTTTTTATTAAAAAAATAACTGTGAACAGTTAACAACCTTTCACCCTATAATTAGTTTTTATTATTTAATATATTTTACTAATTTAATGTCGGCTTAGCTGACTTTGCAACACAACGTAACTATTTGATAATCTATTAATTATTAAAATATAATTAATTTTTGGTAATAAAAAAAAAGTGAATTTATTAGCTAATATTATATTTAAATTTATTTGATAATTATACAAATTAAAGCTACAAACATTTAATATACTTAAAATTATTATTTTAGATATATATTTTTATATTTTCATTAACTGATTTTATTAGTTTATATTTAGATTTTAAAATTGATCTTTCAAAATATATATAATCAAATGATGACTGTTTAGTATTTATTTTTAATGCTTTTTTTCCTATTTCATAACAAAATCCTCAATTTTGATTAAAAAGAGTTTTACACTGTGTTAAAGTGTATCCTTACTCTTTACGGTAACCTTTAACTACTCGATACAAAATTCGACTATACATTTAGACGTGCATTTCAGCACAACCTTAGTGAAGACTAGTCTGTAGCGACATTTACAACTGCCGACGGTTTTTAATTAGAATAATATTAACCGTTTTCACTTTATTTTTCTATAAGTTTAAAATTATTAGGTTGTAACCTTTATTTAATTTTAGTTTATTTTTTTTTTTTAAGTAAAAATACAAACCATATTGGTTTAAAATTAACATTTATTAATTTCAGATTGAAAAAATTAAAAATAATAATTAAAATATATTAATCTATGATTTTAACTAAATCTTTTAATATTCATTCCATTTTTTATATTTTCAATATTTAATAAACCTGATGGAGTTAAATGCTGTTTAGTATTTATTAATTCTGCAACTTTACAAAAATCTGCAAAATCTAAACCTTTTACACCGTAAATTGGATATTAAAAAAAAACGGTATAATTTTTAGGTTAATATCAATAAATTTTTGTACATAAAAATCACCTACCAATCCATTTGGTCTTAGTTTGTATAAACCACAACCTAAATATTCAATTATTTGCTTCATTAAATTAATATCACGAGCATGTTGAGTTATTTGAAATTTAAAAATAACAGCATAACCTGCTTTATTGCTGTTATTTTTTGAAATTGAACCATAAAACTCCCTTCTCTTGCACTAAACCCCCACTAGTCAATTCGGATTTTTAATTTTTTGATTTATAGCAAATAATCTTTCAACCGGTATTGTATTTGGAAAGTAATTTTTTAATTTTTCTGATAAACCTTTATTCATATAAGCACGTATATTTACAATTTTTTGTAAACCTTCAAGAGTAAGATGATCTTTATTTTTAACTAATTCATACACTTGTTTAAACAATATATAATCAGCATAATTTTGAGTTATTAGAGGATAATTATCAATATGATTTATAATAATATGTAAATCTTTAATTCCTGAAACTCTATATTGATAAATGTCGTCTCCTTGATCATAAATAGCACCAACATTGTTAAAATAATTTTTTATTAATTCTAATAATGGAATATCTTTTTTATGTAAACCTATTTTAAACGTAAGTTCTACTACTCATCCTATAGATCTTTTATTATTTTGGCTAATTTTTACATAAAAAGTACTTTCTGCGTCTGATAATACTGTAACAAAGTAAGGCTCTAATCCAAAATTATTTATTTGCTCTGGATTATTTGAAAATTTTTCTTCAATTTGCATATTACTTTTATATACATTAGATGTAAAATTTTTCTTATGAAATAATTGTTTAAAAGAAAGGCACGTATTATTTGGATTTGTAATTAAAATAAATAATAAAGATAATAAATTAATATTTTCATCCAAAAAATAAAAAAATAACTCATTAATTATAATACCTAAAAGATTATATTTTTTTAAACAAATATCTATTTTTATAAGGCTTTACTTGTTTTCGGTAAAAATAGCTAGAGATTGTAGTATCTTTTATGTTTAAAGCTTTAGCAGCTTCACTTATAGAGTCATATATTATTTTTATGTTATTTTTTATGTCTAACACTTCTATTTTTTTGTGCTGGTCTACCAGATCCTTCTGTTTTACCTTTACCATACCTTGGGTGAATTTTCCCTGAACGATCGACTGTTTTTTGATAAGCTGACATTTTTGCTCTCATTTCCTCTGTATATATTATAGTTTTACCGTACATGGGGTTTTTCTCCTTTTTTTGCTGCTGATAATTTTGCAATCGTTTCTTATGAAGGACTGAAACCTAAAGATGACCTCGCATTAGGTAATACATTATAAGAATGAGGTAAAATATCCAAATAATGTTGCTCCCTTTCAACACACTTTTCAGGTTTACAATACTCTATAATTTCAAGAGAAAAATTAGAATAACCATGTTTAAGTAAAGCTTTATTAATAGTCACATACGATTTTTTTAATAAATAATTTGTATTATAATATTATAAAAATCTACGAGATAAATTAATACTACTTCCAATATAAGATTTACCTGATTATTTATTTATTCATCCATCTGTAAACACCAGATTTACCTTTATTTTCTTTTAGTATTAACAATCTATCAGTATCAGCGTTATCGTAAATAGCTATAGGTATAACAGAAAGACCGTAAAAGCATTCCATAGTAAAATTTTCACAATAATAATTAAGACTAAAAATAAGTAATAAATAAAATAAATTAACATTTTCATAAAAAAAAATAATTAGCATATAGAGTCGGGTTATTGTTTTTACCAACACTGCAATATTATCTACGATTAAGATAACGAAAGGCACAGTAAGGATGATTAAAAAGGCAAAAAGCACAGATAAACCATAAGAAGAATTATGATTGGTACTAACAGTATACGGGAAAATTAATACAATTTCAAGATCAAATATTAAAAATAATAATCCAAATAAAAAAAAAGAAATATTAAATTGTTGTCTATTTTGCCCTAGAAATGAATGAAAACCACACTCAAATGAGCTTCCTTTCTCCCCATAATTTTTATTAGGTCCTAATAATATGTTTAAAGAAAGTAATAATATATTTATTATTGGGATAAGTAATAAGTAAAAAGTAATTGTTGACATGTTTATTTTAGTATTTTTATTGATAAATTTTCACTTAATCTAGGCTCAATGCTGCTGTTATCTAAAACGGTTTCGAGTTTAACGAAATATAGATAATCCGTAGAATATTTAATTCCATTGGAATTCATATTTGCTTTAATGAGTTTAATTTCATTTAAGCCTTTTGTAGTTAAATAGTTTTTAGTTTCAATTATAGAAGTCGCTTTATGTCAATCATAATAATCTAAAGCAACGGAGGGGTGCTCCGAGTACACCCCTTTTCCATTGCAACGCAGCGGCGCACAAAGTGCGCAGGGCGTCCCTTTTTTTTTTGTTATTAAAGAATAATTTTCAAAATGTGATATTATAACATAAATTAAATCCTTTATATAAGTAATATTATATAATACAATACCATTATTATTTTTAAAAATTTTTTTCACTTCATAAAAACTTATGATCGACTTTAAAAAAGTATTTTTTTTATGTAAATCTATACAAAAATGAATTTGAACCTTTCAACCTGTTTTTGACCTATTATTTTCATAAATTACTAAACTAAAATAACCTTCCGTATCATATAATCCTGTTACAAAATGAAAAGGTAATTTATTATAGACTTGATTCATTTTTATATATTAAATAACATGAGAGCAAGAATACCTGCATTACTTAATCATGGGGCGGGTTTAATAATAAATAGTAATATTATTAAAGTTAAAACAGATATCATTAAAGATAAAGATGTTGATAATAATCTATTTTTTTTTTTTATAATTTTAGTTTTTAATCATTCTGATTTAAGATCATTTCAATTTCATTCATTTAAAGCTTCAATATAAAGTTCTTTTGATATATCTTTATCTTTATCAAAAAATACTGATTTTATTATTACTAAATAATAGCCTGCACCTATTACACTTGTAATTATTGCTACTATAACCATAAAGTAATAACCTTTATCTAAAGCAGCAGATAATACCAATTGTTTACCGAAAAACCCTAATAATGGAGGAATCAAAACATATTAATTATTATAAAATTTATCCAGATGTTTTCAAGTGTAATTTTTATCTACATTATATTTCATTAAACTACTGTATTTTTCTAATATATCTTTTCCTTCTATTGTTTTATGTTTCTTAGAGATAACAAGTAAATGTATTTTTTCTAAATTTATTTGAGCATAATGTTTATAACCAAAAAGAGGAAATTTATTTAAATAATCAAATAATAGATTTCTTGACTCTAAATTATCAGTTCTTACCTCATAAGCTTTTTCAATATAAGACGATCTTTCTCTTTCTATATTTGTTACTTTTTTTTTTAAAGAATCGCCAATTAATTGCATATGAGGCAAGTTCGAGACATTTATATTAGATAATTTTCTAGAGTATGTTTGTTTTTGACTAATTCTTAAATAATATACCAATGTACCGACTGAGTTATCCGAATTTAACTTATAGTTTATATAAAAATTACCATCTGCCTCTAGCAACCCAGATAATCAACTATTATTAGTTATCGGTGTTTTATCTATACCTAGTAATGGAATGGTATTATTATTTTTAAGATTAATTCTATTAATCAATCTATGTAAAGCTTCTATTTTTGGTGTTCTCATGTGCCCGTTAATTAAATTTACTAAATACAATAGTACAGATAGTTTTTTTATTTTTAATGTACCACTCTACCCATTAGGTCTAATATATAAAGTACCACCTCCTAATCTTTCTTTAATTTTTTCAATTAATTTTATATCTTTAATATCAAACGCTATTTCGATTTGAGGGGCATTTTTTGAATCAATTTCATCATGTACATAAATTGATCCGTCACCTTCTATTAAACCAGCTAGATAAGGTCCTAATTGTTTGTCCTTTATATTAGATATTGAACTTGTAGAGTATGATAGTTTTACACTGTTAAATTTTATTATATTTAATAATAATTCTGTTTGAATCATTAAACAAAGATTAAATTATAATATAAACAAAATTCAAATGAATAATAATTTTAAAAAATAATCTTTGTATGGACTTTTTCTTCATTTTTATTTAATGTTAACATAAAGTCTCTGAGGAATATATAACACTTAATTTATATAATTTCCTGCAGGTTGTTTAAATATATAGCGTCGCGCGTGTGAAGCACGCGCGATGCATCCTAGCGCCACTCTTCGAGTGGCGCGGACGCTAAAAAAGTAAGCTTATTTATAAAAGTTTCCTGCATATAGTTAAATTTTAAAACAATAGTACCTGACCTTGGTTTATTTTAATATATTTTAATAAAATAAAAATAAAACTATTGCAGCTAGCATTCCCCTTTTATACCAGCAAAAGAGAACAATGTGATAGCTAAACAAAGAGATAGCATATAATTTTTATTAAAAAACCCTTTAACTTGAGCGATTAATTGTAACATTTAACTCGATAGATTTTCTACCTTTATTCATACCCATTTTTAATTCACGTAATTTACTTAAACCTTCATTTGTTAAATGACCTTTTGTTTTCATAATTTCCGCTGCTTTATGAAAATCTGAAAAATCTTGGTCTTTTGCACCTTGTAAAGGGTATTTATTAAACAATGGTATAACTTTGTTGTACAGATCTTCAAATTTTATAATTTGAAAATCAACTTTATTTTATCCAGATCTTGAATACACCTTACCACACACCCTAAAGTTTACAAAACTATCTATAAGTGCCTTATCTATAGAATGTTGAGTAATATTAAATCTTAATTGAACCTGATAACCTAATTTACTATTTTTAACATTAGTAATTCTAATACTAAAACATCCTTCTCCTTCAGTGAAACCAACCATTCAATTAGGTTCAAGATTTAAATACAATAATTCCTCTTCCGTACGTTTTGAGAGCATAGTTGGAATAATATCAGGGAAAGAAATTTTTAAGCTTGAAGAAAGACCTAGATTCATTGAAGCTTTAAGAGATATAATTTTATGTAAACCAGAAAGAGTTAAATGTTCTTTTTTTTCAATTAAAGTAACTATTTGTGAAAATAATTCGTAATCTTCACGTTTTTAGTTAAAAGAGGATATAATTTAAAATGCTCTATTATTACCTTAATACCTTGTAAAGATTGTACAACATAGTTATAAGATTCTTCTTGATGGTTATAAATTTCACCTACGCCTAAAAATGATTTAATTTTTTTTAATAAGTTTAAATCTTTTTTGTGTAAACATATTTGAAAAACAGGTTGTATAACCCAACCTATTTTTGTTGAATTACTTTTAGTAATTCCAGCCGCAAGGCTGGATTCAGCGTCACAAAAACCTGTTAAGAATCAAGGGTTTAGTATATTATGTGAAGCATTTGTAGCTAGAGTAGAATATGACCTTATCGGTACATAAAAATAGTTAATAAACATTATTGAGATGTTAATTTATTTATAAATTCACTAGAACAATCCTTAAATGTGTTAATTAAACACATCAAAACCATCTGCTCGTTGCTCTTTTATAACACTATATTAATATGCTGTTAATTTAGATCCAAGGTCATCTATTTTTTTTTATTATTTTTATCTTTATTACCTTACATGAGTTATTATTTCATCCGCTTATTTATTTACAAATAAACTTGGTATATAAAACTTTAAGAACTTCCTGGAATTTGATTATTACACCCTTTAACTAAAGGTGAATTTAGTTGGTCTTTTAAATTATAATATGAATGATAATATCAAAAATAATATCCCATACTAAGTAATGATTACTTAATGAATATTGCATTAAGTAAAATATAAATGCTTGAATAGATTCTATAGTATTAATAGTTAAAGCTAGCAGTATAAAACCTACATGACTAATAGTACTGTCAATATGTAATAAATTTTTTATTGTACAAATTAGTGTCAAAAAAAAATATACAAAAATCATTGTTGCAATAAATAAAAAACCAATTAAACTCAATTATTATTTGACTATAAATAAGAATGTCTTAATCTAAAGGCCTAGCTGTATTCATTTTTGCTTTAATTTTGATAATTTCTAAAGACCCTTCTTTAGTAAGATGGCCTCCGTTTTTCATAATTTCCGCAACTTTAGCTCAATCGCTAAAATCTTTAGCTTTTACACCCCTAATAGGGTATTTAATAAAAAAATTTAAAATTTTATAGTTATCTTCAAATTTTGTACATAGAAAATAACCTCATTGTTTTTTACTTGGATTACTATATCGACCACACTCAAGATAATTTACTAAACTTTTAAGAAGTTCTTCATCTCGAATATGTTGACTGATATGAAAAATTAATTCAAATCCTACACCTACTTTGTTACGACCTTCTATTACTCTTACAAAAAAGCACCCTTCAGCAGAAGCAAACCCGGCTACTCATTCAGGATGAGGTATTTTTTGTAATTATACAATAGGTCGTGGAAAGGGTACAACATTAGGAAAAGCTGTATTTAAAACTTCTGATAACCCTAAATTAAGCGAAGCTAGAATATTTACAATTTCCTGAAGCCCTTTTAATTCTCTATGTTCTCCTTGAAGCATTTTGAGAACTACTTCTTTAAATAGTAAATAATCAGCTCGTTTTTGAGTAATTAAAGGAAATTTATCAAAATGTGGTAAGATATGTTTAAAAATTTGTTCTGGAGAACTAACTCTATAAGCACACATATCTTCCGAAGGTTTTACTATACTACCTATTCCTCCAAAATAATCTTGAATAAATTTTAATAAAGTTAAATCTTTTCTATGCATTCCAATTTGAAAAACAGTATCAACACGTCAACCTATACGTGATTTAATATTTTTTCTAACTATTGTTACAAAAGTTCCATCCCCATCAGTAAGTCCAGTTATAAATCAAGAGTTTAAATAATTTATATCCTCTAATTTATTTACGTAGGATTGATTAGGTAAAGTATTTTGATTTATTGTATTGATTTTTGTTGTGTATTTTCTTATTTGATTATCTTTAATATTAATTAAAAAATTTTGGCCTAATTTATAATAAGAGCACACCTTAAACAAAAAAAAATTTATTTTTTTTGTTAACTACCGTCTACTCTTTGCTCTTTTACTGTAATGTTGTTATTTATTATTACTGACTTAGATCCGCGATATTTCAATTTTTCTTTAGAATATTTTATGACTTATTATCAAACCTAAATAATTAATTCAGCCATTTATATTTTTTCAAATATAACTTGATATCATAAATTTTAAAAGGTTCCCGGAATTTGATAGTTTTGCCCACAGTTATTGATATTAGTAATACATCCTAATATCAATTTATAATATCGTAGGCAAATAATCTTTTGATTCTAGTTTGTACTAATCCTACTACTGTTCCTATTATTAGTGATAAAAATGAACTTATTAATCACTGCGGTTAAATTTATCATATAAATAAATAAATATATAAAGTAAAAGTCCTTTACTTATTCCTTACTTTGTTCATACCTGCTTTAATATTTTTTATTTTTTCTAACCCTTCATTTGTATTATGAGCCTTAGCTTTCATTATATATGCTGTTTCACAGAAATCAGAAAAATCTAAAGCTTTATTACCAATAATAGGGTATTTATTTAAAAAAGGTATAATTTTTTCAACTATATCAGGTAAATTGGATACAATAAAATCACCATGATTTTTAGTTAAAGGACCAGCAACATATCGACCACAACCAAAATAATCAACCAAACTCTTCATTAACTCAACATCACGATAATGTTGAGTTATTCTAAATATTAATCTTACAGTATATCCAGTTTTAGTTGTACTTTTGAAAATACTTATTGTAAAATTACTTTCTCCAGTAATAAACCCTGCTAACCAATTTGGGTCTTTCATGCTTTGGCCTGTAATCAAAGGTCTAGATACAGGATTAACTTTTGTAAATTTTTTTGCTAATTGATCAGATAAACCTCAATTCATAGAAGCTTTTATTGATAAAATCTTTTGTATTCCTTCCAATGTTAAATGTTCTTTACGATTCATTAAATTAACAATTTCTTTAAATAAAATAAAATCACCTTTTTTTTGAGTTATTAAAGGATATTTATCAAAATGAGGAATTATTACATTAGTTAAATCATGTAAAGAAGTAACTTTATACAATACACTATCGTTGCCTTGTTTCCAAATATTTCCTATTCCTTTAAAATAAGATTTAATTAGTTCCAAAATTACTAAATCTTTTTTATTTATACCGATCAAAAATTTTGCTTGTGCCGTTAAACCTGTTTTAGTTGTTTTAGAAGAATTTATTTGTACTTGAAAACAACCTTCTCCATCTACGAAGCCAGTAAGAAAGTAAGGATTTAATAATGGATTATTTACTTTAGAGTCAATAGTTACAGAACTATATGATCTTCATTTATTTATTTGGTTAGAAAATAATTTAACTTGATGGTTTCTTTCGAAACCCGTTAGAATATATTTTAAACACAAAATATTATTTAGTCAACTATTATATATTCGTTGCTCTTTTACAATTACATTTTTAGTAGATATAATTGATTTAGATCCTTGATTCCCCATTTTTTTTTCAATAATCTTAGAACTTATAACCAGACATGAATAATTAATTCATCCACTAATAATATTTCAATTATAATTTGGTATATTAAGTTTTAGGGTGTCCCAGGAATTTAATAGTTAATCTCATAATAGGTAATTTATTAAATCACCTTGCAAGATATCTGTTCATGTGAATACAGTTTTTGCTCCACTAGCAAAATGTACTAAATCTAACATAAATATAAAAATTGAAATTTTAGCCATAATTGCAACGAATGTCGTTATAATAGTAGGTAAAGAATCATATACATCCATGGTAATAAAATTTATCTTCCCTATTTTGCTAACACTATAAAAATAAATAAATTATTTAGATTGGATTTCTTTCTTACTCATACCAGCTTTTATCTCACAAATTAAATTTAATCCTTCAAGTGTCAAGTGAGCTTTATCTTTTATTAATAAGGCTATTCTAGATCAATCAGCAAAATCTTTAGCTTTACTACCACTCAATGGATACTTTTCGAAAAGCGGTAAAATTTTATCTAATAATAACTCTAATCGGGTGATTTTAAAATCAACCGCATTTTCTTTAGATCTTGTATAAACTTTACCACAATCTAAATATTAAACCAAACTTTTCAAGGTTTGCTCATCTTCCAAATGTTGAGTTATTACAAATCCTAATAATACAGACTTCCCTAATTTTGTTGTAGAATTATTTTAAAAATTATAAAACAAATCTTTCACACGAGCGAATTTTGAAATAGATTAGACTTATTTTATTTCCTTGTTCATCCCTAATTTTATTAAACGAATTTCATCTAATCCTTTAGGAGTTAAATGAGCCTTGTTTTTTATTAGTTACGCTACTATACAAAAGTCAGAAAAATCTAAAGCTTTAACACCTATAATCGGATATTTTTTAAAAAATGGAATTACTTTATCAATCAAATCTTCAAATTTTGTAACTTCAAAATTAATTACATTACCTTGTTTGTTGTAAACATTACCAGCTTTGAAGTACCCAATTAAACTTTTTATAAGTTGTTCATCTCGATCATGTTGAGAAATATAAAATTTTAATCTTACTGTTTCTCCTAATTTTGTTGTCGACTTAAAAAAATTTAAACCGAAACATCCTTCGCCTGAAGTAAATCCTGCTAATCAATATGGGTCAAAGATTTTTTGATCAAAGATTTCTGGTCTTTCGGTAGGAATAGTATTAGGGAATGCTCTTTTCAATTCTTCCGATAAACCCTTATTCAACGAAGCTTTAAGATTAACAATTTTTTGGAGACCTTCTATACTTAAATGATCTTTATTATTAATTATATCTAAAACTTGTTTAAATAAAATAAAATCAGCCTTTTTTTGAGTTAAAAGAGGATGTTTCAAAAAATGAGGTATTATAAATTTTTGTAAGTCAGCTGAAGAAGTCACACGATACTGTATACTATTTTTTGATTGACTAGTAATAGAACCAGCATTACCAAAAAAAGATTTAATTTTTTCCAATAGTTCTTTATCTTTTAAATGAAGAGAAATAGAGTAGACAGCTTGAACATTTCACTTTTATGAATTTTTTTTTTGAGTAAATAAAATCATAAATGAAGCTTCAGCATCTGTAAACCCTGTAATCCAATAAGGATTTAGTATAATTTGTGCTTGTTGGTTAGCAAAAGTAGAATATAATTTATTTGACTTATTCAATTTAATAAAATTTTTATTCCAATTTACTAAAGAATTTTTTTTGTAAAAATTTCTTATATCCTCTCCAACAGATTTATAAACTATAAAAAAGTTAATTTTTTCTTTTTTATAAACATGAGCGTAAAAATGGCCTTCAGCTGTTGTGAGTCCAGCTAATCAATCAGGATCAAGAGTTTTATGATTTTTAATTATAGGTCTTTGAACAGGAATAGTATTTGGAAAAGCTTGTTTTAATTCGTCCGATATACCATTATTAATTGAAGCTCTAAGATTAACAATTTTTTGTATACCATCAATTGTTAAATGTTCTTTACATTTAATTAAATATAAAATTTTTTTGAATAAGATAAAATCAGCTTGTTTGTTTGAAACCAATGGATATTTATCAAAATGATCAATGATTTTACTTAAATCATCTACAGAAGATACTAAATATTGTACATTGTTTACACCGTGTTTATAAAAATTTCCTATACCTCCAAAATATGACTGTATACCATCCAAAATCATCTTATCTTTTTTATGTATATTAATAAAAAATCTTGCTTGTACCCTTCATCCGATTTTAATTTGTGGATTTTTTAAAATAACTATAGAAAAACATCCTTCACCATCCGTAAACCCGGTAATAAATGAAGGTTTTAATTTAATTTGTGATTGTTGAGTAGTTAGATAAGAATAAAATTTTCTGTAAGCAAATTGATTAGATAGATATTTTATTTGATAATTTATTTCTAAATTCATTAGAGTACGATTTAAACAAGAAAAATTGTATCTTTGTTTACTACCGTTTACTCGTTGCTCTTTTGCAGTAACAATATGTTTTACTGAAATAGATCCTCGATTATTCATTTTCTTTTCAAATATTTTATTACTTGTTACCATACATGAATAATTAATTCATCCACTCCCCGTATTTAAACCAAAGTTTGGTATAATAAACTTTAAAATGTCTCAGGAGTTTGACAGTATTTCCCGTATTTGTGACTTTCTAAACCACTGAACAGGAGATCAGAAATGGAATGGGGCTGAAGAAACTTTAAATAAATATCCTGTCGATAATATAATAAGTGCCAGATCAAAAGATTGAATAGGATTAATTTCATTAGATTTTATTCATGTTTCTTTAAGATGGTATTCAGGTAAACTTATAGATTCTAGGGTTTGCGCTATCATTGTATCAGTTAAATTATATAATGTGAAAATACCATCAAAATAAGTTAAACCTGTATTAACATAAAGTAATGCTGATCCTAACAAAATAAAACAAGAAGACAGTCCCAAAATTATCAAATTTACCGTACAATTAAATTTAAGTTAAACTTTAAAAGCTTTTTTCTCTACCAGTGTTCATTCTAGCTTTTATTTTTCGTATTTGATCTAACCCCTCCAAAGTTAAATGTTTTTTTTCTTTCATCATTTCTACAACAGTACAAAAATCCCTAAACTCGTAAAATTTAGTACCAATCAATGGATATTTTTCAAAGAATGGTATAATTTTTTCCGATAGATTTAAGAATTTGCTTAATCGATAATAAGATGCATTATCGCTCTTATAGACTTTTCCACAATTTAAATATTCAACTAAACTTTTCATTAAAAGATAGTCTCTAGAATGCTGAGTAATATTAAATTCTAATTGTACATTTGCTTTTACTTTAATAGTTGAAGATTTACTAATTCCTACAAAAAAACAGCCTTCAGCTGCCACAAAACCAACTAATCAGTAAGGATCAGGGATAGTTTTATTTATCACTAAAATACGAATCTTTGGTATAACGCCAGGAAAGGCTGTTGTCAAATAATCAGATAAACCTTTATTCATTGAAGCTTTTAATGCTACAATTTTTTGTAACCCAGAAAAAATTAAATGTTCTTTGTTAACAACTAAATGATATCCTTCTTTAAAAAGTTCGTAATCCGCTAATTTTTGAGTAATTAAAGGGTATTGATCTAAATGATTAATAATTTTTCCTATATCTTTTATAGATGAAACATGATAATCTAGGATATTATTTTTTGAATGTTTGGTTATATTACCAACTCCAAAATAATTTTTAATTTGCTCTAAAATAACTATATCCTTTTCATGTAATGAAAGTCAAAACTCTAATTTAACTTGTCAACCTACTTTTGTTTCATTATTTTTTCAAATAGTTATCACAAAACTTCCTTCACCGTCTATAAATCCGCTTAACGCTCAAGGGTTTAATGGTATATTAGAATTATGTGTTGTTTCAAAACTAAGGTTAACTGATTTAGCTTTAGAAGTAAATAGCCGCGTACATCTTAAATTTAATTGGTTAGGCAATATTTTGATATAATGATTTCTTTCGAAATCTTTTAGAATATATTTTAAACCCTTTAATTGTGATTTAAGGAGTAAACTACCGTTTATTCGTTGCTCTTTTACAATAAAATTATTTATTGATTTAGATACGCTATAATTTATTTTATTTTTATTCAATTTAAGATATATTATCTTACATAAGTTATTAATTCATCCACATATAACCTTTCGGATATTGCTTGATACCTTAAAATTTAAAATTTTTTCGTAATTTGATAGTTGAAAGCAGACAAATTTTGATTTGTATCCACCTAGTAAAAAATAAGTTAAAGCTGCACCTATAGCCAATTCAGAATTTCTATAAATTGAGGATAAAATATATAATCCATAACTTTGCAATTCTAAACATAAAAACATTGTAATTAAATCGCAACAAGACATTAAAGACATTGCTCCTATTAATATAAATAATATAATTGTAGGAAAATCGATTATACCTGATAAATCAATTATAGCATATCTTTCACTTTTATTCATATTATTTACTATTTGTTTTAAAGGTTCTTTTATGTATTTAAGATGTCTATTATAAAATGAAATTAATTGTATAATTAAAAAACTTAAGAGAAGTATAAACACCACAAAATTTTGTGTTATAGAAGTTACTAGAAATAATCCTCCATATATACCAATTCCTGTTCCTATGCATGTAATATGTAAACTATTTAAAGCTAGAAAAATTGAATATAATAATATTAAGGAGGTTATTCTATTATAGGGCAAAGATTTATCTTGCCTAGATGTTACAGCATTTATTAATAATAAAAAACAAGAAGATATTATAATCATAAAATAATATATGGATTTTAACCATTATTATTTAAATAAAAATATAAATATAATTAAAAATTTTATACATAAATATAAACATTTTTAAAATAATAAATATAACATATAAACTTAATAAAACTGTTTAAGTCCTCACCGTTACATTAAAAGTAAAAATTAAACCAATGATATATAGTATTAAACTAAAAGCATAATTTTTTATATGAATATTACAACATTATAATATATGATTCCTATTATTCCTATTTAATTTTATATATTTAAGTTGGGTACGTATAAGACGGATTAGCTGTCAATCCTGTTAAACTTTTTTTTATAAAATTTAAGGATGTAGCTCCCCCTCCTCCAATGCAATTTCACATACTTTGTGTTCGATACGTTATTAATAAATTCATTTAAATTGAAAATTAAACATTATTTTAAAATTAGCCACGCTCTAGTAATCCAGCATATGGTGATAAACTCCTTAAATGTTTATATCAATTTTAATTTTAGGATGTATTAAAATTTTAAATATATCTAATATAACTTTAAATTTAGTCTATTATAAACCTAAAACTCAATTAGCTATCTTATATTGTAAACTCATTATTTAACAAAGTTAAATATTAGATTAATTTACAAATTAATTTGACGATTAATTATTTAGGGAGGTAATGTGCTGCTTTACTACGCTGCTGTGGTGCATACTTTGCATGTGATATTAAAGTTTTAATTTTTAAGATACCCAAAAGGCCAGTATAATAATATGGTATGGAGCGATAATTATTACATGCGCTTATGTTACGTAAATAATAAACTTAATTTACAATTTATTTTGTATGTATTAATTAGCTCTTTTAAATTTCAATGTATCTCAGGTACTTTGCATTTATATTTATCATTCATATAATTTATTTATCAATATATCTAAATTAAAAATATTATAAATTTAGAGCGAAGAGGATTATTATATAAATACTTTTTTCCAATATCACACCTACGATCTTAAGTCGCTACGCTAATTTAATTATTATAATGGACTAATCTATTTACAAAATTAAAATATTATATATTTTAAATTTATCAAAATAAAATTTATTGTTTAAATTCATCTTTAAACATATATTTAATGTTTTATAATCTTTAATTTAAACATTATTAAGAAAAAAAAAATGGAATAAAAAAGTAAAATAAAAAAGGTGGAATAACAACAAAAGGTTATATAAATAAATAAATAATATTAATGTAAGTATAATCCATCTTTTATATAAGAAGATGTAAGTATAACAAACACGTAAGCTTGTATAAAGGCAATAGCTAATTCTAATCCACATAAAGCGATAACAAAAGCTAAAGGTACAAGACCTATAATAAAATAAATAATACCTGAAGCCATTATTTTATAAATAAATCCAGATAAAATATTTAATAGCATGTGGCCACTCATTCGCTACACAATTTTTTTCCACATAAAAAACTATAAATTTTAGTTATTTTAGTTAATTTAAATAAAAATAAACCTTTAAAAGGTTTAACTTTATTTTTCCTTTAAAGTTTTATAAAGAAATTTTAAATTTAAAAATATTTACCCTTTAATTTGTTAATTCACAATAATTTGAAGGAAATTACCTTCCAGTATTCATTCTAGCTTTAATACTTAAAATTTGCTCTAATCATTCCTTAGTTAAATGTTTCTTATTTTTCAACCTCATAACGTTTTTTTATAATAAATGAACTTTTTGTATAAAAAAACATTAATGTAAGTATAATCCATCTTTTATATATGATGAAGTTAAAATTACAAAAACATAAGCTTGAATAAAAGCAATAGCAAGTTCCAGCCCACATAACGCGATAACGAAAGCTAGAGGCACTAAACCGATAATAAAATATATAATACCTGAAGCCATTATTTTATAAATAAATCCAGATAATATATTTAATAACATATGACCGCTCATTCGCTGCACAAATTAATCCTTTTTCTATAAATAATAAAACTATTAAAAATTTTACTTATTTATAATTAATTTAAACAAGTATAAACCTTTAAATGGTTTAGTTCTATTTTCTTTTAAAAATAATGATATACTAGCTTGGTGAAAACTCAAAGCTCTAGCCGCTGCACCTATAGAAGAATAAGTTATAATTTCTTTAGTTTTTACATTGGTAACTTCAATTTTTTTAGAAGTTTTTTGTGTTTTTTCAACTATAGATTTTGTTTTTTCTTCTTCAGTGTTAAGTAATTTAAAAGTATATCTATCAAACACAGGTTTATCTTGGTTTAAATAAATATAATGTTCAATATATCTTTTATCTATACCTAAAGCACGAGCTGCAGCTCTAATAGCATGATATGAAGTAGAAGTATTACTTTTTATATCGGTAACCTCAACTTTTATACTACTAGTTTGACCCGTGGACAATTTAGCTAAAATTTCTGGAGATTTCATTCTTTTTTTGGCTGATTCACGCATATTTTCTATTGCAGCTTCTGAATGTTTTCAACCAGATCCTCGATTTGGACTACCTGGAATTTTTAATATATTATACTCTGGAGAATATACTTCAAAAAAGTGTTTTTCTCTGGACATAAGACTATCAATTTCACAAAATTCTAAAATAGTAAAACTGAAGTTTTGATATCCATGTTTTAATAACGCAACATATATAGGCATACTTTGTTCATTTAATAATCTATTAACATTGTAATAATCCAATAATCTACGTCTTAAATTCACAGAAGATCCTACATATTTTTTACCGTTTAATTTATTTGTTCACAAATAAATACCAGATTTACCTTTAATATATTTAAGAATATCAAGTTTATCTTTATCTGCGTTAGAAAAAACTGCCAAGCCTGAAGAATCTGTTAACGAACCATTGCTATTTGAAGTTGAAAATGATCTAACATTTATTATTTTGAAACTTAAAGGTTTATCTTTACATGACATTAGATAATTTAAGTTATGTGGTCTAATATTATTTAAATAAAATCTATCAGATTTTACTTTTTTATGAGTAATATTAATTAAATTTTTTACATTTAATGATAAAAATCGTACACAAATTTATCCTTTCTTTAAAGGTATAATGTTTATAAAATAAACTTTATCCTTTCTCTAAAGGTGTTTAAAAATCAACTTTATTATTTTAATATTATAATAAATATATATAAATATATTAAAATAAGGAAAGGCTATTGTGTTAACTTTAATCTTGAATTACTTAATTTCTTTCAAGAACTGGTTTACCAGCGACTAGAGTACACCTTACAATAATTATTTAATAATTGAATAACCTTCTACTCGTTGCTCTTTTACAGTAATTATAAATAAAAATTTTATAATACTGATTTAGATCCGCGATAACTCATTTTTATTACTAAAATCTCTAATAATATTATTATACTTTAGTAATTAGCTAAACCACTTAAAACTTAATTTAAAAGCTTAATTATTAAAGCTTTAGAGCTTACCCGGAATTTGGTTTTTAAACGCTATTAGCGATTTACCTAAGATCGCTTATAACGTTGGCACCTAAACGTAAACCTAAAGATACACATCTAGATAAATAACTTCGTGTTATATTTTTTTTGCCTATAAAAAATATAATAAAATTAAAACTAAAAAATTAATTAAGAATCTCTAGTAATTTGATATTTTTTTCTAAATAAAGTATTTTTGCTTATACAATTTTCTATCGCACTACGAGAAGCTTTTAAATTATTGGCGGCTAATGTAATAGAATCAAATTTTTCAATATTACCTGTCTGAATATCAGTAACAGTTAATTTTACTCCTTTTAATTTTGTAACTTGAATTATGTGGTTTTTAAGTCGTTCTTCTGAAAAACCACGTCCAATTAATGCTTTACTTATTTTTGCTTTATGTTCAGCTGTAAATTTTTTACCTTTTAATTTTTCTAAAACAGCATCAGAAAATTTATAACCAAGACGTGCTAAGCTCATCTTTTTTTTAGTTTCTTCTGATATTATACGTCCTAAGGCTTTATTTCTCATTTTAATTTTAGAACTTAAATTATGAATATACCCAGTAGAGCCGCCTGCTTCTAATTTTATATTATATTCAGGCTTAAGTGTATCAATTCAATATTGCTCACGTTCTATTACATTATCCTTATTTGTATGTTCTAAAATAAACAATTTAAAATTAATCATACCGTATTTTTTTAAAGCTTTGGAAATAAGCATATTTTCAGTTTTATTTAAGTAAGCATTACTAAAGTAACTTCTTAAACGCTTATATAATAAAACTCCACTCCCAACATATATTTTACTATTAAGTTTATTGAATCAAGCATATACCCCAGAATGTTTATTATTTTCTTTTTGAATAATATTACGTTGGTTTGCAGGATATTCATATAATTTTATATATGATATAACTTTTTCTATATTCTCAATTTTATTTATTTCACTTTTTTTATCAGATAACAAATAAAGAGCTTCAGGGTATTTATCTAAATTTACTCAATCAACAAAATCATTTTTAGAAGAAAATAAAAACTTACCATTAAATACAAACGTTAATTTTTTTTTACTATCTATTGGTTTATTGACTAAGATACTTAGATGTGAAATAGAAAGTTTAATATCATTATTATGAAATCATCTTACACAAGCATTATATGATTCAAAATTTAAAACTTCACCTGCTATTAAATTTAATACATAAACAATCTTAGTATTAATTCTCTTTTTTCGAAGTAAACTTTCAGGGTGTTCAACTAAATAGAAACCTCCTAGCTCAGTTTTAGTTAATGAAGTTGTATTTATATTTCTATGAATATGTCTAATATTTTTATATACTTTAAGTTCCAGGTCGGAAGACTTGGCACATTTTATAGGTGTAAGTGTTCTAGCTGCAGCAACATAACTATCAAATATATAAACAACAGATGTTAAATCTGGACTGATACAGTATAATTTACTTTTATCCAATTTATTAAGCTTATCTCAATTTCAAGGTAAAATATTAGAGTTGCTATTAAAACGGGATGAATAAGTAAAAAATCTTTTAGGGCTATAAAATAAGCAGATATAAAAACAATAAGTAGAACTAGCATCTGGAAAAAATTGAAGATTAATACAATCTTTTGATAAAAAATAATATTCTCCATTTAATATTCGTATTATATATTTACCCTATAATAGGTTTATTAATTTATATTTTTTTATAGGACAAGGCTAATATAACTAGCTTTAATATTCATTTAATTAATTTATAAACTTAATTAAAGAGCCGGATTTCTCCGACGACTAGAGTACATCTTATAATATTAGTTTTAATATTAAAGAACCATTTACTCGTTGCTCTTTTACAAAATTAATTTTTGATTTAGATCCGCGATAACCTATTTATATTACTATAATATTTAAATATATAACCAAACATGAATAATTAATTCATCCATAATAATTTTTAAATTATTATTTGGTCACTAAAGCTTTAAAGTATTTCCGGAATTTGATTCTTTATCACATTATAATTAAGATGCCCAATCTTAAAATTATGAACTCGATTACTACCAGTAAAGGTAATAAACCTAAAGGACATCCCGCAGGGACAAATAATGAGAAGAATTTAAGCCCATGTTTTTGGAAACCAAGTAAAGTCGCACCTAGGACAATAGTGAAACTTAATGAGAAAGTCAAAATAAAATGAGCGGTAGTTGCAAAGTTATAAGGTCTAATTGAAAAACCATATAGATTTATCAAATTGGACTATAATTTAACCCTATGTTTTATGAGGGTATTATACATTTAGTCACTGAGGATTCTAATAAAAAAAATTTTTTATTTTGATTTCCTGCTGATTATTCATTGTTATATCTTTAAATTTTTTACCTTATTTAATGTTTTAAAAACATTATTAATCGTAAATAAAGCTTTAGAAACTCCCAGCATATAGTAAAATTTTTTTTTATTATTTAATTTCAATATTATATTATATATTTAGTTAATTAATTATTCTATTACTATTCATATTATTTTTAATTTCTTCTATTTTTTTTATACCTTCTTCTGTTAAATGTTCTTTAGATTTTATTAATTCTGCTACTTTTACAAAATCTTTATAATCTTCTTTTTTTACACCTATCAAAGGATATTCGTAAAAAATAGGTATTATTTTTTCTATTATATCAGAATATACTGAAACCATAAAATTTATTTCATTTCTTGTTGAAGGTATATAAATTTTTCCACATTTTAAATAATCATTAAAAGATTCAAATAATATTTTATCTCTAATGTGTTGAGAAATTGAAAACCTTAAAGTTATATAAGGTTTATTTTTAGATTTTTGAATCAATACTTGAAAACTTCCTTCAGCTTCTATAAAACCTCTTAATCAATTTAAATCTTTTATTTTTATGTCTTTAAATTCAGATCTTTTTATTTGTTCTGTATTAGGAAATGATTCTTTGATTATATCTGATAAACCTAAATTTAATGAAGTTTTTAAATTTACTATTTTTTGTAAACCATTTAAAGTTAAATGTTCTTTATTTTTTATTAACTCTACAGCTTCTTTAAATAAAAGATAATCTGATCGTTTTTTAGTTATTAAAGTATATTTATCTAAATGATTTATTATAACATAAATATTTTTTAAAGAACTAACTCTATATTGCGTTGAATTTTCTCCATGTTTATATAATTTACCTACTCCTAAAGTTCTTTGTATAGCTTCTAATAAAATTTTATCTCTATTATGTAAATTAATACTAAAAACAGGTTTAACCTGTCATCCTTTAAGCATTCTATTATCTTTATACATAGATACGCTAAAACAGCCTTCTCCATCAATAAAACCAGTTATATAATAAGGATGAAGATAAAAAGAATTTTTACTATTAGAACTATATTTTGTAACAGATAAAGATCCAGAAACATGTGAAGAATAATATTTAACTAAATATTTATAAAATTTGAAATTAAATAATTTAATAAATAAAGAATGGCACCTTGTTACCATTCCAAGTAGATTGTTTATTAAAATAAACATAAATAATGTATAAATAAATGGAAAATATATTTGACCTTTTGTGACACTGATTTGATTTAAAACTAAATTTTTCACAGTAATAATTATGGATTCTTGATTTAATGATCATTTATTCATTAAAAGTTTTTCATTGTTTTCAGCTAATAAAGCAAACGCAAAATTTAATATTAAACTAATAATTAAGTATAACCCTATATTAGTAATAGATAATTGTAAATTATTAAATATCGAGATATCTACCCCTATTATATTTCTAATTTCAAATTGATCTAAAGGATTATAAGCAACTACTATTAACTTATGCGTATGCATTATATATTTACATATATTATATAATTTTAATTTTCCATCGATTTATCTATGGATATAAAATAATTTATCTCTTCATTTCTAGACAATTAAATATACATCACATTTGTTTGACGTCAATTTTTATAACATTTAGACAAAATTATGGGTCTAAATTAATGCGTATTACGCAATATTTTTTTTATTTTATATATTAAATATATTTTAAATATAATGTTTACTATGATAAACGTTAATATAAATTTTTAAATTGTATATAAAAGTTTCCTTTAAAATAATAAAAATAATAACATTAATTATATTATTAATTAAAAATTTTTTACTTTATAAAATTTATCGCTTATTTCTATAATTTAATCATTTTTTTTCTTCTTCATATATATTATTATAAATACTATTTTTTACTAGATAATAGTTTGTTTTATCTATATTTCCTTTTAAATATCTCTCATCTAACATATATAAAGAACGAAAATGTCTAACTAGTTCTCTTTTAAACAGATGAAGTCTTGTATTAAATTTTTCATTATTTGCACAAACTCCAGATTCGCTAATTATTAATTTATTTCAATTTGAAAGACTTTCACCAAAAATAAGTTTAGCCAGTTTTAAAATTTTATCCTTATCATCATCCGTTATAGTTTCAAATACAGAATTTTTATCGAATACCCTTCTTGATTTAATTATTTCATAATTTTCCTTTTCTTGTCCTGTATATTCAGGAATTCTATCTATATTTTTTTCAGGTGACAATTCTTTAAGTTGTTTAAATATTGTATATTCATGAGTAGAATCAGTAACAGGTAAAGGAGATTCTTTAAATTCAGGAGAGTCTTTATTTACATAAGTATGATCAAATACATTTTCAGTGTCTGAGCCTTTAGGAAAAAAAGCATAACCACCCTTAAAAAAATCTTTTAATCCATCCTTTTTATCAATATAAAATCCTTTCTCAAAATATTTTCAAACACCTTCTTGATTATGATCTATTGTTTGACTACCTGAAGATATAGAAGCTTCTCTTTGAAGATTAGAACTTTCTTCCTGGCGAGAGTTTTGCTTATTTGTATTAGGATTATTTTGAGATGGTGATCTAGTATTTTCATTTTGATCTGATTCACTATCTGTATCTAAGATTACATAACGTAATGATCGTTTAGATCTAGGACGAGTGCGAGGGTTATAATCTTCTTCGTTAGATGATTCCCCTTCTATATTTTGAGTTGTAGGTAAATTGGAATCTCTAGTTTCATTAGAATTTTCTTCATTCTGAGAATTGGAGTTTTTAGGTATACCTAAAATAGATCAAAATGAACGCTTTTTACTTCCAGTATTATTAGACTTTGCTCCTATATCTTTAGATCTTTCATCTCCAGAATTCTGCATAAAATTAATAAATTTCAAATTTTTATTTAATTCTTTATTTTCATTATCTGTCATACTTAATTTTGTATAAAAAATATAATTAATTATTTTTAACATATAATTAATTATATTTTCTATTATATTATATACACCAAAAATACTTAAAACATGTAATGATCAATTAAATAGTTCAGACTTATTTATATAATTTATTATCTTAAATATAGAACTATCAAAATAGTTAACAGATTTTAATAAATCATTATTAATATTGGATTTTACTAATGGTATAATTAAATTTTGCACATAAAAAATAACAATAATAGTTAATATTATTTTAAGTGCTATGAATAAATTTTTTGATATTTTATATTTAAGATTATTATTAGATACTTTAGTAGTATCTTGGGTTGTATTTTTATTGTTTAATGTACTATAACTGTACTTAGTTCTTACTATATTTATTTTAGTATTATATATTCCTCGATTAGAAGCTTTAATAAATCCCGTAACAAAATTAGGATTTAATTCATCGTCCGTTTGTGGTTTGCTAATAGTGCTATACCCATAATAACTAGTTCAACACTTAAGACCGAAGTTTCCAGTTTTAGTTGTACCCTGGTAAACAGTAAATTGTAAGTTAGGACGAGAATCTCCTCTTACAGCGTAAACAGAAATAATTTTATGTGAAGAATCAATGTTTTTTAGTGAACCTTTGTATGTCATATTCTTTATAGAACGAGCCGCAATATTACGCCGTGTTAATCTCCCTGCTGCTATTAATCTAATACCTGAAATAAATTTATATTTTATTTTATTTAATAATTCTAAGTATTGATAATAATTTTTTGATTTTAAAGAAGATAATTCACGTAATGAATTTATACCCATAATATTAAATGTATTTAATTTATCTAATTTATATTTACTATAAAATACTAATTTAGCCTTTGTAAATATTTTTCTTTTAATTCTAAGAAGATTTTTTTTTTTAGTTACTAATTTTCTAGCTATATATTCTGCAAGCATATTACTATTTAAATAAATATATTTAAGCCGAATTAGATTAATTTCTAATTTTTTTTTTTTTTTTATTTTTTAATTTATATTTTATATTTTATATTTTATATTTTATATTCTTCCTTTATTCATTCCAGCTTTTATTTTAGAAATTATTTCCATTCCTTCAGCAGTTAAGTGATCCCCATTTTTCATTAATTCAGCTACTTTTTTAAAGTCTAGATAATCTTGATATTTTACTCCAACAATTTTATATTTATCAAAAAATGGAATAATTTTTTCTGTAATATCAGAAAATTTTGTAACTACGAACTCACCGTAATCTCTATTATCACGAGCAACATAAGAACCACATTCTAAGTAAGATATTATACTTTTCATAAAAAGTTCATATCGAGAATGTTGAGCTAATTGAAATCTTAATTGTATTCGTGTTCCAATTTTAGTTGTTGGTGATTTAGCTATATTAATAAAAAAATTTCCTTCACCGCTTACAAATCCTGCTAATCAATTTGGATCAATAATTTTTTGATCTTGAATTGCTGGTCTTTTAACTGGAACAATTTCTGGGAAGAACGTTTTTAATTCAATAGGTAAACCTAAATTCATTGATTGTTTAATATTAATAAATTTTTGTATACCTTATTTGGTTAAATGTTCTTTACAATTCATTAAATCAACAATTTTTTTGAATAAAATATAATCGGCTTGTTTTTGAGTTATTAAAGGAAATTTATCAAAATGTGGAATTACAAAATTAGTTAAATCTTTTACAGAAGATACTCGGTACTGTAACGAATCTGCATCTTGTTTATATATATTTCCTACTTTAAATTGATTTTTAATTAATTCTAACAATACAAGATCCTTTTTGTGTAAACCGATTTGGAATCTAGCGGTAACTACTCAACCTGTTTTATATTTAATTTTTCTATTTTCTTCCTTTATTCATTCCTACTTTTATTTTAGAAATTATTTCCAATCCTTCAGCAGTTAAATGATCTCCATTTTTAATTAATTCTGCGACTTTTTTAAAGTATTGATAATCTTTATTTTTGACTCCTGCAATTATATATTTGTCAAAAAATGGAATTATTTTTTCAATAATATCAGAAAATTTTACAACAATAAATTCTCCGAATTTATTATTACCACGACGGGCTACATAAAAACCACATCCGAAATAAGAAATTAGGCTTTTCATTAACAGTTCCTCTCGAGAATGTTGAGAAATTTTAAATTCTAATTTAACAGTTTTTCCTAATTTTGTTTTCGATTTATAAATACTAATGTAAAAACAACCTTCTCCAGTAATAAACCCTGCTAATCAATGTGGATCTTTAATTGTTTGATCAGTAACCATAGGTCTAATTACGGGAACTATACTAGGATATAAATTTTTTAATTTATCAGGTAATCCTAAATTAGATGATGCTTTAATACTAAGAATGTTTATTAAACCCTCAGGTTTTAAATGCTCACCTTTATTTATTAAATTAACCACCATTTTAAATAATATATAGTCAGCTTGTTTTTGTGTTAAAAGAGGATATTTATCAAAATGAGCTATTATTAAGGGAAGATCTTTGAAAGAATTTACCATGTAAATACAAGAATTTTTCTGTTCATATATTTCACCTACACCTCAATAGCTTTTTAATTCTTGTAATAAATTAATATCTTTTTTATGTATATTAATCTGAAAACTAGGCTGTACTCTCAACCCTAGTTTTAAAGTATTATTTGGAGTAACCTGAATTGAAAAATTAGATTATTTTTTTAATTTATAATTCATATATTCACACATATACGGTGAAACTATTTCTCGTAAACGATCCATAGAACCTTGTCGAATATATATCATATATTCAATTTTTTGATTTTGTCTTTTTAATTGTATTGTACATTCTATTCTAAATTTGATAATTAGAACATTCATCAATCGAACAACATCTTGCACTGAATAAGAATTAGTACAAATTATTAATCCATGTGATAATGCATTACCGTATCCCATAATTAAATTAGCTAAAGCGACCGGAGTTAACATATTATAAATATCATTTGGAATAATTTTAACTCCGTTCTTATAGAACGATGAATATAATTCATTAAAGCAAGGCAATGACCTTGTAAAAAATTGTAAACCTACAGTTTGTTTATCAAATCTATTTCTATGTCTCACCACCGGGTAAGAAGAACAATAATGAGATAAGGATAAAAAGACAAATCAAAAATACTTACTGTTCTTTCCAGATTGTCCAAATCCTAAACGTGCATTTTTAGATCTTTGATTTATATCCTTTCTTAATCACCCATCAGATAATAACAATCCTATTACTACAGAATATTGAAAGGGAGGAAATTAAAATAATTTAGATTCTTGAGTTAATATTTTATTTCCTACGTTAGATGTTAAATTTATACCTCAAGGAATTAAAGCCATAGAAAGAGAATGACCAAGATTTCTAAATATATAAAATTTTCCTTTTTCAGTGTTAGTAAAAATATTTTTATTAACCACTCGTCGAATGTGTTGTACATTTTTATTTTGATTTAATTCTTCATTAGATAAGTGATAAATTCTTTTAGGAGTTAGACATCTAGCCGCATCAGCCTCATTCTCAAATTCATAAGCTATTGTTTTTTTATCTGGATGAAAAACAATTAATTTGTTTTTTGGTAATTCATTTATAGATATTTCATTAATTTTTAATGCTGGAACGCTTAATAACAATGTTTCAGTAAATAAATTAAATGTATCAAAATAAAAAAATAATACAAATAATGCAAAAACTAATTATGCAAAACCAGTCACATAATAAGGATTTAGGTTTTTTTACTTGGACTATTAACAGTCGAATATAACCTATTACCTTGATTAATTCCCAATAATACTTTAGAATTATAATTATACGATTTAGTTAAAATTTTATTAAATCCTAAATAAATATTATTATTTGATTTAAAAACAAAACTCAATCGCCCATTAGATAATCCAATTATAACACTTTTTTGATAAAAAGCTAATTCTATCTTACTTAATTGTTTTATAAATCTTCCAATTCCTACTTGAAATGTTAAATTACTCCCTAAAAGTAATTTACTATCTTGATAAATTCTAACAACAAAACTTGATTCAGCATCTGAAATACCTGTTACAAAATAAGCATTCAACATATTAAGTTTTATTTCTGATTGCTGAGTCGATACAGAATTATACAATCTAATATTATTTATTGATTTAAAGGGGATTTTGAATTGACTATTTCTTTCGAAACACACTAGAGTACATATTATATTTGGAATACAATTCCTATTTAAATTACCATATACTCGTTGTTCTTTTACAGCTACGTGTTTAGCCATATATGATTTAAATTTAAAAACTAAACATTCTTCTGATTTAGATCCGCGGTTACCCTTTTTAATCGCCAAAGGCGATAAATTATTCTGACTTGTTACTATACATAAGAAATTAGCTCATTTATTCATTATCTTTCGAGAATGACTTAGTACCAGAATTTTAAGGATATTCCCGGAGTTTGATAATAAATCCCACAAAAATGATTTCCCAAATCATTTAGTAGGATATAATCTATCTCTTCCTATTTGAGTAGATATGCCTAAATTTTCTAAATATAATTTTTTTAAATTATATTTAACTAAATAATTAAAACTTATAAGTAAAGAAGATTTACTTATTTGTGAATTAATATATGAAAAAAATTTAGTTACCGAAATTACTATAGAATCATTTAAAGCTTCTTTAATTTCTTCAGTTTTATATGTTAATATTTCATTTATATTATTAATTATTTCAAAATACATATTATGTTTATTAATAAATTCAATATATTCTTTTATTTCTTTAATTTTTTCAACATCACATTTTGTAATAGATTCAACCCATTTCTCTCTAGTAATTATTTTTTTAATTAAATCTTTATTGTTAATAAATTCAACATATTCTATTGTTTCATTAATTATTTCATTATCTCTTTTTATAATAGGTTCAAATTTTTTTTCTATTCTTTTAATGATTCTTTAAATATTTGCTTACCTTATTTCCTTGCTCAGCAAAAAAATATAATGTTATTAGAATTTTAAAACTAGTGTGCTTGAACGAAGGATTGCTAATAAAAACTTTATTAACAATTAAACGTTTTTTTAATTTATACATTTTTTTTTTTACAAAAGCTGGTAAAGCATAAAAATAAATTTTTATTCATTTATTAATAATTAAATATAAATTCATTAAATCTCTAGATTCTAATTTATCATATGAATAAACAGATTGTTTTCATTCTGTTACAGTAGCTGGTTGATGTTTTGGTAATAATGAATTATGATTTATAATATTATTATTATATTTAATAATCTTGTTATCCTTAGAATAAATTTCAAAAATTTTACTTTTATTAACTTTTGTAGAATAAAATTTTTGAAATTCATATCTACCAAAAATAGGTTTAACCTGTTTTTTTGCAAAATACGTAGAAATTATAGCTGGTGTTAATCCGATAGCTTTAGCCGTCAATTTCCTTGACTCATAATTTGTATTATTATTTGAGTTACCCTGAACAGCTGACGAAATAAAGTTTTTTACTTTTTTACTTAAAAAATCATAATAGATTTTACTATTAATTAAACATTTTTTTAAATAATAATTTAAGTATAAATTATTATTTAAACTTTTAACAAAGGAATTATTTATAGTCATTCCTTAATTAAAAATTGCTTTAGCAATCTTTTATTAAAGATTATTTAAAAAACTAAAGACTTGGTCAAGTTAAACTTGAAATATACCGAAATTTTAAAATTTAATTCATGTTGTATGGAATTGAACCAACACAGATATTAGCAAAATATAATCTACTCTACCATTAAGCTAAACATGTAAAAATATAAATTCTGATTTAAATAAGCTGATTTTTGTATTAATTTGAAGCTAACTAAAAAAAACTAACCATAGGCTTATTACCTATTACACTATCATATTTATTCATATAATTTATTAACTATTTACAATATATGATATATAATTTATTTAAATACCAGGATTCTTATCCTAAATTACTCTACGAAGTTTAAAATTTTTTATCAAAAAGTATTTTATGGTAAATTAGCATCAGACTTTCCAATATATATAACATAATAAATTTATATATAGCCAAAATATAAATCCAGAAATATATTTTTAAATTAGACGTAGCTACCAGCTTTCCCTATATTTTAGGACGATACGCTTTACGATTGATTTTTATTGTTATATTTTATCACATTATTTGATTTGAACAAATAACCATCTCATTCGTAATAAGACGCTCTACCTTTGAGCTAAACGTGATTTAAAAAGTAATCTATCGTAGGTAACTATTAAATAGCGCAATTTAAACATGCCGATGATTATAAATATAATAACCTTTAAAATATACCACCTAGTAACTTAAGATATTAATATTTTCACGTTTAAATTTTTATAATTTTTTTTATATCCTTGTATAGTAATAATTACTAATATAATAATATATAATAATTTTATAAAAATAAATTTTTATTTTCAATAATTATAATTAATAAAAGTTCTGATTATATATAAACTTATAAGTAATATAAAGCAAATAACATATTAAATATAAAATTAGCGTAATGCAAGTATTTTAGATAATAACCAAGTATAATTTTTATATTACGCATATATTTTTATTAAAAATTATAATAATATAACAAAAAGGTAAAAGAATAATTATCTAATATTTTTTTATGAAAAATAAAATAAATATAAATATTCTTATAAACTAGTATTAAATAAATTTTTCTAATTTAAGTATTGACTCTATCATTTGAAATATATACATTAGTTTTAAACTGCCTATTATTAGATTACACTATGTTATATAATGTGCTTATATTATATTAAATGCATAATGTTTCTATTAAAGTTATTATATTAATATAAATAAATAACATTATAAATATTGGTTGTCTTATAATACTTGTTAAATTATCGCGTAATTTCCTACATTTATAAATTTGAAATTTATTAAATTTGATAATTCTCTTTCCTGTAAAACTTAAACATTTATTAAACTATGATAAAAATTTTGTTAATTAAATATCGCTTCTAGTATAATTAAAATAATTGAAACTGACTTTAATAGGTACTGGACTTTTATTTTATTTTGTTACTTAATTTATAATATTTAACCTACAAACGCTTACCTTATATTTAATTTTTTCATATGCATTAGTAACCAGCTGATAGTTTAAATAATACACTTAAAATTAAAGTAATTAATTTCAGCAAATTTAACCTTTAATATTTAACTAGCTATATCCTAAGATTTTAATTTTATTAAAAAATATATAGAATATTTTTATTAATTTTTAAATATATAAATTATATTTACTAAATGAAAAATTTTATATTAGTACGGCCGCCCAGCGGCCGTACAGCGGCCGCAGCGACAGCGCGCCCCATACACTATAATTTCAAGTAATATTTTTAAATATAATATTATTTCATAATTGAAAATATATTTTACTTTATACCTACCTCTATAATTTAAACTTGAAATGTTATTATTACTAATAATAACGTATTCTTTCTTTTGGATAATTTTAACTAGTATTTATTAAATAGTATAGCTTCGGCCGCCGCCTTACGACGGCGTCTGAAGCATCATCGCGCGCTACGCGCGCGACGACGCTTCTTATTATGTAAAAACGACACAAATTTGTGGCGTTTTTACATAAATTTTCTGTATAGGTAAAACAACACTTTTTTACTAATTATTTAATATTGCCCTTGACTGGATTATATATAATTATATTTTATAATAAATTAGAAACAACAAAATAAGGTTGAAATAATAATTATAAAAAAAAAGGAACAACAACAAATGGTTGAAAAGTTTTCAATTAAATATAGGTTTTCAAGTTCAATATATAAAAGAAATTCAGGAATATTAAGATCAATACTTCTTATTATAGCTTTAGAATTTATAATTAAAATTTTTAATATAGGGTTATAAATATTTATAGACAAGAATAATGATTTAAATAATTCTGATTCCGGTCCCTCGAAATCCACTTTGTTGTGGTAATGAACTATAAGAATGAGGCACAGGTGGACTGTGTAAATTTCATTCTATAGAAATTTGAGCTCTAGATAATAAAGCTCTAAGATAGTCAGTATTAAATTCTGGGTAATATCAAATATTTCTATTTGCAGATTCTCCATATACTAATTGTATATAAAGAGCATATAAGAAAATTACTGTAGCTCCTACTGATATTATAGATCCATAGCTAGAGATATAATTTCATCCTGCATAAGCGTCAGCGTAATCCGAAATCCTACGTGGCATTCCCTGTAGCTGAACTGATTTTTCTAATAAAAAAATTATTAACTTAAACACTAAATTATAAAATTTGTAAATAAAATTAAAAAATTAAAAACTATAATGGTTTCCTAGTAAAAAGGTATTTATTATTGTGAATTTTATTTTATTCAATTCTATTGTTCAAAGTTTTACTCGCGATTTTAAATAACTTTGTACATTGCACAGTAGGATATATTCCTATTAATTCATTATTTTTAGTTATATCATACACATAAATCATTTTCCTTAGATTAGCTAAAGTTTCTTCCGATTTTTAACCCCATATTGCGGATTATTAACCCCACTAATATCTTTTTTTTGTTGGGCTAAAAAAGCTTCGGTTTTAATTTTACCGTACATAGGATTATTTTCCCCTTTTCTATTTTCACTCAATTGTTTTAAAATCTCAGGTGCATGTCTATAACCTAAACTAGAAGATGATAATTTAAGTATATTTAATACATTTATACCATAAGTTTTTAAAGCTCAATCTATATAAAATTGTTCTTTTTTTAAGTAATCGAGTTTAGATACACTACCTGTTTCACCACATACTTCTAATATAATTAAACTAAAAATTTTATGGCCATGTTTTAAAATACTTTTATATAAACTATTTTTTTTTAAAACAGAATTTTGATAATAAGTTCTTAAACGAGAATAACCATCTATTGCACTTCCTATATAAACTTTATTTGATATATTATTAAATCACATATAAATAATAGTTTTTTTTTTAAAGTCATTTAATATTTCAAATTTTGAGTCTAATGAATTTTCATATATTTTTGCAGGAGTATGAGGAAGAATAATATTTTTATATGATATGTTATCGTGAGAGGTTATATTTTCAAAATCTTTTTTGTTATTTTCAGAATCATTATTAGATTTATTTGAATAACTAGAAGAGATTGAAAAAAACTTAGATTTATTTAGTGTTATTTTAGAATTTATTGTTAAGATAAAAAGCCAATACTCTGTACCAGATAGCTACTGATTATATTATATATATAAATTAAACTATGCTATTTTTATTTTATTCAAATAAACCGCAATAAATTATATTTATTGGAGGACGGTAACAGTAACTTTAAGATTACTTTAGCAAAATAAATAACTATTATTAATTTAAGGTTATTTAGATTTATTTGTAGATATAAAAAATTATTACATTGAAATAAAAATTTTAAACCAAATATTAAAAATGATAGCAAAACTAAATATGAAATTTTTATATAGAATAATAATTTATATAAATTCAGTTTGTTTTTAAATAATTTTAATAAATTATATTATACAACCTGATATTATAAATAAAATTATAGTTGGTTAGAAAAAAATAATTTTGATTTATATACAATATTTGTGTCTATGTACTTATTAATGGTAATTTTAGAAATTTGTAAATCTTTAGCAGCAGAAACACGAGTATCATAACATTTAATAAATTCTTTTGTGTTACCATCATAAACATAGACTTTTTTACTCATATGGTTATTAGCCCCTGATTTATCTTTATACATTTGCTCTATAAACTCCTTAGATTTTGGTTTATTATACATAGGATTTAGCTCTCCTAATTTAGCTTTTTTCATTTTATCTAAAGAAGCATGACTATGTTTCTTAGCTCAAAATGGATTTAATTCCCCAGAAAATAATTCGCTAAGTTTTTTTTAGTATCTTCGGATAAAGGTTTACCCTTTCTAAATTCAGCGATTAATTTTTTAGATGTTTCAGAGTGTTTAAATCCTAAACTTGAAGTGGCTCTGATATTTATATTTAAAGCTGGATTATATAATTAAAAATAATATTCCTCTTTAGCTAAAATATCTGATTTAGAAAATAAGCCTGATTTACCTAAAACATTTAGTATTACAAGAGAAAAACAATCATGACCATATTTTAAAATTGAGTTAGAAATGTGTCTATTGTCTATTAATCGAGAAGGAAAATAATAATTAGCGTCCGCGCCGCTCTTGGTGCGGCGCTAATCTTTTACTTAAATCATAAGCACTACCTATACTTATTAAGCTCAGACATTAAAGAAGTAACTATAATTTTTCCTTCAGGAGTAATATGCTCTTTTTTAATCATTAGATCTACAATTTTTATTCATATATTATAGTTATAACTTTTAAAACTACTTGAAGGTAAAGGGTATCTAGAGAAAAAAGGAATAATGTAATTAAAACAATCATTGTATGATTCTACAGCATAATTGAATCCTGAACCTGTTTTATTAATTCTACCTACAGAAAAATAATCTTTTATTGCTTCAAGTAATTCTAAATATCGATAATGCTGAGTTATAAAAAATCTAGCTCTAAAAGAATTACCTGCCGTTCCACATGAAAATGATCCTTCTCCTGTAACAAACCCTACTAATCATTCTGGATTTATAGGATTTATTTTTATTTTAATATCAGGTCTAGGTAACTGTTCTATAGTAGGAAAAGCTTTTAATAACTCCTTAGAGAGTCCTAAATTTAAACCTGCTTTTATACTAAGTATTTTATTTAAACCTTCTAAAGTAGTGTGCTCTTTATCTACCATAATATTTATAATTTTTTCTCATAATAAAAAATAAATATGTTTTTTTGTTAAAAGAGGATAATTATGAAAATGAGGTATAATATATGTTGCTATATCCTTAGGTTTTACGACATAAAAATAAGCCGTATTCGCTTTATTATCTACAGTAATGTAACCTATTCCTTTAAAAAATTGTTGTATATTTAATAAAAGAGGTAAGTCTTTAATATGTAAACCAATTTGAAAAGATGATTTTACTCTTCAACCTAAAGAATAGTCATTTCGTTTATATACTGAAATTACAAAACTACCCTCAGCATCAGTAAAACCAGTTACACTTCATGGGTTTAATTTATTTTCTGGCTCATTCTCGGAATTAGTACTAAATTGTTTATTTTTTATTGGAATAATACTGCTAAGAAAATAGGGAATCCTTAGTAACTTACTGATATAAATATATTGTTTTCCATTTACTGTATTATGTAAAAGATAAATACCACTAACCAATTTATGATTTTTTAATATTTGTTCTTTATCTTTTAAAAGGCTATTATAAATATATAAAGGTTTAGATTTTAATTTACTTACATCTAATTTATTTAATTTTTCCATATTATGGTTTGGATTAATAATTATTAAATTATCTGCAGTATTTTTCGAGGAGTTATCTTCCTCTGAATCTTGATCAAGATCTTCATTAGAAGGTCCACTATCATTATGGTAAAATTTTAAATTACTTTTTATTCTAATTTTATTTTTTGCTGTATCTCCCTATAACTTTACTGATTATATATAAATAAATATCAGTTAGGACTATTTATTTATCCATTAAGGATAATATCGTATAGTCTCTGAGGATCCTTAAAATTTCTATATAGAAATTTTTTATAGTTTCCTGCTGATTGTTTTTAATCAATTAAGAAGAGCTAAGCTCTTCTTTAAAAAAAAGTTCCAGCATATAGATAAATTAAAAATAATATTACTATTAAACAGGCCTACCGAGTTTGACCTAAGAAATGTTGAGGAAAAAATGTAACGTTCACCCCTACAAATAGCACTCAGAAGTGCATTTTGGCTAGTTTAAAATCATAAACTAATCCTATTATTTTTGGCATTCAGAAATATCATGCCGCAAATAATGCAAATACTGCTCCCATTGATAACACATAGTGGAAATGCAACTAATAATATAGTTGTGGACTATATCTTTACCTCTAATAATTTACTATTCACCTTTATACAATAGATATTTATTAACAAAAGGAACTTTATATCATAAAGGATTCTCATATTTAATTCAATCTATCATAAAGTCTGCATATATTTTATGCTCTACACTATTTCTAGGAGATGTTTTATATTTTCTAATTTCTATAAAGGATTTAATTTTAGTAACTCTATAAAATTTCATGTCACAAAATAATCTATTATGCATAAAATAATCATATATGAATAGCATATTATTTACATTTTGAAATTTAAATGCAATAGATGAGAAATCTTTAGAACTACCTGATTTAGAAGATTTTTTACGGTTTAGAACAGCTGGTTTACAATTTAATATAGTGTTATCAAAATTTAATTTTGATGAGTATTCATTATATTGAAATTCTAAATTACATTCTATTCTATTACCAGCATAATTAAATACTATACTACCATCAGTATCAACTAAGCCTGCAAAATAAGAATCATACAAACCAATATTATAATTTGGTTCAATATAATTTATATTATATAAATTACAAGCCTCTTTAAACCCAGGTACTTTTAATCTAATTAAACCATTAAGATTATTTACAATATACATCATAGTTTCTTTGGTAGAAACTATATACATTGAATATGGTTTATTTTTATCTGCTCTAATTTTTCGTAAAATTTAATTAAATTTTCTTTTTATATTCATATCCCCCTTTATTTTTATAATTTGATTTAAACCTTGTTCACTAAGGTGAGCTTTAGTTTTCATTAATTCAGCTACCTGACAAAAATCTTTAAAGTCTTTAGACTTTTCACCTAGGAGAGGATATTTATGAAAAAATTGGATAATTTTTTCAGTAATATCTGAAAACTTTGTTACTTTAAATACCCTTGCGTTATCTGAAGAATGTTTATATATACTCCCACAATTAAAATAATCCAAAATGCTTTTTAATAAAAGCTCATCTCTATTATGTTGAACAAGGTCAAACTGTAAATACACATTACGCCCTGTTTTAACGGAGCTAGATTTACTAATCTTAACACCAAAAGAACCGTCTCCTTCAGTGAATCCTGCCAACCAGTAAGGATCTTTAATTTCTTCCTTAAAGGAAAGTCTTTCAATGGGAGTAATATCTGTAAAGGCTGTTTGTAATGACTCGGGTAAACCTAAATTCAAAGAGGCTTTAATCCCTATAATTTTACGTAATCCTTGCTTAGTTAGGTGTTCTTTGTTTAAAATTAGAAATAAAGCTTGTTTAAATAATTCGTAATCTGCTCTTTTTTTTGAATGAAGAGGATAATTATCAAAATGAGAAATAACAACTGATAAATCTTTTGTATTTAAAACACAAAATTCAATAGACTGTGGACCATGTTTATATAATCTTCCTACTCCTAAGTAATTTTTAATATGTTCTAATAAGGCTTTATCTTTTACATGTAAACTAATTTTAAATTTTAATGCAACATTTCAACCAATTTTTAAATTATTATTTTTACGAATGGAAATTAAAAAACACCCTTCTGCATCAGTGAATCCTGTAAAATATCAAGGGTTAATTAGTGTAGAATGTAACTTGTTTCGTTTAGAACAAGTAGCGTAAAATCTTCTATTAGCAAATAAATTTCAAAATTGTGAGTTTTTTACTCTAGGTAATTGGCGTGTAGTCTCTGAGGATACTACTAAGGTAAGTGTATTTACCTGTTCGTTTCCTGCTGATTGTATATTTGTAAGTACTTGGCTTAGAATACTACCGGCGCACACTGAAGCTAGGAAATCTCAAATAATATGTAAATAATCTTGTATCCGTGTTAATATTCTAACATCTCTATTATGTAGTTTAATTCTAATTTGTTTAAGAACTCTTTTATTATTAATAGTTCTAATGTCAAAATTCCCGTCGCCATCTATTACACCAGCAAATCAATTTCAAAACTTAGAGTCGGGTAATTGACGTATAGTCTCTGAGAATCCTTTGCAGTTTTCTGCTGATTGTGTATTCAAAGGTTCTGAACCTACTGTAATATCGTTATTTTGACTATTTAAAAGAATATTATTCCTACTGGCATCTAATTTATAAAGATAAAACGTATTAATAAATAGTAAACAATATACAAATAATATAGTTCCCAGCATATAGTCAATTGCAAAATAATTATTAAATGTAAATAAATTATTTTGGCCCATTTGAGCTACCACATAATATGTATCGTGGAATGCTATGTCCAATGATGCGTTCGCTAACACAACTCCACTTACGTTTAAGATAGTATACATCAAATAAATTATTTAATACGATGTAAACTAAATCAGTAACCTTTGTACGTGGTATTTTTTTCAATATTATCATTTATTGTATCATGTAATATTTTTAAAGCTTTTTCTGCTTCCAATATACCATCATATTTACAAAAAAATTCACCATCTTTAAAAACAAAGATAGCTTTTCTAATATGTTTTTGAGATTTCATTTTTTCTATTAAATCAGAATATTCAGGAGATGAAAACTCTATTAAAGGTTTTTCATCTGGATTAAAAGGATCTTTAGAGATATATCAAGATGAACGAAATAAAGATCCACTTATCATAGCTCTTTTTAAAGAAATAGTTATTGACTTATTACCTAATAATACTGCAAGTGAAGTTAAAGATGGAATTACCAATAAATTTTTAAATTCATCATAAATATAAACAACACCAGATGATCTATTTTTAGAAATTTTTAATACAGTTTCTAATAAATGAGGTACATTTAAATTTCTAGCTGCCTCTTTTATTGCATTATATTCTGGTTTTATATGTTTAATTCAAAAAGTTTCACGTTCCTCTAAATTAAACATTTCTAAATTTACTTCCTCTATAATAACAAAAGCAAAATTAACTAATCCATATTTTAAAATAGCATTTGAAATAGGTCTTCCTTTTTGAGAAATATGATGACTTAAATTAAAATAATTATAAAGTCTAACTTTTATAGATCTTGTAATTCCTACATAACATTTACCATTTAATTTATTTACTATCATATAAATGTATCCTTTTTTATCCTCCTTGAATTCCTTATAAAGCTCTTTACGATCATTATAAAAATTACAAAATACTTTAAGAGCTTTATTAGGTTTTAATCTATCTAATGCATTTGAAATATTTTTATTAATTATTTCAAAAAAAACGAATGCAAACGTACTCAAAAATAATAATCCACTTACATAAAACAAAAAAAAAAATTAAATAAATAATTTAAGTTAAATTTGTAATGTAAGCCTAAAAGTTACCTTCAAATATTAATGTTTTTTATTTTAATTTAATCTTTCATAACTAAATATATACTCTTTATAAATTCCATTTACCTTAGCACAAAATTTTATAGTAGTATGACTTATTTTCAAAGCTTTTTGAGCATCCATCACTCCATCATATTTACCTATAAAGTTTTTATTTATATTGTATACAAATATTGCTTTTTTAATATGGCTCTTGTTATTAATTTCTTCTAAGAATAGATCACATTCTTTTGAAATTCAATTAGGAATTAAAGGTGTATCTGAAATATTATAAGGTATATTTTGCATGTACCACTCACCTCTAAAAATTGTTTGGGTTTTAATAACATTAACTAATGTAGGATGATTTGATTTAATTAAGTTAGCTAAAGTTTTAACGGAAGGAAAAATAACTAACAATACCTTATAAGAATTATATATATAAACAGGGTAAGCTGATTTAGCTTCAATAATTCTTAATTTACTTTCTATAGAATGATTTTTATTATAAAAAGGATTATTTTCCCCTATTACAGCTCTGGCTATTAAATTTTTAGTTTTTTCAGAGTGTGTTCTATTTTTAGCTAATTCAGATAGTAAGTTCTTAGTCTCTTCCGTGTGTTTATAACCTAAAGAAGAATAACCTTGTTTTAAAACATTGTAATAAGGCAATACAAACGTAATATAAAAAGTTTCTCTAATAGCTAAAGATTCTAGTTCAACATATTCTAAAATTAAAAGAGAAAATTGCGATTGATCATATTTAAGCAAAGCTTTTACAATGGGCATATTAAAATTCTGTTTACTTTTTAAAAAACTATTATTAAGATAATTTCTCATTCTTGAATCCAAATAAGTAGAACTTCCTACGTAGGAGTGCCCATTTATTTTGTTTATTAAACAATAAACACCTGATTTATCTCTTTGTTCTTTTAGTATATTAATTCTATCATCTTTTAAACTATTATAAATTTTTATAGAGTTTAAATTTTGAGTATTATCTTGGTTACTAGACTTATTAAATTTAGAATAAAATCGAGTTATGACAGCTCTACGTTTTAACATTAATAAATATTTTTTTACACGGACTATATCTTCAGCTCAGAATAACTTCTGAGCCCGATTACTTTTAGTCTCTGAAGTGCCTAGCAGAATATTTGAAATAATCTCTAGGTTACCTGCGAAATGTGATTGTTCAAAATTAAATGTTACTGAAAATAAATAAAACTCATGTAACATAATTGTCAGAAGTTCCCAGCATATAGTAATCTTTAACGGGAGAGCTAAGTGGATGATTAACCCTCCAATAGTGAACATAAAAATGAACCCTAGAGAGAATAATAATGGAGTATGGAAGTGTAATGAACCTCCGTAACAAGTCGCTAACCAGCTAAAAATTTTAATTCCAGTAGGTACAGCAATGATTAATGTCGCAGCAGTGAAAATTGGGATAGGTAGGCCCTTTCAAGCTTTCCCCCCCTCGGAACCGTGCATGCGAGTTTCCCAGCACACGGCTCGAACGCTCTCACAACCTTATTTATGTATAGGGTTGGGATGTAATAATTTTATTAAAAAATAACATCACTTTGTAAAATAATCTAATTATTTTTATTATTTACAAATTCAAGCATTGATAACTAAGTCTGCTACTTTTCAGTATAGGTAATAATTACCCTATCCAATCTATTACTGACTGGCTTTTGCTTTTTAGTCTCTCTCATACCCACTGACCGATATCTTCATTTTTCTAAAGTTTATTCAGATTATAGAAGACCTCCGGTGTACTATGTACACAGGAGGTCATTGGGTTTACAACGTTCCTATATTGACACAATATACAAGAATTTTAGGTAGATACTTTAAACCGCAGGATTAACGATTCCGGCTTCGATTGCATATACATCTCACTCCATCCTTGACCAGCTAGCCAAGCCAGCTGATATTTTTACGGCCCATTTATACCGCATCTTCACTTACGTTTACCATGATTCTTTTAACCAAAGTTTTACGGCCAAAAGCCCTTTATTCCTCAAAGCTTTATACAAAAGAATTACTTCTTATGCATATTTGAGTAGGTTCAGAAGGGAATACTTCAGGAAGAATCTCACTTCATTATCAATATTAACTTTACGTTTCGCACTATGCCCTTGTATCGACATCAAGTCCAACTGAATACATATGCATGGCTACGGGTTTTATATTATTTAAACATAGGACACCCTGTTGATAATTTATTTATAAATCCAATAGAGTAAACCTTAAGGTCAACAGTTTAACTTGACCCGATAACCATCTACTCTTTGCACTTTTACAATCTCAAATTTTATGAGATGATTTAGTTCCACGATAACCCATTATCCTTTAAGATTATACAAATATTTATTACTATACCTTTTGAATTACCGCAAGCCACTAATTTATTTTTAAAAATCTGTTTAGTTTATTTGTTTTTAAGGTGTTCCTGGAGTTTGGTTATCTATTGAGATAAATTATTAATATAAAATAATTAAACATTAAATAAATTTTTATGCATTTTCAATATAAATTATTTGTTATAAAAGTAAATTTATTAAAATCGGCTCCGCCATAAGCGGCAGCTGACCATTGTGCGCATAATGCGCTATTATCTCAATTTGTTGCACACAAATGACTCAGATCCTACCTGATTAAGCATGCATTTTTTCTATTTTGCCTTTAAGCAATAATCAATATAAATATAAAAAAATTAATATTAAAAAAAATAATAACAGTAAACATTTTAATCATTATCTTTGTTTATTAATACAATTAATCGTTTAATTTCTAAAAATCCCTCAGTTGTTTTATGTTCATCATTTACTTTTTTATTGTAAATAACCGACCATTTTTCAAAAGCGAAATATTTTTTAGATTTTAATGCAAATTTATTTAGATAATTAATTATAATATTTAAGCTCATTAATTTAGATGCTGTATAACGAATATTATTGTTTTTACGGCTATATATTGAACCTGAACCTAACAACATTTTTAGTGACTGAAAAAGTAATAAACTATCTTTTTGATCTACTATAAATCTTAATGTGACAGAATTTGCGTTTTTTGCTATGTAAACATTAAAACAACCCTCTGCGTCTATAAATCCTGAAAACCAACTATTATCTAATGATAATTTTACTGGTTCAGTTATTAAATTTAAAGAATTATCTATATACTTTTTATTTAACCAACCACCTCAAACACTTAATTGGTCTATTCTATGTAATAAATGTAAATTACCATTAAAAATATGATATAAAAGTAATATTTCTTCTTTACCTTGAACAATATATCTTGAAAAACCTTCAAATTCTACAACACTACCAAATTTTAGAGTATTTTTTATTTCAAAAAGTATTTTTGATTCTTTTTGAGTTATAACAAATGTTAATCCAGAATTTCCTTTTTTACCTAGATATCCATCTCCTTCTGAAAATCCGACGAATCATCCCAATCAATTAGGATCTATTTTTGAATTATATTTTTTATGGTATAACTCATTAAAAACATCAAAGGATAAATTTTGAGTTACTAATTTTTTAATATTGATATTATTAAGATTAGTATACGCTTTAATAGGCAAGTTTATACAATAAATACTAGATAACAAGTTTAAATCAACAAAATTTATCAAGTATAAAGTAAAACCTATAAATTCATCAACAATTTGAGGGAAAGTCACCATAATGTGATGCAAAATAAAATTTATTTGTGGACTATATCTTCATCTTTTAATTGAGTTTATCGCCAGTTTTTTTTGTATTACTCGAAATAAAATTAATTTCTTTACTTAGCTTTCTAATTTCGCTAAGTCCTGTTTCTGTAAGATGAGCTTTATTTTGTACCAACTGATAAACTGTTACTCATTTATCAAAAGAATATTGTTTTTTACTTTTTAATTGAAATTTGTTAAGATATTCAATTATAAGTGGCGCTTTAACAAACGAATTACTCTCTATTCTATGCATAGTACCCTCAGCCCCTTTTTTAAGTTTTCTATTACTTAAAAATAGATTTAATTGATCCTTTATATATAACATATTTTCTAAGCTATCTTTTTGATCAATCATAAATCTCAGTTTTACTTGATAGCCTAAAGCCATAGCTTTTCTTTTAAAAAGTGTAACATTAAAACAACCCTCTGCATCTATAAAACCAGATATTCAACTATCATTTAACGTAGGAAGAACATTGTTGTTTTTTTGTTCTATATCAAGAGTATCTAATCAATTTTTTTTTACTTGGACTTTTCTTTTATTTAAGACCAAATTTCCATTAAATAAAGCTATTAGAATAAGCATATTTTTTTTATCTTCAACACGATAACGACTAAAAGACCCATATGTTGTAACTCTTCCTATTCCTAAAGTTTCATGTATATGATTTAATATTGCAGTTTCTTTTTGAGTTAATACAAAAATAAGACGTTTGTCTTTCCCTACGAGAAATGCACCATCTCCTTCAGAAAATCCAATAAATCAAGTTAATCAATCATCAGATATTTGATTAGAATTTTTACCTGATATATTTCTGAATTCATTAAAATTAAAAGATGTTTCGCGTGTAGTCTCTGAGGAGCTATTTTCAGCTTTTGTTTTAAAATTATTTGAATTTATTAATAAAAATAAATATATAAAGCTAATATTTCCGTCTGATTGAGCATAACCTATAAGATTTTCACTATTAAAAGTACTTATAGGCACTAAGCTTTCCCAGCATACAGCGAAATTTATTACCTCAAAGTTACCTTTGAGGAAAGCTACCCGAATTAAAAGATGTTTCGCATATAGTCGGTGGGGATCCTTCTTAAACTAGTCTATTACTTTAAAAATTTACCTTTGTAAGGCTTTAACTTTTTAGACTAAGCTATAAAAGTAAATTATTTTAATAGTATAATAAATAGTTATAAATATAAAGTTTCCTGCTGATTGAACATAGGCTATAAGATTTTTACTATTAAAAGTACTTATAGCCAACTAAGTTTTTCCAGCATATAGCGAAATTTATTACTCCAAAGTCACTTTTGGAGAAAGCCATCACTGTATATTCTTTTTATCTAATTTGTTAAATAAAAATTTAAAAATTTAACTAATTCATATCATTTTTTAACTTAATCAATAAATCTAATCCTGCTGGACTTAAATGTTTTTCACTTTTAATTATTTCTGCAGCTTTACAGAAATTTAAATAATTTAAAGCTTTTATACCATAAAGAGGGTATTTTTCAAAAAAAGGAATAATAATATTAAATATATCTGATGTTTTATTTACATTAAAATCCCCAGCTAATTGACCTTTTCTTTGTTTATACTCTCCACAACCAAAATAATTTTTAAAACTAATAAGAAGTTGTTCATCTCGAATATGTTGAGTAATTAAAAATCTTAATCCAATTGAATATCCAATTTTATGTGTATTAGATTTGGAAATTTTAATACGGAAACAACCTTCAGCACTTACAAACCCTACTAATCAATAAGGGTTATAAATTTCTTGTTTTATTAAAGGTCTTATGGTAGGAAGAATGTCCGGATAGGCTTCTTTTAGTTCATCATTTAGCCCTTTATTTATACTAGCTTTAAGTTTCACAATTTCTTTTAAACCATCAAAAGTCAAATGATTTTTATGTTTAACTAAGTCAAAAACTTGTTTAAAGAGTAGATAATCAGCCTGTTTTTGAGTTATTAAAAGATATTTATCAAAATGATTAATTATTATTTCTAAATCAGTAATAGATGTTACTGTAAATTTTATAACATTTTTTTCTCTATCCATAATTACACCAATCTCGTTAAAAAATACTTTAATATTTTCTAATAACTCCTGATCTTTTTTATGTAAATTAATTCCGAATGATAATTTTACAGCTCAACCTACTTTTAACTTAGAATTTTTACTAATAGAAACATTAAAATAACTTTCTCCGTCGCAGAATCCAGTAATAAAATAAGGATTTAGTTTTTGATATGAACCAGTAGCAAAATGTCTTTGTGTAAATATTTTACTAATTTTTTTGTATTTATATACATTATAAACACAACATAGATTTATTAATAATAAAAGAAAAAATAAATTTTGACTTCAAACCACAAATCCTAGAACTCCAATTGACATCATAGCGTACACCATTCCAAGATACTTTTCAAATTAATGAAAATGGACCATCTCTTTGTCAACTAAATAATATAAAAACACTTCATTGTTAATAAATTTATACATTAAACTTCACCAAATACTACTTTATCTCACTTAACCTTAAAATTTTTTCAACTTTTACCTAATACTGAATTAGGTGTTGCATTATGAGCATGAAGTATTCTAAGTTCATAAAATTTATTAACCATGTGTAATCTTACTCGTTTTTCAGATCTAGAAGGATTAACCTTAAAATAATCATTAACTAGTTTTAAAATTTCATCTTTTCTATAACAAGTTCATTTAAATGCTCCTACTTTAGCCATAGTATAAATTTTTCCACCATATAGTTCAACTAAAGCATCTAACAAAAATTTGTTTTTTTGAGATGCAGTAATAAATAATTGACCTGATTTATCATTCATATATACGCTACCATCACTATCGAAAAAACCTGCAAATCAACCATTATAGTAAGTTAAAGGTTGTGGATAAATTAACTCTATCTTATAATTTTCGCATATTTTACCCAATTGAAGCATTCTTACAGGATTTCTAATAAGACCATTAACAGCTTTTATTAAATTCAATAAGCCTGCTTTGTGATGTAATCTATATCTTAAATGATTATCCCCAGCCTTTAATTTTACCGAACCTCCAAATTCTTGTTTAATTATATATAGACAATGTTTATCCCTAAGTTCCATAACTATTTCTAGGCTAGCATATCCTTTTTTTGATAATTGAAAACAACCATCCCCGTCAATTAATCCAGCTAATCATTCATTAAAAGCTTTATTATTATCAGAGGATTTAATATTATCAATTTTAAAACTAGTATCTTCGATAATTTCTGAAGAAATAGAATTATCAACCGAATCTAAATTATTGTGTTTTTGTGTTGACACAAACGTATGGCCTCTGAGATTCCTACTCGCTTATAATAATAATTTTTCATTTTTAAAAAATGAATTAAACAATTTTGTCTCACTTATTTTTAAATTGTATTCATTGGTTAAATTTATCTATTCTATTAACACTTAAATTACTACGATGATCCAACATATAAAAATCTTTTATTAAATTAATCTTTAAACCTTTATTAGACTTTAAAGGAAAATCTTTAAAATAAAGATCTACTAATTTTAAGATTTCTTGTTTTCTAAAAATAGAATATTTAAACGCATCATTAGAATTAATAATTTCAATTCTTCCACCATACAAAATTTGTAATGGTTCCAATAAATATTTATTCTTTTGGGTGACACTTATAGTTAATTGTCATGACTTTTCATCTATATAAATAGATCCGTCGCTGTCTATCAAACCGCTAAATCAACCACTATAATAAACTAAAGGTTGAGGTTCTATTAATTCTATATTATAATTTATACAGATTTTGTTTAATTGAAGCATTCTTATAGGATTCTTAATTAAACCATTAACATCATTAATTAGATTAGTTAAACCTTTTGGATTTTGTAATTTATACTTCAATGCATTAGATCCCGATATTTCTTTAATAGATCCTCCATATTTATGTTTTATTGAGTATAATAAAGATTTATCGTTTATATTTTTTACAATTTTTAAACTATTAAAACCTTTTTTAGTTGTTTGAAATTGACCGTCTCCATCTATTAATCCTCCCAATCATTGATTAAATTTAGTTTGATCAGTTTTGTTAATTATAGTTGAATAATTTCTTTTGTTCCCTAGCGATGTAGAAATACTTACATTTGATAAACTTTTTAATTTTCTACCTTTATTCATACATGATTTTATTTGTTTAATCTCTGTTAACGTTTCTTCAGTTAAAGAAACATAAGTACTTCCTTTTAGTAGCATAATTTTTTTGAAATCTAAGAAATCTAAATATTTTTCACCTTGAAGAGGGTATTTCTCAAAAAAAGGAACAATCTTACATTTAATATCATCAAATTTAGTTACAATAAAATCGCCATGTAAGGACGTAGAAAGTCTAACACTATATTTACCACACTCAAAATAATCTACCAAACTATTTAATAATTTTGCATCTCGTATATGTTGTGTTACTAAAAATCTGAGATTAACTGAATCACCTTTAGAGGTTTTTATAAGTCTGACATTAAAACAACCTTCAGCATCAACAAAACCTGTAATTCAAAATGGATCAGGGATAATTATATTATGTATTTGAGGTCTTGTACAAGGAATAATATTTGGAAAAGCTGTTATTAAATCTTCAGATAAACCTTTATTTAATACAGCTTTAATAGATACTAATTTTTTTAAACCTTCAGATGTTAAATGTTCTTTTCTTGTTACCAGTTCTACAGCTTGTTTAAATAACTGATAATCCGCCCATTTTTGTGTTATTAATGGATAATTATCAAAGTGATTAACAATAACAAGTATATCTTCTAAAGCTCCAGCTCAATATTGAGCATAATTTTTAGATTCTGCTGTAAGTCTTCCAACACCAAAAAAATCTCTAATTTTTTCTAATAAAGCTCTATCTCTTGAATGTAAGTTTATCCTAAAAACTAATTCAACACTATAACCACTATTCCTATTAGATTTAGGTCTAATATTAATAAGAAAATTACCCTCACCATCAGTAAAACCTGTTACAAATCAAGGATTTAATTTGTTGGTCTTATTATGTAAGGGTCTTAATTGTTTAAATATTTTCATTTTTTGTCTTTTGACAAATGAATTAAAAAAATTATTATTAATACAAATTGATAAACTATAAAATCATGATTTTCTTACCCGCAAATTAAATTTTTGTATTATTAAATATAATAATATGAGGTTTTTTTGTATGGCCTCTGAAATTACTACTCACATGCTTAATCTTATAGACTCCTTAATCTTAGATTTCAAATTTATAAAATTTGGTGCTTTGGTTATCGGCGGGTTCCCAGTAGGAAATAAAATTTCTTGTACAAACATTTTTACATTTTTAAAATTTATTTTTATATTATTTAAAATAAATAAAAAAGTAGTTTGTAGTATATGATCTACTGAATTCCTGCGTATAGTTTGTTGCATTAAATATTTTTTTAAAGGGCCATCTTCTTGACCGAAAACGTGTTTACTTGATGTAGAAGAAACGACTGTACTGATAATTCCGAACCCTGGTATAATTAATATATAAACCTCAGGATGACCAAAAAATCCAATTCCATATTATATAATTTTTTTTCACCTTGTAATTATATAACCAACGGTGAAATCCGATGCCTTTTATTAATAGGTCATTAAAAGAGAAATCCGACTGTACATTAAGCAGCATTTCAGCCACCTACCGGTGAACCAGTACTGTAGCGATCTCTTAGGAAACCGACGGTCTTATCCTTAGGGGATTTTGACCGTATGGATAATTTTTAAATCATCCCACCAGTATTGCTCTTATGTTTTATTATTTTTTCCTAAGAATTGCATAATAAATTATAATAAGAACTAGGGTTGTGGTATACCTTATCTATAGGTATTCGTTAACTAGGATCTTAATTTTACATCTGTCCTAGAAAACTTCATAGCTTTGACTAAACCAATCCCCTTTTTTCCTTTTATATAATAGTTTTATTAATTTGTTTAGCCAGCTCTATTAATTCCAATCTAGATTTGTCATTAAGATGATCTTTTTTAACTAATCTAGAATGAAGTAATTTTCACTTTAAATAACTATCTTTTTTTTTAGTTATTAGGCTATATTCATCAAAATAAGTAAATAAACCTTTACAATTTTTTACACCGTTAATTCTAATTTCTCATACATCATTAACAGAATGAGGAAATACGGAACCTTCTACTAAATATTCACTAAAAATATTTATAATATGTTCTAAAACAAATTTATTCGCCTCTCATTTCTGAGTTAATATATATCTAAATCTATACCCGGAACTATTAGATAATAAAGAACAAGTAAAACAACCTTCTCCATCTGTTATACCTGAGATTCAACCATCTTTCAATGAAGGAGTTACACAAATATCTAAAGGAGTTATGGTAATAAGATTCTTTCTTAAAAGTTTTTCATTAAAAGAAGAAAGAAAAGTTAAAAATCTAGCTTTTCTTGTAGGAAATACCATATTACCGTTAAACAATAAACAAATTAGATATAAATTTTTAATGTCTTGAATAATAAATCTATGTGTGTTTTGTTTAACGGATTGTTTAATCACTTTACCAAAACCTAGATTATTCTTAATATAATTTAAGCTTTTTACATCCGTAGTAGATTGAACAACAACAAAGGCTAGATCCCCTCTTTTAGCTAAAATGAAAGAACCTTCTCCTTCTGAAAATCCTATAAATCATTCAAGAAATTTACTACTAGGTTGTTTAAGATTAGGATAGTACTCACTAAATTTAGAATAAAAAGATGTAAAATCAAAAAATTTACTTTTTTGATGTATTAATAAAGACAAACATATATAATCTGTTTTAAAGAAAAGATGTTGAAATAAGATAGGATCACCACCACCAGCAGTTTCGAAGAAAGATGTATTGAAATTCCTGTCCGTTAAAAGCATTGTAATTCCCTTATTCTTAATCTACGAGACTAGGTCCCATGACTCTTTCGTCAGCTACAAAGCAGCTGACGATTATGTCTTAAAAATAATACTATTTTTTAAAGTAGATTTTCATTAATTCACATTAATGGTGGGATCATATCTTACTTATCTAAGTTATAGAAATTATTAAAATGGTCTCAAACAAAAATTGTTCTTTTATCATTCATATTTGATTTAATTTTAATAACCTTTTCTATATTCAATTTATGATCCATTTTTCCAGATTTAAATAAATTAACAACTTCTATTCAACATTTAAAATCTAAATATTTACTACCAAATAAAGGGTAATTATTTAAATAAGATTCTAAATTTAAATTACCTTTTAAGCTTGTAGTTCTAACTCTATATTCAGGATTAGGTTTATCTTCCCTGATAGACTTTACAACAGTAGATAAAAGTTCAGCTATATTTTCTAAAAAATATAAATTACTTTTTCCATTGTGATCAATTTGTCTTTGTGTAAGCTCAAATTTACACTCTATTCTTGTAGATTTATCATTTTTAGTTGTTCTAACTGAAAAATGGCCATCAGCTTCTATAAAACCTGATAATCAAGCATCACTCGTTAAATTATTAGTATTTAAAGGTTTTTTTTCTAAATTAAGTTTTGAATCTTTAATATTATATCAATCAATTAATTTTCATAAAGCATAAATTTTTGGTGTTCTCATATAACCATTAATTAATTAGTTTACCTCCCGCCCTCCCTCACATCCTAATTAATAGTAATAACCAAGAAAACCAAGATATAATTTTTATTTGCAATTTCTATGTAATTATTCACGATCTAAAAAGAATTTAACTTTAATGTTTATCTATTTAAAACAGCTATATATTTCAATAAATTTTAAATAAAGTTTAAATTCATTAAATATTAATTTACTAATTCTATTTTATATCTATCTTGATACAATTTTTTATTTTTTATATAACTTATTATTGTAGCATGGCTTTTTACATTAAGTAATTTAGCAGCTGCTCGAATAGAATCTGCCACGAAAACTTCATTCAATTTAGTATCGATAATTCTTACTTTTTTACCGGGTACAGGTTGTTTTAATCTTTTATATTGAGTAATGCTCATTTTAGCTTTAGTCTCGACAGAGTGTTTATGTCCTAAAGGTGAATTAGCAGTTGGTCGTATATTATATTCAGGCTTTAAAGAATCTATGTAATTTTGTTCCTTAGATATTAATAAACTAATCTCACAATATTCTAAAATTTCTAAACTAAACATTGAATAACCATATTTAACTAAAGCACTATATATAGCCATGTTTCTATTTATATTTCTTATATATCCTAAAGAATAATATGAACGAAATCTAGTAGATAAATCAATAGCGCTTCCAATATAAGTTTTTCCATTCGTTTTATTTGTCCATCTATAAATTCCTGATTTCTTTTTATTATCTTTTAAGATTTCCAACCTTTGATTATCAGAATTAGAATAAAATTTAATAGGAATAATACACAAACTAAAATTATAAAAACAATCTACACCAAAAATATGAAATAAGTTATTGCAAATAAAATTAAAGACAGCAAAAAATGAACCGAATACCGCATAAATTCCCTATTCTTGATCTACGAGACAAGGCTTATTATTATTTATAGTAGATATTCATTAACTCACGTTAATGGTGGGATCATATCTTACTTCTTTATATATTTATAAAAATAAAATGCATAATTATGAAAATGTATAGCGTACGTAGCACATAATGTACCATAGCGTTGCCCCCTTGATAATAATAATAACAATCCTAATTTATTATTAACTGTAAGAATATAAGCATTTACTCCTTTTTTCCTTGCAAGAGATCCATGCCCTAGATTTTTTTGAATTAATAAAGCTAAAGGTAAATCTTTTAAATGAAAAACAATTTGTATAGAAGGGTAATTAAGAACACCTTTTGGAGATCTTTCTGATTTAGGTACAATTATTGTACCGTCACCTTCAATTAATCCAGCTAAATATGAACAAAATTTATTTTTTTCAATTTGAATATGAGAAATTGTACTATACATTTTTGTACCCTTACAATTTTTTATAATAATACTATAGCAGATAAGCTCTGACGTATGACCTCTGAGGGTCCCTAAAAAGTCCAAACTTTCTAAGTTTCCTGCTGATTGTGTAAAATATATATTTAACAGTTCCCAGCTTATAGTCAAATTTAAAGCCGGCAGAATTAAATGAACTTTACCGGCATTAAAATTCTACTAATATATTACTTATTAAAAATAATTTTATTATTATAATAATTTGTTAAGAAAAAGAAAATATTCAACACTCATTAAATATTCTTTTACTTTTTCAAATTAACGGACATTATTCATTATTATAAACAATGAATAATTTTCGTAGATATTCACTTCGTATCCGAAGTGTTGGGACTATATCTTATTTACTTAAATATTAAAATATAATAAATAAATTTTGACGTGTAGTCTCTGAAGATACATAAAATATAAAATTTTTATGCTTCCTTCTAGTTTTCCAAATTTTAATATGGAAGTCCTAGAATATAGTCAAAATTTAAGCCGGCAGAATTGAAATTATTTAATTAAGTCATTAAAAATTAATTAAAATTTTTAAAATGTTAATCTGTCTAGTCGTTAATAATTGAAACGGTGAGGTTACTAAACAATTTGTAAAACTTTATTAAATACCGGCTACTTTGTATGAGAGCCTCTTAAAACAAGTTTATAAGCAAAATGTGGTATTACGTGTGGTTCAATAAGACTTTTAAATTTGCTTCACGAATCCGCTTTAATGTATATTAAATAAGGTTTATTAACTTTATCTGTCCGGGTATGCATTGAGCAGTTTAGATCGAATTTGTTTTTTAATACGCTAATTAATAATAAAACTTCTTGTTTAGTAAAAGAATTAGTATTAAGTATAAATCCAGAACGGTCAGCATTCCCATCAGAGTATTATAAAAAACATAGTTGTATTAACTCACCGTTATTAAAATTATTTGTTTTATTCATCTAACTACGCTCAACACTATATAACTAATTATAAATTGATTTATAAAACCCTCTTACCTCCTTCAGTGTAAATAGAGCGATTTATATACTTACTCTTAATTTATTCAAAAATTAAAGAAATATTTATTTAGTAAAATTAAGTTACATTTATAAAATTACCTTTTTATATTTATACTATATCTTTGTTTTATAAGTCTTTTATAACCTTTTTCTAAATATACCTTTTCAGCACTTCGTAAAGCAGTATGTGAACAACCTATCGCATCTGCAGCTTGTCGTATAGAATTATAGTTTTTAGTAACCCCTGTTTCTGTATCAACGACTTCAACCCAAATTCCTTTATCCTTATTTATTTTTAACATACGGTTTTTTGCTTTAGTACATTGTTCTATACTTGAATTATGTTTAGTTAAATGTTTTTTTAAATTAGATTTATGTTCCAAAGATAGTTCACGACCTCTGAGTTTGGCTAAAGTCTCATCAGAATGCTTGTACCCTAATTTTGAACCAGCTGTCTTTAATATATTATATTCTGGATTTATTAAATCAATAAAATATTGTTCCCTTTCAATTAATTGTTCAGGTTTACAATATTCTAAAATACTTAAACTAAACCCGCTATATCCGTATTTTAATAAAGCTTTTACTATTAGGCTAGAAGACATGAGTTTATTCAGGGCTATTAAATTATAATATCAAGAAAATCTTTTTGATAAATTAGAACTGCCTCCTACATAACATTTATTATTATTAAAATTAATTCAACAATATACTCCACATTTCTTTTTATTTTCATCATAAATTAGTTTTTTTTCTTTATCCGCGTTTGAGTAATGTTTTACGGGAGTAATATTTTGTAAATTATTACTAGATATTATAGGTATACCTGCTAAATAACAATAAAAACCATCTGAAAAAAATACTTGAAATAAATCTAAATCGAAAATAAAAATAAATCAAACACAAAACAAAATAACTAAATATAAAATATCGTAAGTAAAAATAATTTTTAAATCAACTCAATTTCCAATACCTTTAGCTGTTAATAACTCCTGAATATTTGTAGGAACTATTTTTGTTTTATTTTTATAAAATAACTCATGATAGTAATTAAAAGCCTCGTATGTTAATGTATCAAAATAGATAGATTGATGTGTTTTTTCGTTAATTACTGCATCTTTAATTCTCGGACTCATTTTACAATATTCTTGAAATAAAGAATAAAGATGCATTATATACTCTTCATGTTTTAAACTTTGTTTAAAGCATAAACAAGTATTTTTATTTCTTTTTCGAATATACAAATCTCCTAACCCTAACCCTATAATAATATCTTTTAATTCGGAAGGTATATCATCAAAAGTAATAGTCTTTGGTTGTTTAATTAAGGACAAAGATATAGGTTGAGTAACATGGTTAATAGTATATTTACGAGTTAACCTACCAGCGAGCACGGGCAGAGAAAGTAATAATAAAACAGCAGTTACTATAACAGCTCATCCAAATAAAGTAAGTTTATGCAGACTAGTACCAGGACTTCTCATATTAAGCACAGTTGTTATGACTTATTTATGTCTAATAATTTTAATACTATATATACCTTTAAATAGTGCATTTTTACCTTGAGATATTCTTTTATCGTAATTAATAATCGTAGGTGTAGAACACCCAAGACTTGCAGCTGCTAAAGGTAAAGAATCATATACTATAGTTTCTTTAGTTATCACATTATTAACCTCCACTTTGAAAGCTTTACTTTTATTAAGAATGGAAAGATGCTCTCTTAATAAATTCAAGGTTTCACCTTTAGGCTTAACTCCAGTTTTGCTTTTAGAAATTTTAAGTTTAGCAGACTCTGTTTGTTTACGCCCTTTAGATGAACCTGCTATTTTTAATACATTGTATTGAGGTTTTAGTACGTCTAAATAATATTGCTCTCTTTCAATCAAAATAGAAGGGTCACAATATTCTAATATTTCTAAAGAAAATTTTGAATAACCATATTTTAATAAGGCTCTACAAATAATACTATCTTTACGATTAGTTATATGATACAAACTATAGTACATATAAAATCTTCCAGATATATTAATACTTGAACCTACATAACATCTGCTATTTTCATTATTTTTAATTAAATAAACACCAGATTTATGTTTATTTTCTCGTATAAATACTCTTTTATCGGTATCCATATTAGAATAAGAAACAATAGGTATAACTAAAGTTATGACATTAAATATTGTTAAATTAATAACAATTAATGGACTATATATTCAGCGCATCTGTATTTTAGATACGGTGTTTAACGTTTAGTCTCTAAGGATTTCAATAAACATAATGTCTATAATTTCCTGCTGATTAAGCATAGCTTATAAAAATTTTACTATTAAATTTTTATAAACACTGAGCTCTTCCAGCATACAGTTAAAAAATTTATATGAACCTCATATAATTTTTGTTTTTACAGAAATTTACAAAAATATCCATTATAAGCTTTACCTAAATTAATATGTTTAACCAATGTTACTTGAGAAGCAGATAAACCTTTGCTTTGTAAATATTCCACACATTTACCTAAACTAGGTAACACTGTAGTATTTTCTAAATTATTTACATCTGTTAGTATAACAGGTTTACAAGAACTATTTAGAGGTTTATTTTTATTAAATTTAATTCTATCATTTTCTAACATTAAAGATAAATCCAAATCAGACATATCTTTAACTTTAGCAGTTAAAACAGGCTCCCTTAAAAATTTGTATTTACCTAAATAATAAGTACCATTATTTAAATGTTTAGTAAAAGTAGTATGATGTATACTAAAATCTCTAATTAGATTTATTTGTTCACCACTATAATAATATAATATTGACATATCTCTATTGTACATAAAAATAGGTTTACTATTACTTGGCATAGTAGCATGTCTAAGAGTATTTAATGTAAATAAAGGATTTAATAGATAATATTGTTCTAATACAATTTCTGAATATTTTTCATAGTTATCAAGTAAAGGAAAAATTTCTAATGAAAAATTTTTATTTTTCTCTTTTTTTAATAAAGGTACAATTAAACCTATATCCTTTTGTCATCCTTTAAAATATTCATTAATTCTACGTGAAAGATTATTAGAAGAACCAACATATTTATTACCTGTTGGAATATGTGTAAAAATATAAATACCAGGTACTGGTTTTTCACTTTTTGCTTTCCCAAGCTTTTTATTAATATCCTCTAAAGTTTTTTTATTAAAGTTATTATATATAAAACTTTTAGTATTAACCAAAATTTTTAACTGTTCATCTGTAATTTTTATATTTTTCGAGATTAAAAGTTCATTAATAATCTTAGCTGTTACAGGTTTATTACTATAAAAATACTCAAAAGCTAATACATTACAACGTTTTTGTTCTTCAGTAAGCCCTCATACTTCAAATACATATTTTCATTTAGGATCTATTTTAGAATTAATAGGTTTGTCTTTATTTTTTTCATTATTATTTTTTTCATTATCATTTTTGTAATTGTTGTTAGGTTTACCATTAGAACTATAAAAAGATTTAAAGATAAATCATCGAGTAAAAATAATACCTGGTATTATTCGATAAGTTAATATACGGTCGAAGTTCATAGCACCAAGAAGAGAAGAAATACCAGCTAAATGTAAACCAAAAATTGCTAAATCCACACTAGCACCACTATGACTTTGAATTCCGGCTAAAGGAGGATAACATTAATGTAGGGTAACCTCAATTTAGTTAAAACTAAAACTATCGTTACACTCAATATATCACTATATTGTTCGGACTTTATCTTTATCTTTTATATAATAATATATTTTATATAAGATTAATTTAATCAAAGGTATAAAAAAAGTATAATCGGCTGCCATAAGCGGCCAAGGATACAACGCACGTAACTTGCGCCGTATCTATTAATCAATTTTTATAGTTATAGTAAATATCCCTTTATATAGCTTTTTACTTTTAATATAATTTCTAACTTGGGTAGTTGATGTATCAAGAAATTCTGCAGCTTTTTTCATACTAGAAAAATTTGTTGAAACATTTGTTTGATTATTTATAACTTTCACAGGTTGCACTTTATAATTACCTAGTCCTATCTTTGATTTAGTTTCATTAGAATGAATACGACCTTTCATTTTTGATTTAGTTTCTTCAGAGAGAGTTCTACCTAATAATGATTCACTTATTTTATATTTTGTTTCTTCAGAAATTATTTTAGGTTTACGATTTAAAGCTGCTACGCGAATAAGCTCAATAGAAGCTTTACTGTGTTTAAACCCTACATAAGAACCTGCAGTTTTTAATATATTATATTCAGGTTTTATTAAATCAATATAATATTGTTCTCTTTCTATTAAAATATCAAAATTACAATATTCTAAAATTTCTAACTGGAAGCCAGAATAACCATGTTTTAGTAATGCTTTATAGATAACACTATTACTATTTTTTGTTTCTTTAATTAAAAATGACATAGAATAATAATTTGTAAATCTACGTGATAAATTTAAAGCAGAACCTATATAACTTTTCCCTGACGATTTATTAACTCACCTATAAATACCAGATTTTTTATTATTATCTTTATAGATATTTAATTTCTGTTTATCAGGATCAAAATATGAAATAGCTGGAACTATTAAAAAATAATTAATATAACAATTACCTAAAAAATCATATCAAAAAATAAAAAGCTCCTGATTTTTGAGTAAATAGATTAAAAAAATGCCTATTATAAACTTTGTAATATAATTAAAATCCAAATTTATTTTGTTGTTTAAATAAAAATTAATATTATTTTTAAGATATTCTTTGTTAAGTCTCTGACGAGCAAAATATTTTTTATATTTTACTCAAGCGAATTGTCTTATGGCTCTATACATTTTTACATAAATAAAGTGTTTATTTGAGTAGTCTAGAGCTTGTATTAAATTAAAAAAACCTAACACAAGATTTTCTCGCATTGGAAAGAATTTTATTGCTTCAAAGTCACCTATGAACAACTCCTTATCCATATAAAGAGTTCACCCTGTCTGTTTAAATAAAAATTTTCCCATCTCGTTATTGTCATTCCTGATCACATTTAACAATAAAAATTGTTTAATGAATCTCAATTAAATTGAGTTCGGGCGCCGCCGCTAAGCGGCGGCGCCTGAACCAGTATCGCGCGGTGCGCGCTTCCGGTTCTTTTAGTATTCATAATGAATAAATTATAAAAAATAGGATTAATTAACAAGTTTATAGGTTGAAGTAAATTTTAATTCCTTTTTTTATTATAGGAACTATCACTTAAAACACACATTTAACTTAACACATAGTGTATAAACTATGTCAAATTTAAAAAGGATAAAGATAAAAATAAAATAAACAGGATTATTTTATTATTTTTTTAATATTTATTATTTTCTCTATCCCCTCTTGAGTCAAATGTGCTTTTTTATTCATTAATTCCCCAACTCTGCAGAATTTTTCATAATCTAATGATTTATAGCCTTGTAAAGGATATTTTTGGAAAAATGGTATAAATTTTTCTTGTATATCTGAAAATTTTGAAGCTAAGTATGTTACATGATCAGCGTTTTTATAAACGGCTCCGCTATTAAAATAATTTACAAAACCTTCCATTAAAATTTTATCTCGGCTATGTTGAACTATACTAAAATCTAATTTTATCTGGTGTCCTGTTTTGTAAGCATTAGATTTTATAACATTTATAAAAAAACATCCTTCGGCTTCTACGAATCCAGTAACTCAGTAAGGGTTTACATTTTTAAAAGAATTGTTTCTTACAGGTCTTTCTACAGGACATACATTTGGAAAATGATTAATTAGCAATGGTGTTAGGCCTTTATTTAATGAAGACTTAAGTGATATAATCTTATCTAATCCCTTTGAATCTAGGTGTTGTTTATTATGCATAATAAGAACTATTTGTTTAAATAGTTCAAAATCGGCTTGTTTTTCAGTTAATAAAGGATATTTTTCAAAATGAGGTATTATTACATTAAATATATCTTTTATAGATTTAACAGTAAAATACGCACTATTATCTTTTTCACGAATTGTGATTTTTCCTATCCCTCCGAAAAAATATTGTATTTTTTCTAATAGAGCTGTATCTCTACTATTTAAATTAATAGTAAAAACAGGTATTATATTTCAACCTGTCTTATATGTTGCTCTTTTAAGCACTAATACTGAAAATGAACCCTCACCATCTACAAAACCTGTTACATAAGAAGGATGCAAACAATTAAACTTTCCTTTAGGATTAGAATAAGTACTATTTAATCTCTTATTTAATTTACCTGTCTTTAAATAATAAGATTACAACAAATAAAAGAAGTTATTTAGTTTTTACCTTCGCTCGCTCAGCGAGCGATGGCTAATATTGAAGGAAGCTTAATGGCCATTAAAAAAAATAACAATTTACCTTTTTGATTTCTAATTGTTTTAGGTACAATTATAGATCCATCACCTTCTATTAAACCAGCTAAATAATGACCTAATAATTTATCAAAATCATTATTAGTTGAAAATTTTCGTGATGGACCTTTATATCTTCTAAATTTTTTATGTTATTTATATTTAATTTGAGGCTTTTATAAACATATTTTTTTCTTATATACATTTCTTATGATAAGCTTGATAAAAGTAATTCGTCACCGAATGACAATAACAATCTTAAAAACATAAATACTAAGCTATTTACCATACTTTTAACCTTAATCTTTTGCTTTTATATCTTTAATTTAATCATTCAGTAATCAAATAAAACTTGACCCACAAGTGAGCTAGACCAAATTAAATAATAAATTTTTATTTATTATAAATTAATTTTAAGGAAAAATCAGAGTAAATTTCACTTATATGCCGTTTATCTTAATACACTATCCACATAGCTATAGTAAGCTCTTTTACACTACTATTTAATTGACTTCATGTACACAAAACAAATAATAAATAGTAGTAAATAAACCTCTTAAGTGAGCTAGATAGAGAGGGGGCAGATGGTTTCCTGTTTCCTTTCCCTCAGAAACGTCGGCTCTTCACCAGTTTACACCCACCCCCTCAGGAAGTTCCTTGGTGCTACTTCTTAACCTACTCCTTTCTAACTCCCCAATTGATACAGAGGTGTATTTTTTTATTGCCAACTAATTTCTACCACTATGTATCTATTTTTCGGAATTTATAAATACCTTTAAACAGTTTATCATTTTTAATACATTTAACTATTGTCGCAGGACTACAACCAACTGAATTAGATGCCTCTTGTCCAGATAAATATTCTGTACGTTCTCCAGTTTTTATGTTTAATACTTCGATTTTTTTAACCTTAATACTAGACATTTTTGCTCGAGCTTCTTCCGTAAATTTATAACCTGTTTTTGATATAGACATCTTAGCTCGAGTTTCTTCAGATCGTTTTTTCCCTCTTAATTTAGCTAGAGTTTCTTCCGAATGCTTTTTTCCAAACATTGGATTTAATTCACCTATTTTTAATCCTTTTAAAGCAGCAGATATCTTTGCTCTAGCTTCTTCCGTATGTTTATAACCAGTAGACGACCCAGCTATTTTTAAAATATTATACTCTGGTTTTAAAAGATCAATATAATATTGCTCTCGTTGTATAAGATCTTTTTCATCACAATATTCTAATATATATAAACTAAAAGAAGAATAACCATACTTTAATAAAGCTTTACATATAAGCATACCGGAATCTTTATTAAGATAATTAATATTATAATATTCTCTTAATCGACGTGCAAGATCCTCTCCGCTCCCTACATATAACTTTCCATTTATTCTGTTTTTTCATAAATAAATTCCTGATTTTTCTTTGTTATCTTTTAATGCATCAAGTTTTTGAGTATCAGAATTAGGATATATCATTACAGGATTTATTTCATTTTTAGTTGAATAACTACGGTAACCTAAAGGAATAGAGCATGCTATTATAGTAGTATCGAAATGATAAACGTTTAAAATTAATAAAAATATTATTAAAATACCTACAGTACTAAAGCAAACGAATAAAGAAAAAATTGTACGTTTTATGTGTCCCTTTGTCAAATTAAAATAAAATTAAAAACTTTAGAAGATAATAAAGTTATTATTTAGCTTATGTAAAAACGTTAATTTAGTTAATTTACCCTTCATTATTATACTAAATAAATTTTATTCTTTCATACTTTCGTATAAAGATCGGACTATCTTTTCACCTTATAAGGTGTATCACGTATAGTCTCTGCAGAACCCTCATCTGAGGTTTCCTACTGATTGTCATTTGAAATATTATTTTTAATAAACATAGCATATATGACTGCGTATTTCAATTTAGAATTTTTAGTATATAGTGATAATCTACATAGTAATTACTTACTACTCGGGCACAGGGATTTTAAGTACCCGCACCATCCTCGATACAGCTAGAAAACACAAATAAAGCTAAGCTAGGAATAAGTAGCCAGTAACTGATATTATTAAGTCTAGGGAATCAAATTTACGTAAGTAATTTCTTACCTACTTGGACTATGTCTTCATCCAATTTTATTCTTAATATATATAAATAAATTAATATAACTTTAATTAAAAAAGCATTAATAAAATATTATTTTAAATTTTAACTTTTTTACGCGGACGCGTCGATTAAATTAAGACTATATAATTATACCTTTAAATTTTTAATTAAAGACAACAACTAAGGTTGAATAAAAGAAAAAAATTTTTTTATAATTATTTTAAAGTATAAATTTAATAAAATTGGAGCTTCGCGTATAGTCTCTGAGGATCCTACTCATAAATAATTACTTTGGTTTCCTGCATAACCCTCCCATGTATGATACAAGTTTTACGACTAGTTCAGTTTATTTATTAACTTTATGGCAGTTACTACCGCCCAACTAGGTGTCTATATCATCTGTTGACTGAATAAATTAATTCAAATTCGAGAGATTCCATGCTTACAGTGAAGTTATATTTAGAAAATTTACACTTTCTAACGGCATTCCCTTTTTTAGAAAAAAATTTAAATTAATGTTTGTATTTAGTATAAATCATTTAAATGATCTCAATTGAATTCAGTTCTTTTTGTATTAATTTGACTTCTAACAAATTCTACTGTGTTTATTCCTTGTTCAGTATAATGTTCATTATTAATAATTAAATAAGCAACTTTTTCTCAATCTTTATAATCTAAATATTTACTTGAAAATAAAGGATATTTATTAAAATAGCTAATAATAATATCTAAAGATACTTTGCTAGATGCTGCTAAAGTATAATATGTATTATTTGTAGATTTTTGTGTTCTAGTTAACAAATTACAATTTAAAAATAAAGATATTTCGTTTAAAATATCAAAATAACTATCATTAGTAACTGGATCTAAAATTCTTTGTTCGATTCTCAATCTACAAAAAATTTTTCTTTTTTTGGCTCCTTCTTCTGTTTTAATGTATTGTACAGAAAAACTACCATCCGCATCTACAAATCCGCTTAATCAACTATTATTTTCTAAATTATTTTTATTTAAAGGTAATTTATTTATGTTGGTAGCATGACTTTTATTTAATCAGTCTATTAGATTATATAGTTGATGTATTTTCACGGCGATCAAATTTATCATGCAAATAAATAAAAACATTTTAAGATTAATAATACAAAAATTTATTCTCTTCCCTTGTTCATACCGTCTTTTATTTTTTTAATTTGATCTAACCCTTTTTCCGTTAAATGTATTTTATTATTCATTAATTCTACAACTAAAATAAAATCTAAAAAATCTAGATGTTTTACCCCTTGTATAGAATATTCTTGGAATAACGGAATAATTTTTTGTGTTATATCGCTAAATTTAGTAACTGTAAATTCTACTACCGTTCCACTTATATTAACGTTTCCGCACCCTAAATAATCAACTAGACTTATCATCAGTTGCTCATACCTAGAATGTTGACTAAGTTTAAACACCAACATAACTTGAAACCCTGTTCTATGAGTAGATGATTTAATGACCCTTACTAAAAAGCATCCTTCAGCAGAAGTAAAACCAGCTATTCATAAAGGATCTTTAATTTTAATGTCTGAAACACCAGGTCTAGGGTAAGGTATAATATTAGGAAAGGCAGCTTCTAAAGCAATAGGAAGACCTCAATTTAGAGAAGCTCTTATTGCTACAAGTTTACGTAATCCCTCAGAATTAAGATGTTCTTTATTTTTAATTAAATTAATAGCTAACTTAAATAAAAGATAGTCAGCATGTTTTTGAGTTATTAACGGATATTTATCAAAATGATTTAATATCACATCTAAATCTTTAATAGATTGTACATAATAAACACAAGAGCCATTTGCTTTTACAGATATATTTCCTACACCAAAATAAGCTTTTATGCTATTTAAAATAGGTAAATCTTTTTTATGCAAACCTAATTGAAAACAAGCTCGTGCACCCCAACCAGCTTCATGCTTATTACTTTTATATATATTAATTATAAAACAAGCCTCACCATCAGAAAATCCTGTTAAAAATCAGGGATTAATAATTGATTTTTGTAATTTATTAACCGGCAATGTAGAATAAAATCTTATTTTATTTATTTGATTAGAAAGGATATTGATTTGATAGTTTCTTACGAAACCCATTAGAGTACACCTTAAACAAGAAACATCACCAACTTGCCTATTACCATCTACTCGTTACACTTTTACAGTTTTATGAGCCCACTGCACTTTACGGCCCCGCTAAAATCTGATTTAGCTACGCGATTGTCCATATCACTTTCGATACTATGGAGATTTCCGTAATTTGGTAGTATATCTCCCAATATAGATGATTTCCTTAACCATCATCAAGCAGGTGTTTTTAATTCACCATTTATTAAATTAACTATCTTTTTTAAACCTACTACAGGTGATACTATTAAAACACAAGCATTATATTTAGGTTTATATCTTATAAATCCCGATCCTATAATACTAAGTAATTTTTTGGCTAAAGCCTCATTTTTTAACCCAAAAGTTATACAAAACCTAGGGTTATGAGTTTTTTTACCTTTATCTTTTTGAATTCATATATGTCCGTCGCCTTCAAATAAACCAGCTAGATATGGACCCAAATTATCAGAAGATACACTATTTACAATTATATCATTATTTTTTAAATTTTTCTCAGGGAGATCCTGGTCTTTTGCCATATCAGGTCCCCCAGCAACAATAGGCAATAAGAAATTTCCAACGAGGGTATTCCTTTATCCCATCCTAATATAAACTATCATTTAAGAATTTTTTAGCGTCTTAATTAAATAAATTTTTGTCCCATAATTTATTTTTTTCAGTAACCTACTAGATTCCCATATAATTTTTTTATTACCCTGGGACGATAAATTTTTATCTTGCTGTAGTTTACCATTAGGCAGGGAAAGGTTAAAATACGTTATTATCCATTTTCATGTAACACATAGAGTACACCTTAAATATAAATAGCATCGCCCAGGGACTGCTATGTATTAACTTCCATCTACTCGTTGCTCTTTTCCAGATCGTCCTACCTCCAACCGTTGCCAGTTGGGCTCGTCACTAGTTTAGATCCGCGGTTGTCCATTTTCTTTCGTCATCCTTTACAGCTTATTACCTCCATTTAACATTACTATTGGTACTTATTATTAGAATTTTCACTATATATAAGGTGGTACTGAAGGCTTTAGGAGGTTCCCGGAATTTGGAAGTTAGGGACTTTCGTAGTTCCTAGGTACGAATCATCCACCGATTAATGCAGGATTGGGATAGGTAGGCCCTCTCAAGCTTTCCCCCCCTCAGAACCGTGCATGCTAGTTCCCCAGCACACGGCTCAAGCTATTTATTTGTTATCCACCCTTATTAATTTATTATTTATTTTACTAAATTAAAAATTAGGATAAATTATAAACAACCTATAGTCAAGTCAGCGCATTTTCATGCTTACTCATTTCATTTTCACTTAAATAAATTATAAGAAATAGATTATATCTCCCATTACAAGTGATCGTTAGCTTTTTGACTTATCTCATACCCTACTGTCGATATGCCTTTTTAATTATTTATAAGACACCTCCCATTAAATATCTATAATTTATGTTTTATTCTCTTTATTAAAGCGAATAAAAATGATAATTATGGGAAACAATAGGGCTTACCACGTTGCTATATTAATACAATTCAAAGATTTTTAATAATCTCTGATTTACGATATTTTGGATATATACTCTAAACGGCGGGATTATAAATGACTCTGGCTTCGCTTGTATGAACAGCTCACTCCTTTCCCCTCTTTAAAAATTTATTAACCGTCCTTCACACGTATATTCAATTTCGTTTATCCTTTTATATCACAGTCTAACTCTTTTTTACAACTTCACCTTATAAAGTTTTTTAGTGAATCTATTTGTAATTAAGAACATTGTCAATAAAGCTTCATACAAAATCGTTACCAATTAAGCATGTTTATCTAGACTCAGATGAGAGTACATCTGGAATTATTTCAAATTCATTATTAATACAACCCTCGTGTCGCACCATACAATTTAAAATTTAAAGAATTATACTAATAAAAAAAACATTTATATCTCTTTTATTATTCATCTTTTTTTGTATATAGTATTATTATTCATATGATTTCTTAAAACTCCTCTGTCACAAGCTCCTTCAATTTTTTTAATATATAAAGATGCTTGGGTTATACTATTAAACTTTAATTCATTATTAAAAACTAAATCTTTTAATTCAACCTGTTTACCTCTACTTGGTCTTTTATTATCCACACTATTTTTTAATTCAATTAACTCGTTTAAACTTAAAAGATTATCTAAGTCTGATTCAGCAAATAAACTTGATGAAAATGAAAAATAGTCATATAATTTATTTTCTTTATCTAAATAATCTTCTAAAGTCGAACGATGCATATTAAATTCGTTATAAAAAGTGGTTTTTGAATTAAAAATATATAAAACTCTAATTAAATCAGCCCCATATACAAAAATTGGTACAGCAGTATCCCTATTAGTAATATTAATAAAAGGTAACACAGATTCTATAGGTTCAGACGGCAAATACACAGATTTTTGAGTATTTAAACTACTATTTAATACATTAATGTAATAAGCTTCTAAAATCTTAATATTACGCATTGTAAATTTAAGGTAATCTAAATAAATAATAGTTAATTGAATATCTTTAAACCCATAATCTGCTAAAAACTGAACACCTCTTCTATTGTCTAGAAATAAATATTTTTTTTCAAAATAGCTTAATACTCTTTCTACACTATTAGAAGAAGATCCTACCAAACAAATACCTGTTACTAAATAAGTTCAAATATATACTACCCTATTACCTTTACATGTTTCTTTTATTAAATTTCTATTATTATAAGGATCTGAAATATTTATATAATTTAAAGTATATTTATCAGGCAAAGGTAACAAGTCTTTTTTTTCTTTAGCCCAAGAAGCACCAAAAGGGCTTCTTTCCATTCCATTATCTCTAACTCATTCTGATTCATGTATAGGTTTTCCTCTTCCTTTATATAAGTCAGCATAAGGTTTAGATTATGGGGATTTTAAAGTTTTTCTAGCTGAGGAACTATAAAATAATCAATAGTATTTTCACTATATTCCTTTATATTACCTACTCCATTAAAATATGTTCTAATATTGCTCGATCTTTTTTATGTAAAGTAATTTTAAAACTATAAAACTTAGGAACAATAAAAAAAAGCTGGACTAAGGAAAACAAGATCTCCAAACCAAAAAATATTTACTTTAAAAATAATTTGGCTTTTAGATTAATTAATTGAATAATTTAAATACATAATTACCTAAAGACGGAGTTATTTTAAAGTGAATCATAATTCTAATATACTATAATTTATTGTACATCTAATTACTGATTTTTTGTATGTCTTATTATTTTCATATTTTTTATAAAACCAATATAACCCTTAATAATTATTTTTCCACACCTTACTATTTAATTCTTCTTACCCATTATTAAATAAAAAAATTAGCCGCCACCACTTTAGATTCTAGAGAATTTTAAGTTTTTCTAGCTGAGGAACTTAAAATTCTTTTTTGGATAGAATAAGAATACTATACAATTTATTGTATTTCTAATTAACTATACCTTAATTTTTCCACCCTACCTCCCTCTCCGAATTATTCTATTAGTCGTAGACATTCGGCCTAATAATTATAACTAAAATCCTAAGAAATTTGCAAAAAGCTAAGGCGAATAAATAGAAATAAACGAGAAAGAAATGAAAACAAAAATAAGTAAGCGCCAAATCTAAGGGGGGGGGTAGTGCTAATATATTTGTCTAGCCTTATTCATTCCAGCTTTAATTAAACGAATTTGATCTAAACCTTCTGAAGTAAGATGAGACTTATTTTTCATTAGTTCCGCTACTTTACAAAAGTCAGAAAAATCTAAACCCTTAATACCTATAATTGGATACTTATTAAAAAATGGAATTAATTTATCAGTTAAATCTGTTAATTTTGTTACTACAAAATTACCGATATTATTATTATTTTGAACATAACGACCACAGCCTAAATAGGTAATTAATCCTTCCATTAATTGTTTATCTCGAGAATTCTGAGTAATTTGAAAAGTTAAATTAACTGCTTCTCCTGTTTTTGTTAAGCTTTTGAAAATATAAATAAAAAAACATCCTTCTCCTGAGACAAATCCGGCAAGTCAATTTGGATCTTTAATTACTATATCTACAACTAAAGGTCTTAACACAGTCACTGTTTTAGGGAAAGCAGACTTTAATTCTTCCGATAACCCAAGATTTAAAGATGCTTTCAATGCTACTATTTTCTCCAAACCTTCAGGTCTTAAATGTTCCTTTTGCTCCATCATAATAATAATTTTCTTCCATAGAATATAATCTGCTCCTTTTTGAGTAATTAAAGGATATTTTTCAAAATGCTTAATAATTATTTGTAATTCTTTTAAAGAAGTTACTCTAAATTGTAGCGAATCCTTTCCTTGTTTATAAATATCACCGACTTTAAAATAAGATTTTAATTTTTCTAAAATTTCAATATCTTTATTGTGTAGACCAATCGAGAATAAAGCTTTAACTCTTCAACTTGTGCTATATTTGACGTCCCTAAAAATAGAAATAGAAAATGAACTCTCAGCATCACAAAATCCTGTTATTCAATGCGGATCTATATAAAACAAGGAGGTTGCAGTAGAAAAAAACGATTTTTTATTTTTAGGGTAAAAATTATAACCTAAACGCTCAATTGTTTTAGGGTTAGTTTTATTTTTTAAAAATATATGAAAAATAAATAATATATAAACACTAAGAACATACCGTTGATCACAACTTCAGTAAAAAGGCATACAATTTATCCCTCACTTTCGCAAAGGTTTGGATGTCATCTTTGCCCTAATAGATTAAATAAAAAGCTATTAGGGTATTTCACGTATTGGTACTCTGAGGATCCTACTCAATAAAAGTGTTTAATGCTTTATAGCCCTTATATTTTTGGTTTCCTGCTGATTGTCTAATCTTTTAAAATGTTACTGTTTTCTGCTGCTTTTCATTTAAGAAAACTGCAGAACTAGTTTTAAAAGCTCTAAAGATATTCCAGCACACAGTGAAAAGAAAGTAATATATTACTATATTACCCGGCCATGCCTAGTAATTTAATTATTACCAACAAACAATAAATTCTATTCAGTTTTATTTATTATATAAGTAAATTTTCATTTACCTCTATAATAACCAGTCTTAGTGCCTTTTAAATATTCTCTAATTACCGCACGATCACCTTTAAGTTCTTTGGCTAATGAACTTAAAGAACTAAATTCTTTATTTAAATTAGGATCGTATTTGAATTCAGCTAAAATAGCTTTAGATGCAGGATGTTTGACTTTATAAATCTCTCGTTTTTTTGAGACTAAAATTTTAATTTCATCTAAAGTTAATAAATTAGTATTAGTGCTTTCCTCGATTTTATCTAAAGAAAAGAAAAAAGTATCTAAATATAATTTTCCATAATCTAAACAATCGTCAAAAGTATTATGATGAATACCTATAGTATTAAACATATAAGTTTTAGAAGCAAAAACATATAATAAAGAAAAATCATTTGCATCATATACAAAAATTGGTGTACCTCTTTGTTTTCTTAATTGTTCTCGCATTTCTTGGCTCATTAGGATAGCTGACTCAACTGACTCGTCATTCTTTTTAAATAAATATTTACTTTTATAAAGTTTTTTATTTTTAATATAATAACGAACAGTAAATTCGCTACAACCTATAGCTTCTGCTGCTTTATAATTAGAAGGGTAAATTACAGTTTCATTAGTTTCTTTATTAAAAACTTCTACTTTAGAACATAATGCTTCACTCATTTTTTGTTTTGTCTCTTCAGTATGGCTTTTATTTAAAAAAGGGCTATCTTTTCCAGTACGAAGTTCACTCAATATTTTCTTTGTTTCATCAGAAAATATTTTTCCTATACGAGATTCACTCATTTTTTGTTTTGTTTCCTCTGAAAGAGATTTACCTTTAAGTGAATCACTGATTTTAATTTTAGTTTTTTCAGTGTGTAATTTACCTAAAGATGAGTTTGCAACAGGTAAAATATTATATTCAGGGTATAATAAATCTAAATAATATTGCTCTCTAATTATTGTATCACCAGAGTCACAATACTCTAATATTTCAAGTGTAAAGTTAGAATGCCCGTATTTTTGTATGGCACTTAAAATATTACTTTTAGATCTATTTAGTACCTCTTGAATGCTTTTTTGGGAATAATAAATACTAAATCTTTTGGATAAATTAACAGCGGAACCTACGTAAGAATCACCCGTTAATAAATTAACTCAGCGATAAATACCAGATTTTCCTCTGTTTTCTTTTATAGCTAATTTACTTTCATCTGAAGAATATATAACTAAAGGAATTATAGCCTTTTCAGATTCGGAACTGCTAGCTACTAAATCTACATTTAAATTAGGATTTAAACTATCAATAAAATGTTGCTCTAATTCTACTACTTGTTCTAAACTAGCTGAATTATCCATAATATATATAATTAATTTTAAATTAGTAAAACCGTATTTATTTAAATATCTAAGAACTCTTCGTTGTTTAGTTTTTAAGATAGATGGCATAAAATATGAACATATACGGTTATATAAATTAATTGAATGTCCTACATATAAATTTTTTTGATCTAATGTTTCCCAGATGTAGACACCTTTTTGTTTTTTTGCTACTTTAGCTATAATATCTCTATTGTTATAAGGATCTTCGACTATAATTTTAGTATATTTATATTTAGAGTTTAAAGGATCTTTTTTATTATTTTCATTATAATTCCTCCATTTGTTTAAGAGCTAATGAATTGATTATGTTATGGCCGAAGGACTACAACGTTACTGATTAGCTTATTATAAATTACTAGAATGGTTTCACATCAGAGTGAATAGTGAAATACCTTTTAGGGTATTTTTATGTAAAATCTCGGAGGAACTTTCAGGTAAAAGTGTTTAACGCTTAAATATAGCCCTTATACCTTAAATCCCTGCTGATTGTCTAATCTTTTGATATTAAATTAATATTCCCCTCTCATAATATATTTGTTTATTATAATTTTATTTAGTAAAAAGAAACCCTCCAACCTACCCCCTTCATTAATTATATTATAAATAATGAAGCCGCCACCCTGTAGGGGTGACTGATCCGGCACGTAAGCGTCTTGACCCTTCTTTTAATTAAAATTATATTATAAAAAATATCTTTTATCTCTATATTAGTTTTATGAATTACTTTGATCTTAAATTATTCAAATTTAATTTTAATTGTTTAATTTTTTTTAATCCTAAAGGTGTCATGTGTTCTTTATTATAAATTAAATTGGCTGCTTTTTTAAATATATTGAAATCTTCTTTTTTTACACCTTGTAATGGGTATTTTGCAAGAAATGGAATTATTTTTTCCATAATATCAAAAATACTTGAAACTCGAAAATCTACACCCTCTCTAGCTTTATATATATTACCACAATCTAAAAACTTTATTAAACTTTCCATTAAATAGGTATCACGGATATGCTGTGTAACCTGAAAACATAAATGTACACCCGATCCTGTAATTGATAAAGAATTTAATTTTTTAATCATAAAACAACCCTCTCCTTCAATTAATCCTGTTAGCCAATATTGGTTTGGTATTTTTAAGTTTTCAATTAAAGGTCTTTTTGCTGGTAAAATTCCCGGAAAAGCTGTTTTTAAGTTAGATGATAAACCTTTATTAATAGATGCTTTTATTACTAAAAATTTTCTTAAACCTTCTTCTGTTAAATGTTCTTTTTTTAAAATTAATTCAACCCCTTGTTTAAATAAAATAAAATCTGACCTTTTAGAAGTAATTAAAGGATATTTATTAAAATGATTTATAATTACTTTTAACTCTTTAACCGAAGCTACTTGATATTGAATAGTACCTTTTTTAAGCGTATATATTTCACCTACACCAAAAAATTTCTTAATTTTTTTTAATAAAGCTAAGTCTTTTTCATGCAAATGAATTTTAAATACAGCACCTAATGAATATCCTGACTTAAACGTTTTATGTTTATTAACAGCTAAATGAAAACACGATTCCGCGTCTGAAAAACCTGTAATATACCAGGGATTAATTGACCTAGTGAATAGAGTAGATAAAGTAGAATATTTTTTTATAATATATTTACCTAAATTTCCTGGCACACTTTAAATCCTTAACTTTCATTAAAGAGTGGACTATCTCTTTATCTTTAATAAGATATTTTATGTGTAGTCTCTGAAGATTTACCATATATTAAATTAAATAAAATTACAAATAAATATATTATGTTATATTTAATAGATTTAAAATAATACTATTAGCATTATCTTGCTGATTATCTAATATTTTGAGGGGTTACTGTCATCTACCGCTTTTCATTTAAGAAGACTGCAGGACTAGTTTCAAAAGCTCTAAAGAGGTCCCAGCATTTAATAAAAAATAATGTAATATATTACTATATTACCCGGCCATGCCTTAAAACATTTAAATAAATTTTCAATAATTAAAAAAGGTTTAAATATTTAAATACTAACATATAAACATTAAAGGATCTTTTTTTTTTATTTAGAGTTTGATAGTTTTCTGAATTAATAATAGGTTAGGATAAATCGGAAACAAAACAAGGTTAGATGATATAACAGAGAAATGGACGATTCAGTCTCCATCTATATTAAGTACAAAGGGTCCTCTTAATCTTTCGATATCCCAATGCCCGACTGTTACCCCACTTTACGGGTTGGTTAATAAAGAAGTGATGGCTTCGGTCCCACTTTTGTTAAGCGCGATGAGTACTCTTAGTCTATTAGACATCCCATCACCTGACTGTTAATTTCCGTTTTTTAGGTAGTGGGGGACCTTTGGTAATCAATCGCTTTATTTATAATTGTCAACCATATAATATAACCTCTATATAAAAATCTAAAATTTTCTATTTTTATTCATTCCAATTTTAATTTTTCTAATTTGATCAAGGCCTTCTTTAGTAAGATGAACCTTTTTATTCCTTAATTCAGCAACTTGCTTAAAGTATTGAAAATCTTTTTTCTTGATTCCTGTGATAAGATTTTTTTCGGAAAACGGAATGATTATTTTTACAATGTCTTTTTGTTTAGAAATAATGAAATTACCTCAGGGTTGATTTAAAGAATTTGCATAACGACCACAACCCAAATAATTAATAAAATATTTCAAAAGTTGTTCATTTCGTATATGCTGAGTAATATAAAATACTAATCTAACGGCTTCTCCAGTTTTAGTGGTAGCACATTTATAAATTTCAACAAAAAAACAACCCTCGCTCGGCACAAACCCAGCTAATCACTGAGGATCAGTTATTTATTGATTAACTACTAAAGGCCTAGGTACTGGTTTAACAGAAGGAAACGCTTTTTTTAATTCATTCGATAAACCTCTATTCATGAAAGCTTTATTAGCTATTAGTTTATTTAAACCTTCAGTCGTTAAATGTTGATTAGATTTAACCATCTCAACCATTTTTTTAAATAAAATAAAATCAGCCTGTTTTTGCGTAATTAACGAATATTTATTAAGATAATTAATCAGAACTCCCAAATCATTCATTGAAGAAATATTATAAACGACAGCATCTTCTTTAATTATATCGTAAATTGATCCAATACCTATTGTATATCTAATGGCCTCTAGGATCGATTTGTCCTTTTTATGTAACCTGATTGAAAATAACGGCTGAGCTGTTCAACCTAATTTCATTTTAGGATTTTTTCAGACGGTTAACATGAATGAACCTTCAGCATCAATAAATCCAGAAATTCACCAAGGGTTTAAAATTTCTTGATCATTACCTATTTTTATTTCAGAATGAAAATTTTTTACTCTATTTATAAAAAATTTATTTGTTTGTTTTTTTTCGACCATAAAGAAAAGTAGGGTCGGTCTAGTTAGATTGCTCTTACTACCGCCCTCCGAACTCGTACGTGATAGTCTCCCATCATACGGCTCTCCAGTCTTTTCAAGAATATATTGATCATTTTCGGTTTGTGATTTCTGCTAACAGAAAATCGGTCTGGGTTCGGCCCCCGATTATGTTAAAACTCTAAGGGTACTCTCAGCCTATTATCTTCGGCATCCCTTAGGTCGACTGTTAGCCTCAAGAGTTTTTCGTCCTTTTGAGATGGTTAGTTTGGTTTTCAGTTTGTTTAACATTGATTCAAAAAATATTGTCTTTCCCGCAGGTGGGAAGGGGCTCGCCCAGGGTCCCTCTCGTAGCTTACAGACTTATCTTGTTTCTTATTGATTAGAATAGGAGGTAGGATAGCTTATTTAGGCTTTCCGTTCTTCTTTCTTTTCGAGTTTTTCATCATTTATGTTCTTTTTCTTAGAGAAGGTTTTGATGAGTTTGGGGTAGTCCCGTTTTTCTTCATCAGTCCATGTGTCTAGATGGAGTCTTTGGTGATGGTCTCGACATAAAGGAATTTGTTTTCGGTTGATTGCTTCCATTTGTCTCGTATAGAAGTCGTTTTTCTTTTCTCTCAAGCCTTTTATAGATCTTACATGGTGCATCTCTATTGCTTGGTTGGCATCACACATTAGGCACGTTTGGTGAAGAGCGGATTTGGTGAATTTTGCGTTCCATACTTTTCCCATTAGTTCTAAAGGAGCTTTTGGTTGTGCTTTGATGCTAACGATGTGTTGTCTAGAGTAAGAAGATGGTAGTCAGAGTTCAACGTTGTGAGTTTCACCCTTTTTATCTAAGATTTCTGTTCGGAAATTGTTTGGGAATCTTCTGTAAACTCCTCGTAATGTTCTTATTTTGTACTTTTTAGCTAATGTTAGTCCACAAGATTCGGTTATTAGTCAAATTATTCTTGCCACCTTGTTCATATTTCTTACTATTTTGTAATAATTATAAAGTCCTCGAATAACAGAACTATAGTATCTTAGGATGTCAGCATGATCTAGGTTGATTAAATTTCCTTTAAAGGTTCCTCTATATACGGTTTCTTTTTCAGTGTTAGGTTTGATCCTTTGAACTATGAATCCGTTGTTTTTTAGCTTTTTTAGTACTTTATCCATGTTAATGTGTAGACCCATACGTTCTTTTTTTCTACGGGTGATTATTCTTTTGGATACGGGATCAATTAGTGATTCGGTTCCTCTAGAGCTTCCCTTTTTGTAGGGTCCTTGTAATGAATATCCTAAGAATATACATGGTTCTTTCGTTATGTCAATAATTCCTGTTTTTGATTCATTTAATTTGAGGTTTAGGTTTTCGAAAAAATTTTTTACCCGATTTAGTACTTCTACTGCTATGTTGTGACTTCCTTCTACTCCTATGATAAAGTCATCGGCGTATCGGACGTAATTAATTCTTATGTATTCATCATCGTGTTTAAGTGATGGTACAGTGATCATTCTTTTTAGCAATTGGTTGTATTCTTGGATATTGTTTTTGTCTATCCCCTTTTTTCTCAGATATTTTACTCTATTTGCGATTTTATTGTATTCTGAACTCTTTTTCCTTTTAGAACCTGTATTTATCTCAAGTTTTATTTCTTCCATGAATAAGTCTAGTTCGTGGAGGAAGATGTTACATAATAGCGGACTAAGGATTGACCCTTGAGGGGTTCCTAGTTCGATGTGGTTATGAATTGTTCCAAATTCGTCCATGTAACCAGCTTTTAGGCCGGATCGTATCAGAGTTAGAAGTTTTTCGTCCGCACAATCTTTTTTTATTATGTTCAAGAGTTTTTCATGACTTATAGAGTCAAATGCCTTAGAAAAATCGGCCTCAATTATGTATTTGCAACTGTTGAATTTAGCTTCCACAAATTGTATCGCTGTATGAGTTCCCATCCCCGGCCGGAATCCGTGGGATGTTTCAAGAAATTTTGGATTATAATAATCCTCCATGACTAGTAATATGGCTTTTTGGACGACTTTGTCACGAGGAGAAGCGATTGTCAGAGGTCTTGTTTCGTTAGGATTTCCTGGTTTAGGGATATGGATCCTTCTAGCAGGTGGGAATTCGTATTTCCCAGACTTGATTTTCTTTTGAATGTCTTTTAGATAGTCTAAATTCATTCCGTCTAATGTGGTTGGGTCAATTCCAGGGGTCATATTACCAGGTTTACTCTTGATGAGTTCATATGCGACGACTAAGTTCTTGAGATTACTTACATTTTTGATGATTAATTTCTTCTTGGATGTTTCTTCGTTTTCGTTGCCACGTCACACTGTTTTTAGACAGTCGGCTGTTGAAAATGATCTCCTTACATCCGTGAAAAGACCTGTCATCCTTCACTTATTATTTCCGTTTAGTAAGCTTAATACGATGACTCCGTCGCCTCTGTAAGTCCTTGGACTTGCAGATATCCATAGCGGGTTTTGCATATGGTTTGTAGGAACCCAAAGGGTTCCCTTAGGCGATCCCAAAGTTACTCGTCTTCGAAGCTCCTCATTGGAACCTTGCTTATTTGTTGTTCTACTCTGCGTAGCGAGCAGGGAATTTGTTATCACAACCAGCGCGCTAATGATATCACGTCTGGGAATTCCCACACTTACCCTATTGTCAGTTTGATAAGAGGGCCTATGATTCCGCTCAATAAGTGTCAAGTTTGTTATCCTATTCGGCTTGAGGCTTAGATGGGATACAATTCCTAGTTTTACTGACTTAAACCCGTTTGTATCTTTTTCTTTCAGCTTAGGTGTTTGGATTTCTCCGCAAGGTTTGATCTTGCCACCCTGAAAGCTCTTTATGAACTTGTGAAATATTCAGTACCTGTTGGTACATCGAAGATAGAGGCGCATTGGCGCACTCATTAAGATAGCGTGCGCAGTAACGATACTATTATATAATTGGTTATCTGCAATATACTGAACACCAGGTCCTGATAATTCTAATCTAATAAGAACAGACATTCCCGTTCCAACTAACTTTGTTTTCTTATATTAAACTTGAAATGATTTTATGGTCCCATCACCTCAACCAGTATTTTCAATAATACTACAATTTATAAGAAATGGACTTTTTCTTAATAATTTAATTGTTACTAGTTATTACAGTTTATTATTATTTATAAAAATTTTTAAGATGTTTTCAATAATTACACTTTTTTAAAAATATATTTACCTTGGTAAGGTTTTTTTTGATTTTGACGAAAAAATGTAGAAATTCGATATTGTTTAATATCTAAAGCTAATGCTGCCACAGATATAGAATCATATCTAGTTGTTCTATTATTTTTAACATCAATTACATCAATTTCTTGAAAAGATCTACCCGCTCCTTCTGCTCTTGATTTTCCATACATTGGATTTTTATTTCCAATATTAGCTGCTATATATTTAGTTATTACTTCTGAAGTTCGTATCTTACCTTTATTACCCGCGGCTATTTTTGCTCGAGCTTCTTCAGAATGATTTTTTCCGTGCATTGGATGATTTTTACCTGAACGCCCAAGAGCTTTTAAAGATGCAGATAATTTGTTAAGTGTTTCTTCTGAATGTTTATATCCTAACGATGACCCCGCTTTTTTTAAAATATTGTACTCAGGTTTAAAATAATCTATATAATATTGTTCTCTTTCTACTACATTCTCTCGATCGCAATACTCCAATATTTCTAAACTAAAGTTTGAATAACCATATTTTAATAAAGCAGCACATATAGGATATTTTTTAAATTTAACAAGATAATTAACATTCAAATATTGTCGAAATCTTATTTCTAAAGCAACACTAGAGCCTACATAACAATTTCCATTTTCTAAATTTATTCATCTATAAACACCAGATTTATTTTTGTTTTCTTTTAAAATTTGGAATTTTTGAATGTCGGCATTAGCATATGTTATAACAATTCCTAAGGAAACCCATTGAATGATACCATATTCGTCCGAGTAATTGCAAAATGTACACAAAACTAACTTAATTTATTTTTTTTATTATACTAGCTTATTACCCGTACAACTGCGGTGCCCCTTGCGAGTAAAACTCACTTGGAAGCTAAATTAGTTATAATATTTACTATAAATTATGGACTTTTTCTTAGTAATTATATTTGTATCATGGGTATTATTATTCATTATTCTATGTCTTTATTATTAATTTTTAAGTTGTTTTATTTAAATAAATTTATTATTCATTGAATTTTTAAGTTCTTTTATTTCAAGAAGTCCTTCTGGTTTTGTGTGTTTTTTATTGATTATAATATTGTACGCTTGTTCTCAATTTAAATAATCTAAATATTTAGAACTTCGCAGGGGAAATTTATTGAAATATTGAATTACACTTAAAACCCCTTTCTTGTTAGTAGTTCTAACCCTTCACATAAAACTATTAAGACCATTCTTTTCCACAGATAAACTTTTTTCTTCAACATTTGTACCGCATAGCTCAGCCAATCCTAACGGAGTGGGCTTGTAAGATTGCAGAACAGATTCATTTATATTCCCCTGAGATATTGTATAAGTAACCGTCACATTATTATATTTTACACCTTCGGTAGCTCTAATGAGAAAAGACCCATCACCTTCACTAAACCCAGAAAATCAGCTATTTTCCACTAAAGGTATAACATTCAAAGGCATTTTATTAATAACTTTTGAATTATTGTAATCAGGTTTATTATTAATCCAGTCTATTAATCTATATAAAGCTTCTATTTTTGGAGTTTTGAATTCTCCATTTATTAAATTTACTATTTTAACTAAACCTGATTTACTTCTTACAACATATAGCACAGAATTATCACTAGCAGGCTGAATAGAGCCAGATCCTAATCTTTCCATTAAACATTCAGCTAAAGGTTTATCTTTAATATTAAATACTATTTTTATAGTAGGTGTATTGGTATTATCTTTAGGGACAATAATAGAACCATCTGATTCTATTAAACCAGCCAGATAAGAGCCAAGTTCACTTTTATTTTTTAAACAATTTGTAGACATTAATTTTCTTTCAAATAAAAAAGGAAATAAATTCACTTTTTTAGAAAATAATCCTCATACTATTAAATATGTATTTAAATTATTATTTTCATATAATTGAAAACAGCTTATGTGTAAATCAAAGAAAATAAAGTTATTTAAATTTTCTATTAATAAAAAAAGACTTATAGAAACAATAAATAAATTAAAAAACGTTTTATTACAATAAACTTTTTTGTAATTATACCTAGAAACTTTTAAAATTAATTCATGCGTAAAGTCTCTAAAATTACTGTATTTTTTTTTTACTATATAATATAACTTTCTCTTATTCATATAATTATTAAATTTACAAACTACAAATCAATTTTAGTGAAAATGTATCTGTTTTTATATGGTTTAATTTGATTTCTACTAAAATACATAAAAATCCTTCGAGGTTCTATATTTAAAACTCTTGCAGCTTCACTAATTGAAGGGTAAATAGTAGTTTTATTTGTTTCTTTATCAAAAACTTGTAGCTTTATTGAAGATTTTCCAGCTCCTTCTGGTCTAGGAACACCAAACATAAAATGTTTTACTCCTTGTTTAGCTGCACTCATTTTTTCAATAGTTTCTAGATAATGGATTTCCCCAAATCTTGGGTGATCTATTCCTTTTTTTCTAAAGGGATGATTTTCTCTTCTAATTTGAGAATCAGACATTTTTTTTCGAGATTCAGGTGAGTATTTAAAACCTTTATTGTTTCCGGCTACAGTTAAAATATTATACTTAGGAAATAATATTTGAAAGTAGAAATTTTCTCTTTCTATACACTTATCGGGTTCACAGTATTCAAGTATTGAAAGAGAAAAATTATTAATTCCTTGATCTAAAATTGCTCTGTAAATGTGACTATTACTTCTAGTTAATTCATAAGTCATAGTAGTAACTGATAAATATTTTCTTAATCTACGACTAATATTTACTGCTGAACCTACGTATTGTCTACCGTCATTTTTGTTTGTAAAAGCATAAATTCCTGATTTATTTTTATTTTCTTGTATAATTTCTTTTTTATCTTTATCAATATTATCATAAATTTTTACAGGAACTAAAATAAGACTTGAAGTACATGAAAAATCTTTAAAGATATATCAAATATCAACGATAAAGTAAAAACAAATAATAGAACAAATTATAAACAATATATAAAATTTGTAGTTTGCTAAATTTAAACAATAATAATTAAATAGTTTTTTATTATTATTATAGTAATCTGCTCATTTATTTTTTAAATTATTTAATATTCAAATTAAAACAAAAAATAATTCTTGTTTATATTTAAATAATAAAATTAAAAAATTTTCCAAGCATATAGCATGATTTTTTAATTCAGGCTTAGTTATTTTGAAACCAGAAAATAATGCAAAGATTAAATATAAAATTCCTATATCTTTCGCATTTGATGATCAGGACCACCTTTCAGTCTTAAGCGAAGCATCCATAATATAAAATTATATAATACTATAATCTAATGTCCGTTAAAACGCCACCTAGTTATTTTAAAAGAATTTCTAAATTATATTTTAAATATTTTATTTAGAGTAAAAAGATTAAATAACGTTTAAATAATTTTTTTAACAAGGGGTAAGGTGGAATCGAACCACAATTAATGATTTGCAATCAAATAACAGTCCTTCTGTAACATACCCCAGAGGAAATTTAAGTATACGCACCTTAATTTATTATATATATTAATAAGCTTACCTTCTATTACCTTATGGTTTTACAATATTATTATAATTTTTAATGTTTTAGTCCCCAAGATGACTCGAACATCTATCAAAATATTAACAGTATTCTGCTCTACCGTTGAGCTATGGCGACTTTATTTTTGGTTAGTTAAATAAAACTTTATAGAATTAAAAAATACATTTAAATTAATAAAATTTTAATTTAATATTAAGGAATAAAAGAATCGAACTTTTGACAGTTTGTGTGTAAAACAAATACTCTACCAACTGAGCTAATCCCTTATAAAAGCTAAAAAAATTAAATTCTTATAATTACAATATATATTTTTTATACAAAAAAGCGAAGCTTTTTTGCGATCGATGACTTTAACCGTCCCTAATTGATTAGTGGCTACATCTTAAAATTAATAAAATTTAAAACAATTTAAAAATTTTTTATAAAAAATTTTTTCATATATATTTATCTAATAGTTTCACCCTATAAACCTATATTAAATTTATAGTTTATTTACTTAAGCGATTATTAGCAAATTAAAAAAAAAAAGTTTATCTACCTTTAAACTTTAACAACGAAAGATATTTATAAACAGTCCTTACAATATAACGCAATAGCGTTTTTTATTAATATTATAACACTGCGCACTACTTTATAGATAGAAACTAATTTTTTTTTTAATTTAGTATTTAACTCATATCAAAAGCAAAATATTTTATTTAGATATTATATAGTATAAACCCATACTATATGATCTTATATATCATTACAATTTTTTAATAAAAACCACTTATAAATAGTATAATTTCGGTTATTATTTATTTTTGAAAAAAGGAACGACAACAAATTGGTCGAATAATAAAATAAAACATATAATTTAATATATATGTTATTAGTGAATTACTCTAATAAATATGATTAAATTAATATTAAATTATTATAAATAAACTTTAATTTTTATAAAAATAAAATTAACTATCAATAATTATCAAGAGAAATATCTACATTACAATATACACTATGTATGATAATGATCGCTGCCAATACAGTGGTTAACAATATAAAAAATCATTATTTTCTCATAAGTTTATAAAAAGATAGAAAATTAAAAACTTACAGCTAGTGAATCAAAAGAATATAAAATACATGGGATTAAGAAAATAAAAGCAAATAAAATAGGTAAAAGAACTGTTCAACAAAACTGCATAAGTTGATCATAACGTATACGTGGCATTGAAGCCCGCACCCATATAAAGCAAAATACAATAAAACAAGCTTTTATCCCTAAAGTTAAACCACCTATTAAACCAGAAACTATAGGGTTATTTTCTATTATATTAGAAAAGTGTTCCCTAATAAATAACATACTATTTAATTTATTAAATAAAATTCATATTAAATCATTTATAAAATTAAATAAAAAAAAAGGAAAATTATAACCTCCTAAAAATAATACAGATGTCAAAATAGACATAAGAAGAATTGAACCGTATTCAGCTAAAAAGAAAGAAACGAAAGGTACAGAAGAATGTTCAGTAAAAAACCCAGAAACTAACTCAGATTCCATATTAATATATAATAAATTGGTGTAATGTATTTTATATATTATTATCATATAATTTATTTGAAGCTACATATATTTCTACTGTACTATTAACAATATTTAGATATTTATTTAACAAATTTTACAAAAATAAATAAACCAAGATATGGTTTTTTGATTATTATTAAAATACATATAAATTATAGACTATTTTATGTATAAAGCTTGTGTAGCAATCCTGATAGAATCATATTTTATTTGTACATTTGTCATAAATAAAATTTATATAAACCATATTTTGCAATACTATTTATAAATATAATGTTTCCTGATGATAGAATATATTTAACATTAATGATCTTTTTCAGCATATTATAACCTTTATAAAGGCCAAATCTAATTTGATCTCAACTTCTTAAACACAAAAAGGCCACTCAATAGTATATAAATAATTTAATCATATTTTCTTTTATTATTTATATTATTAATCTTGTAAAATTTTTGCCCTTTATCTGTTAAATGTTCTTTGTTGATAATAAAATTATAAGCCTATACTCAACTTTAAAAATTAAGTTGTTTAACGGATTTGTAAAGGATATTTTTCTAAAAAGGAATAACTTTACCAATAATATTGTTTAATTTTCCTAAAGTAAACATCGCGAGGAGAAGCACTTCTATTGAAAAACCTCAATTTAGGAATTTTATTATATTTTCCATTAAAGTATTTTGATAATGCTGAGTAATATAAATAGTAAATAAAACTTTATTATCTTGAGTATTTATAATAAAACAACTATTACCGTAGATAAAACCTCAATAATTTTTTATATACTAAAAAAAGTCGGGTATAAGGAATTACATCAGATAAGCTTTTTTTTTTGATAGACCAGTATTTATATTAGATTTTAAGCTCAGTATTTATTTAAATTTTTCATCGCCGCCCGCGTTTAGCGCGGGCGGCGATGAGCATTAAACCCGAAGTATTATGCTATAGACCAGCGCCGTATGGCGCATGGTTATCGCGCGACAAGAAAATTTTCTATTATTAATTTTAATAAAACAGTTTAAATAATTAAAGTCGACTTTGAATAAGGTATATTTATCAAAATGAGTAATTATAATTTAACTGAATTATTTAAAAAATTTAACCGTATAAAAAAGGTCACCATAATTATATAAAGCACCAATTCCAAAAAATTCTTTTATTCGAGTAAATATAATTTTATCTCTTTTATTTAATGAAATTGTAACTCGATACGTCAATATAATCTATGGTTTTTATATTCAAAAATTTTTATCAAAAATGTACCTTCCGCGTCCCTAAATTTAGAAATTTAATAAGAATAAAGAGAATATTATGAATTTTCATTAATTGTATGTAGTTCACCTTCGTTAACTACACTACAAGAAGTCTGTTGTGCAGTCTTTTTTCGATAATTAATAAAACTACCTTTAAAAAAATAAAAATTAGTATAAACAAAAATATTGTAAAATTACTATAAACTTATAAATAAATTTAATTGAAACAGCCTTTGCAAGCCTTTATAAAGGGTTTTTATAAATAGTATTATATCATATACACCTTTTTTATATATTATTTGGACTATTTTATATTTAATTAAATTAAATGGTTATATTTAGTCTCTGAAGTAAACAATTTATGATGTTACCTGCTGATTGCGATATTCAATATAAATCATTTTCCAGCATTTTATAACCTTTAAAGAGGCCGAATATAAAATTTTATAACTTTTCTATTAAACCAGATTAAAGATAATAATATTACTTTATATTTTTTTTATACTGGTTTTTAATTATTTTGCATTAAACGAACAATAAATATTAAGTATTATTTATAATCAATTAAAATAAAGTATTAACTTAATTTTTTAATAATTTTTTATTATTAAAAAATAAATTTTTTATAAAAACATAAATTAAAAATTTAACCTCATAATTTAATTTTTTTTATTCATACCTTTAATTAAATTTATTGCTTAAACCCTTTAAATATTAAATGTTTTTTTGTTTATTATAATAGAAGCATATACTCAATCTTTATAGTCCTTTTGTTTAACACTTTGTAAATGATATTTATGTAAAAAAGGAATTATTTTATTAACAATATAGTCAAAATTTTCTACCTAAAATCTAAAACCGTTAAACTTACTTTTACACATTATAAGTATTTTACTTATACTCTTCATTAAAATAATATTTTTAATATATTGAGTAATAAAAAAGCTTAGTCAAACTTTATTATCTTGAATATTAATAATAAAACACCCTTCTATCAATAAACCCTACAAATTACTGAGGATCAGTAATTTCCACATGATAAAGTGTAGGTCCGACACCGGTACGGTGTCGGGAAAAGCTTTATTAAGTTTTTTAGATGACCCAAAATTTAAATTAATTATTAAACTTAATATTTTATGAAAATTTTTCAAAAAAAATCGAGTATTATTAACTTTAATAGAAACAATTTGTTTAAATAATTAAAAATTAGATGAGTAATTAAATTATATTTTTAAAGTAAGGAATTATTACATCGCTTAGGTATTTTAAAGATCTTACTGAATAAATAATATAATCATGGTCATTATTATATTTAATAAAACCTCATCTCTTTTATGTAAAAGTTACTGAGGTTAGGAGGGCGCCCGCTTGTAAACGAGCGCCTGACTAACCAAGGCGCCGAAGGCGCCCTCGGTTATATTCTTCAACCATGACTACAGCCTTTAGATTCCATAAATTTTTATTGAAAAACATTTTTATATATCAGTGAAACCAGTAATTTAGTGAGAATTAAGATATGATGATAGTTTATTATAATTAACTGAACTATATAATTTAATAGTTTTAAATGGCGAAATATAATAAACGTATGTTAAGAAAAATATTGTAAGATTGCTAATAAAGAATAAATTAATCTGTGACGGACAGCCTCTGCAAGATCCATCGGCGATCTATTTGTTTCAGCTAAAGCTCCTATAAAAAATATTATAAATATCACGGCGATCAAATTTATCATGTAAATAAATAAAAATTGTTGTTTAAGACTCGGGCGCCTCAGGCGGTCGGATAAGCGCGCGCAGCGCGCCTCCGACTAATTTCACGAAAACTGTGTTTACTTTATTCATATCGGATTTTATCTTTTTTTTATATTATCTAAACCTTGTTTTGTTAAATGAATTTTATTTATTAACTCTCCACCTAAAATAAAATATTTAAAATATTTATGTTTTATGCCTTGTATACAGTATTTTTGGAAGAACAGATTAACTTTATTTGTTAGATCATTAAATCTAGTAACCCTATATTAAACAACCCTTCGTATACATAAGCTTTTTTGCACCCTAAGAATTTTATTATACTTATTATTAGTGACTCATATCGAGAATATTTACTAACACTAAAAATAAAAACAATTTGAAGTCATTACAGATATGTTGTTGATTTATTGATTCTTATTAAAAAGCATCCTTAAACCAAAATAAATCTAGCTTTAACCCTTAAGGATCAGGCGACGCCTAGGGCGCCGCCTGATCCATAGTGCGCGCTACGCGCGCGCTCGGATATTTAATTTCCGGCCTCAGAATCGCTAACCCAGAATAGCCAATAGTATTTGGGAAAGTAGCTTTTAAAACAAAAGACCTCAATTTAAATAAGCAAAGCTGCGGCTACGTTGCAAGGACCTCCGAAGCCCCCCCCCTAATTTTATAGCTATATTAATTCGTAATCCTTACGGAGTTAAATGTTGTTTACTTTTAATAATATCAAAAGCGAGGCGCGGTACTACGCATCCGCGTTGCAGGGGCGTGTTTTACACCCCCCCCCCCCCCGCTTTTTTGAAAAAAATATAATATAGACGTTTTTGAGTTATTAATGGGTATTTATAAAAATGATTTATTATTATATCTAAATATTTTTGAGAGGATACTTGATAAATAATCGCATTTTATTTAAATTATAAATATTTTCAACACCTAAAAATTTTTTTATTAATTCAAGTAAAACGCGAACCTTTTCATGTAAACATAGCATAAATACTAGTTCAAATACTCAACCTGTTAAACGTTTTTTTATTTTTTCTTATTTTTATCGTAAAACATCCCTCATCGTATAAAAACCCTGTAAATATTAAATTATTCATAGTTAATTTTAGTGTTTGATTAATTGGCAATGTATAATAAAATATTATTTTATTTATTTATTTAGAAAGGATATTGATTTGATAGTTTCTTACGAAACCCGTTAGAGTACACCTTAAACAAAAAGCATTTACTAATTGTTAACTACCGTCTACTCGTTGCTCTTTTACAGTTATGAGTTTGAAAACAGATGATTTTAATAATTTTTTTTTATAAAAAAATTATTAAAAACCAAACACTTTACTGATTTAGATCCGCGATTGTCCATATAATTTTTTGTAGTTATGGAGGTCCCCGGAATTTGATAGTTTTCACCCACAATAGATGATTTCCTATATCATCAAGCAGGGATCATAGGTATTACATATCAAGTATGTGTTTGATCTTCAATAATTACAGTTAAATTTAAACTACCTGTGAAAAGTATTATTAATAAAATTGCTGAGCTTAATATTAATTCATAACTAATTAATTGTGCTGTGCTACGTAAAGAACCTAAAAAAGCGTATTTTGAATTAGCAGATCCATTAATGTTAACGTAAAAGCTCTTTATCCTTTACTACCATTTTTTACAAAATGGCTCAGACTATGTTATAATCTTGTTTATATAAATGTAATATTAATTATATTATTATTCATTATAAAAATATTTAATTAAAAACAAAGTAAAATCATAACAATTGTATAATTACTTTATTAACCAAAACAAGATTTTGGGTTCTCGTGCTAAAATTATTGCCTTCCTTAAGGCTCATTTACTAGTCGTTGTACGTACATAAAATAAGATAGTATTATTATGAAAAATACTATTGTATATCATTAACAGCTATGACATTATAAGAAAAAATTATGTTTCGCTTCAAATTGACTTAATATAAGTTTTTTTTGAAATTATCCCAATTTATGCCTATTATCTACATAATAAGAGGACGAACTAATTATTTAACAAAATTTTTTTATTGTTTGTAAAAATCTGCCCCCACTTTTTGAAAGAAAAGGGATATTAAACGTCCCTTTTCATTTTGAGGTAGGAGCTGATAATTATTAAGTTACTCAAGCTAAATTTTTTATATAAGAATATTTAAATATTATTTAAATCATATAATCTATACTCATAATGACTACGGTTTAAATAAAAACATAATATTATATTTAAATATATATATAAATTAAAGCTTGATTATTATCTGGAATGTAGCAAAGTATATAGTATAATTTTTTTATTAAAAAATTTAAACATTAATGTTGAAAAAAAGTAAAAAAAAAATTATTATATGCTTTGAAGGTATTAAGTTGATTATTTAACATAATAATGTGAATACCTCTAACACGAATAGCTTCACGTTTAGGTTTAAAAGGATGGTTAGGTATTAAATTTAATTCTCCTTTATAATTTATTGTATAAACCCCAAATTTCGTAACAAATATAGTTAACTAAGTTAGGGTTTTTAATTCATTTAATAATATAAAATTTAACTATTTTTTTAATAAATATACTAATAATTTATTTTGCATACTTGCTAATTTAGTATATAAATATCTAGTGATAGTACAATAATTGATATTAAAATATTTAGCACCTTCATGTAAGCTAGCAAAAGTATACCATTTATCAATGCTTTTTAAAAGAGTTTCAATTTTTATTTAAAGATATAAAATATAAATAATTACCTTTTACTCCTTCAGGTTTATCCGAATCTAAAAAATAGTCTATAACTGTTCTACCAATATCTACACTTTCGGCGTTGATGCTTGGGTTTTAGAAAAAATGGGCTATAATTTATCAATTATAAAGTTTAAGCATTATAAGCTCATACCTATGAGTTATATTTTTATTAAAATTTAAACCATTTTATGTACTTTTAGTTAAATTAAATGTTAGTTCAAAAATTTTAATAAGCTTAATAAAACATATTTTATTTCCACAGCGGAGCTGTGGTATTTCTAAATATAGCGAAAGCCCCCCCCCCCCCCCCTCATTCCATAGTTGATTTAAGAAAAGCCAATTTATATGGTAAACTTAAATTAATAGCAAACTCTGTAGATGATGATGAAAATATAAAATTTAAAGGAAATATTTTTGTAAATAATAAATTTTAACCCCACCCCTTCTTTATTTATCAGATGAACATTATTTTAAAATAGAAAAATTAAAATGCTATCAACCTAAACTTAATTACCAGAATCGGATTTTAAGGTGGTTGTATAATATTATTTTTAATAAATTAATTCTACCTACATAATAAATAGAAGAATAGTGTTTATACTATATTAGATAAATACAACCTTTAACCCTTAAAAAAATTAATTTTTTATCTAAACATTAAAGACAAGTGTATAAAATTAATTTTATATCGAAATGTATTGTGGGAGCAACCTAGCGCTTTGCGCTGTTATTTATTATATAAATTGTGTAAAGATTTAACAGAATCAGATTTACTATAAAAACCTTAAATATATTACTACGTAATGATTGCATATTTTTAATTTTTTTTCCTTAAAAAATATAATTAAAAATATTTTATATTTTATTTTTCTCTACAAAACATTGAATACAAAAAAGCTCCGCTTTTTTGTATTAAATATAAGTCTAAATAAAATAATTTAATTAAAAATAAATATAACCATATTGATGCTATTAAATATCCAGAATATATAAAATTATTTTATAAATATTATTTATTTTGTAAAAAGCAGGACCATTGTAAAAATTTATCAAAATTAGCATTATAATTATTTTATTGTTAAATAAAATATATTATAGTATTATAAAAATATTTATGTATTTAATTTTCAAGTTATAATAATATTATTTATTACAAAGGGTAAGTAAAAAAAATAAAATTGTTATGAGATTTAAACCTGTAGAAATATTTAAAGTAGAAATGTGTATACCAAGTACACGGATAAATTCACATTTAGTTTTAAAAGGTTGGCTAGAAATTAAAGTTAATTCTCTTTTGTCATTTAATTTATAGACTCAAATTTAGGTACGAACATAGTTAATGTTAGATTTTTTTTTTAATTCATTTAATAATATTAAATATAACTCTTTTTTAAATAAATATACCAATATCTTGTTTTGTATGGTAGCCAATTTAGTATACAAATGTCTAGCGATAGTGCAATAATTAACATTGTAATAATTAGCTCCATACTGTAAACTAAGAAAAGCTGAACCATTTATTAATTCAAAAGTTTTAGCATTATAAGTTAAAACTTTAATTTTATTACCTAATTTTAAATTGTCATAAATTTATAAAAATTTATACATTTATTTAATCCACAGCGGTACGAGCTGTGGTATAAAGATAAGTACCTTTCACTCATTTAGACTTGCTCTATCTAACCCGTCGGCCTATACCTTTGATACTTTAATAATAAAAGGGAAAGGACTACCTTTTATAAGATTTAAATTTTCTGCGTAATAAGTTCAAATTTTTACGGCTAACACTTTATTTGTATTTTGATTAGATGATTCAATTGCTAATTAAAATTAAACAATAGGCTCAGTATAAAACAATTTACCCCCCCCCCCCTTGTTATTTAATAGGACATTCTTCTAATATAAATAAATTAAAATAATATCAACCTACTAAACTCTATAATAGATGTAGTTTAATTCCATTTTCAGCTTTAAGTTGATTATATAATATTATTTTTAATAAAATAGTTATACCTATATATTAGATATTAGGGATCATATTATATTAAAATAAATACAACCTTTTATCCTCATTTTTTTTTATTGAGACAATTTTGTTTTATTTAAATATTATGAACAAATATATAAAATTAAATTTATATAAACTGAAGCATTTCTATCCTTATACAATTCTTTAATGTAATAATTATATAAGGACTTAATAGAATAAATTTTAAGGGAAAAAAATTTTATATTATTAAATTTAAATAAAATAAGACAAGATTCTACATAAATATATTTAATATTATTTATTTTTATTTCATATTCGTAAGGAAGTATTACAAATTTATTAATATAAAAATAAATATTTTTACAAATAAGTAAGCAAATAAATACACTGAAAAATAAAAATAAATAATAAAATAAACAAGATACAATGGATTGTGCTACAAAATAATGAGTAAAAAAGCCATCCAGCAGTAAGTATACCATAAGTAGCTACAGAAGATACAGCTAAGAGATATAATATACCTAAACTAAAATCAAAGACCGCTAAACCAGGACCAAATGGTATCACTGCGTAACCAAGAAGAGAGAAAACCAAAGTTATTACTATAGTAATTAAATTTATTATACAAACAAATTTAAAATTAATTTATTATCTTTTTCAATACATATTTGATTTGATCTTACAAATAAAATCAAATATGTATGACTCTTGTAGAATAAAAAATTAATTTATTTGTTTGATTAAAAAGGAATTTAATCGGATAATTTTTTTCGAAATGCATTAAATTATATCTTAAATTAGAATTATATTTTTTGTAACAATTACCGTATAATAGTTGGTCTATTACAGACTCATAGTCTGATTTAAATCCGTGGTTATCCATTTGAGTTTTCTCCATCTTATGACATGTTACCATACATAAATAATTAATTCATAGACTCATAATTTTTAAATTATGGCTTGGTATCATAAGCTTTAGTAAATCCCCGGAGTTTGATAATTTATCCCATTTTTGTGATTTTCCTAATCACTTTACAGGACCTAAGAAAAATAGTATTAAATTTGCTTGTGTAGGTGCAATAAACTCTTTTAATATTAATTTTAACGCATCCGCAAATGCTTGAAGAGTTCCTCATACCCCAGTGATGTTCGGACCCAATCTTCTTTGCATACTACCCATAGTTTTTCTTTCCGCTACTGTTACAAAAGCAACACCTATTAAAACAGGAAGAATCATTAATAAAGCATCAATAATAGAGAAAAAAGTTGGGGAGATAGATGGCATATAATTATATACATTATCAAACGGATTTAAATTTTCTATATTTTTTTTCATTTATTTTATTTATTTTTCTAAAATTTTATTTATTTTATTAATAGCAATTTTTAATCTTATAATGAAAAGAAGAATAAAAGGATTAATAAGCCTTAATAAAATAACAAAGTCAAAAAATTTTTAAATACTTATCTTACTAGCTAAAGTACCTTTGAGTTAATTATCAGCCGGATGGTTACCCTTAATAAAATTTAAAATTACTTTGAATAAAAATTAGATTAATTATAATTAGCTACATTATAAATTTTATAACTCAAGCAAGTTTTAATATTAAATAACAAACCTTTAAAGCTAAAAAGGCAAACCTTGTTATTTCTACTTAAAAATTTTTACCAAATAAGTTATAATAATGTTAGAATTATTTAATATTAATGATTTATATGTTAATTACTATAATGATATTGTAACATCCTCAAAATTATTTTTAATGAATAAAATTTAACTAATTATTTGATAATATAGTAAGTTTTACGCGAGCTAATGAGTTAATAGGCAAGATATTCTTGCATCCGCTTAGTCTTAAGCGGCCGCAAGACTAATTATCCATTAAATTTATTTTTTTTTAATTAACATGTTTTTAAATTTGCTTTATATCGTATATAAATAATAAAAGAGTATTCACCTAAAAATAATATATTTACCCAAAATATATAAGACTTTGCGTAGCGACCCAAGGGCTAGGTGCACTACGCAAAGTCAGAAGACGCAAAAGCGCCTTAATTTTATTTAAATTTATTATTTAATTTAAATCTACTTAAAGAAGGCTGACATCGCTAAACGCTCCTATAAACAAGTTTAAATATTTACTAAAAACGGGATAAACTTTCTTAATTTATTGCCTTTTAATATTAATAAAATAAATAAAAATAACTTCAATATTTTTTTTACTATAAAGCTCTATAAACTAATTTCAAATATAGAAATGGTAAATTATTTAAATGGCAAATATTTTTAAATACATACTTTAATTTATTAATATTAGTATATTATATAAATTTTATATCAAATTTAAACTTGATAAATAAAAAACAATAAACTTTTCCCTTTTGGCCTATCTCTTTCGTTACACTACAGTAACACGCTAAATCCGTTGTGCCCCTATTAATAGACTATTAAAATATTTATTGTTTTCATTTTATTAAATTTAACTTTATTAATAACATGAAGTTATATAAACAATACAAACTAATTAAAATTATTAACCATAAAAAGTTTATAAAAATAAGCAAAATTTTTTACTACGAAATCCTATTCAAGATTTGAACTTGAATATAAATATTAGAAGTATTATGCTTTGCCATTAAGCTAATAGGATTAAACACTTGCCTAAATTGAAAATAAAAAACTTTCTATATTTTTAAATTTATTAATCTATTATTTTATCCACAAAGTTTATTTTTTAAATAAAAAATTTTTAAATAATTACCCCCCCCCCCTCCTTTTTTTTTATTACCTTTCTCCTTTTAAATATATTATGTTGGAGTGATTCGAACACTCAATTATAAACACCAAAAATTTATGACTTGCCTATTAGTCTACAACATAGATAATGAAATACTTGACTAAAAAGTTTTAAATAATCTTTTAGTAAAAAATGACGAATAAAAATATTTTTTTTATTATTTATTATTTTGAAAAAATTTTTTATATTAACCAAATTTTGAATTACCTTTATATTTTTAACAGCATCGTACCCAAATTGTATTATATTGACTCCAAATAACAAATTTTAGCGAATGCTTCATGTTTGTAAGCATTCAACTATTTTTAATATATTTTTATTTTAAAATATCCACACATTTAGCATGGCGCGTTACTATAATCGAGTGCCTAATATTGTTTATATATAATATATTATTTTTATAACACTATTAGATATGTTACAAATTTTCAAATATAAAGTTTAATTACAAAATACAAACGGGCATACTACCTCCGTAATAAAACTACAAATCATTTATTTTATTATTACAATAATTTATTTTAACTTTATTATAATAAAATTTAAATTAATATCAAAATTTATATAAACTATTAATTTACTACTAAATTTCTTATTTAGATATAAATTTTAAAATTTTTTAAATAAAAAGTTAAATATAAATTATCATTAATTCGTATAAATTTTTACTTGAACAACAATTAACCAAAAAAGAATATCACTAAAAGTTAATTAAATATTAATTCCTAACTCTTTTTACTTATAAAACTTCTCAATATAAATATATTATTAAAAAACTTTTTATACACTACTCACCTTAAATTATTATATGAATAAATCTTTTTATTAATAACTTCAAAGCATGTCAATATATTAAATAAAATTATATAGTATAATATATCTTTATTTTAATAATTTAATAACCCATTAATTTATATATTCAATAATTATTCCAATTGAATGATATTCTAACAAAATTAATTTTTAAATATATTTCGAAAATTTAAAAATCGAAAAAAAAAAATCTAAAATTTGATTTTTAAATTTTCGAAATAAAAATATTATTTAATTTAAAACCTTTTTTATTTAAAAATTTTATATATTTAAATTAAACGACGTTTAATTATTTAAATTAGATGATATACTTTATTATTTTTCCTAAATTTAATTCATTTTTATATTTATTATCCTATTTAATATACTATTTTTATATTTTAGGTTTAACCTATCAAACCTCTTATAAAATTTATAAAAACATATACCAAAAGTTGAGACTGTTAGACTGTTAATATATTATAATTAGACTTTATTTAACCGATGGCGGCCTGGCCTCCGTTGTAACGGAGGCCGCCATCGAAATCGGCATCGTAATAGACCTTTAGCCTATAATAAGGTCTTTAAATATTTTATAATATATAAATTAATAGAGTTTTTAAACCCAAATTTTCAGTTTATAAGAAGGGTGCCGATTTAAGATAAACGTTTACCGTTAGATTTTAACTTTTTAACAGGTTTACAAGCTTTCAATTCGTTTTATACTTACACTTAATTTATAATTATTATTGAAACTTTATCATTAAGCTTTATTGTTCTTAAGCAATTCCACATTTGATTTTTTTTGTTGTCTCTTGTGTTATTTTAGAAATACCTAGTTACGCTTGTTGTACACACGATCAAATTTATGCTTGTAAATAAAGTATACAGTTCACTGAACTGTATATTGACTTTGGATTATCTATATCATCCGGCAGAGTTTAAATCGACCCTACTAATAAACTGAAATATTTCATTTTATATTTAGTGTTTGTTAATAGAAACCTTTATACTCCTCAATTCGCTTTCCCAACATGTTGTACTACCTTAGCTTTCGCTTTGGATAAGTTGGGTGATTTATCACATAATATTAAAATGTGTTTCACTTTCACTAAATCCATAAATAGAAATTTCTAATTTATTTAAGTGTATTTGAGGACAAATATCTAAAACGTTGTATTTAATCTAATATCATTTAATTAATTCAATTATCCTTTAAGATGAAAAATAAATTTTTAAATTTTTCATATAAAAATGTAACAATCTAATTTTTATTTTACGGGTGGCGAGACTCGAACTCACAAGGTTTTCACCGATAACTTCTAAAATTACCATGTTTACCAAAATTTCATCACACCCATTAATATGTTTAAATTTTTTATGAAATATACCTTTAAATTTTTTATTTTATTAGATTAATTTTTAATGTATTAAATATAAATTTTATTTAATAATGAAAAATCGGCCGGGCTATAAATACCGGCCGATATTGTAGATAATATTAAATAATATTAAGAATTTTACCTTTTTATTGTAATTGATAAATATAAATTTTTATACTTAATATAAAATATTGCTCAAGATAAGATTTGAACTTACAACCTAAACATCTTCAGTGTTCCGCTCCACCTATTGAGCTTCTTGAGCGTTAATTGTTTATATTATTAAATTACAAATAAATTTTATACTCTATTAAAAAATAAAAATTAAACTTTTAAATACAAAAATTATAATAAATTTTAATTATATTTAATCTATTCGCATATAAATTTTTAAATAATATAAATTTTATAAAAAAAAAAGAAAACTATTCTGTACTGCAGTCATATATTACTTTAAAGTAAGTTTGTTAAAACATTATTTAACTGATACTATTTTTAAACAAAACCACCCTATTTTAAAAAATAATAAAAATATTTAAAATTTAAACATCAACTTTGTTTATATAAAAAAAAATTTTTTTATGGAGATATCAGGATTTGAACCTGAAACATCGATATGCAAAATCAAAGTTTTTCCAATTAAACTATACCCCCTTTACCATTTACTGGTTTATAACTTAAATCGGTGAAAATAAAAGAAAAAATAAATGACTCATATACAGGCGTTTTACTTTTAATTCAATTATTTACTAACTCAAATAATTTATAATTATTTTTATAACTATAATATTTTATATAATTAAAAATTTAGCGTTCGCGCCACACGAAGAGTGACGCTAAGACGCGTCGCGTTTGCGAAGCACGCGCACCGCTAAATTAATTATTATATAGTTTTATTTTTCATTTTTAATAATCGATATTTAAAAAATATAAATTTTGCTCTAAAGAAAACAAATTTAATTTACAAAATTAAATATTTAAAAAGATTAAAATTTTAATTTTTACTTATTACTTAATAACAATTTTAATTTTTATAATTTAATATAAGTTTTATTTTTACTAAAATGCTACTATTTCCATACATCGTTACACAGGTGCGACAAGAATATAAAAATACCCAAAAAAGTTTTTACCTAAGGAGTGACTTGAACACTCATGAGTTTTCTCAGGAAATTTTAAGTTTCCCCTGTCTACCATTTCAGCACTTAGGTTTATGAATAGATTAATATATAAAACTTAATTATTTTATTATAAAATTATTTTTCCACTTGATCTGGGTCAAATAAAATAATTACTAAATAATATTAATTATTACAAATTTTGAAAATAAAATTAAACTATTAAATTATTATAATTTTTAGTAAGGCTAGAATGACTTGAACATTCATCTAAGCTATTATGAGCAGCTTGCTTTACCTATTAAGCTATAGCCTTTAAAAAATGAATTAACAGAAAATTAATTAAATTTTTAAAAATACAAATTTTTATGCGGACACAGGATTTGAACCTATAATTACCGGTCATGAGCCAGTTATGTTTCCTATTACATCAATCCGCAATTATATACATTTTTTGGTTTTATAAAAAATATAAAAACTTTTATTTTATAATAATGTTTAGCTCAAGGGGAGCTCGAATCCCCACCCTAGTAGTGAAAGTACCATGTCTTAACCTATTTGACCATTGAGCCTGTAAAATTTAAATAATTATGAAGTACGTATTATCTCATATATAATACGATAGTATAATTAAAAATCAAAAAATAAAAAATTATTCAATAATTATATATTTTTAAGTTTAATTATAAAATTATAGTAGATTTAGAAAATATCATAAATTTTATTATTTGATAAATACATTTAAATACCATATTTAATTTTTATAATTTGTATATTTTAAGTATAATTATAAATTGTTGCAATAAAACTAAAACAATTTAATTTTTTGTGGCCTTGTACACAAGTCCTATGGGCTAGTTTTTTAATTTCCTACGGGTGATTTTTCCCGTTATTAATACTTCAAAATTTTTTTAAGTATTAATAAGGTATAAGTTGATAATAATCATTATAGCTCATTTTTACTAATAAATTTAAACATATTTATAATAATTAAAACTAAAACAAATTTTAAATTTTTTTTAATTATCTTAAATAATAATTCCTTATAAAAATAAAATAATATTTTATTTTTTAATAATAATTTAAATAATTTAATACTTTTTTTTTATTTTAAATAAAATTTATTTATTCTTATATATTAAATTTTTATAAAAATAAAAATTTAATAAAATAATTATTAAATTTGCTAATAAAGTAATAAATTAAAAATAGCGTCGCGCCCTCGCGTTGCGCGGGCTACGATGCGTCCCACCCTTCGGGTGGCCGCGCAGACGCTATAAATTAATTATAATTAATAAAATAAACCTATACGTGTTAAAAACACAAAAATCGACACCAATATTAGACATAAATATTTAAAAATAATTTTAAAAATGATATATCAAACTCAGTGTAAGAATCGCACTTACTTTTTCCGATTACAAAACGGATACATTACTTTTATGTTAACCGAGCTCTTAATTAAAATAATATACTATAATTATAAAAATAATACAATTTTAAATATTTTAAATCTTAAATATAAAAATATATTTAAAATTAATTATATTTTTAGGTACTTTAGTGTAATTTTATAAACAATAATAATTAACTTTTATCTATTTATATTTATAATAAATATATTTTTATATTAATTTTTATTTAATATTTCCTATTTTAAATTAAATTTATAAATTATTAAAAAAATTATTAATTAATTGTATTTTTACGATTAAAAAATTTTTGAATATTATTTAAATTATTAACGATAAATGTATTGTTGTATGAAAAAAAAATTAGATCTTTATACCTAAAAAAATTAAAATCCTTTCAGCTAAAGCCTAATTATTACATATATTAATTAGTATATTAATTTATATAAAAATTAAATAAATTTATATAAATTAAAATAAATATTATGTATATAATATTTATTTTACAGACTAATTACATAATACGTAGTAGTATCCTACGTTTTTAAGAGTATCCTAAAATTAGTTTCAAACTTATATGCTTTCAGCTCTTTACTAACCGCCAAGCCAAAACTCAGTAATTTTACTTTACATAAAAATGTCTTTAATCTACAGTATAAATTAAAAATTTCACTGAGAGCGCCAAAACATAGCTTTCCTGCCGTGCCTATGCTATTCTTTACTTAAGTGTCAGTAAAATTCATTTTGCATTACTTTTAATAATAACAATTAATATCGTACACATAAACAACAGGTAAACCAGAGGTTATTATTCCCAGTTCCTTTCGTACAAAGGGCCTGTTTTTACTTTACTCTAACTACCACTAGAAGATAGAAACCATACTGTCTCACGACGTATTTAACCCAGCTCGTGTAGCTTTTTAAACGACGAACAGTCGTACCTTCCATGCTTCCTGCGTTCATGAGGATAAGCTAAGCCGACATCGCTTTATTTAACTTATCCATATATTTATTATTTGTTACAACATGAGATTAAACTTATGTTGAGAAAATTTTCTTCCATCTATCACTAGATGGTTCAGATTATATTTTTACCCAGTATCAAAGAGTAATTGATAGTTATTCCGGGTATAGACGTGTAATCGTTGAGGGGTTATTTTTATTAACTTCCCTGCTGATTGCCCAATAATTTGTTATATTTTTAAAGATATAAAAATAAATTTAATTATTTAGGATATTCCAGCATATAGTCTATTTCTAATTTTATATTACTATAAAATCTCCCCGATGTCACAATTATAATTTATATTATTACACAATTAAAAAAAAAATAGATTAATTTACCACCCTTCCACCCTCTTACCTTAATTGTAATATGAAAGCCAAAGAACTTTTAGTTATTTATAACTAACTCCGATTAATATACCAAATTAACCAGATTTACACAGTATATAAAGAGCACAATTTTGTGCAAATATTGTGTATTTTAATAAAAATACATTTAATACCCATCAATAACTCTGTCGCAAATCCAGAGAATAAGTCATTTATAAAATTCTGTGTAACTGCCATAAACAAATTTAATTGTTTTGCGAAGACAAATGAATCTTATATAACATAGATTGATTAAAATAATTAACAACCAAGGGTTGTAATATATGTAAAGATTTACCTGAAATGTAAATACGATAATAGCCTTTATTCGGATTTTTATTGTGAATAGTACATTGTAATTTATACTTACTTTCTAAAAGAGATTTTAATAATAAAACATCATCATAAGTATAATTATCAGTACATAATGTCACACCTCCGTTTTTTACATGCTGTCCATCGTCTTGTAGTCAAAAAGCTAAAACTCCAGGAGTTAATAATTCTTCTATACAAGGAGGAACAATATTTACATATTTATCTTATTGTTTTTTTAAAAATAAATTAGCAAATGGATAAAAAGTAGGACTAGCTTTTGTTAAAAAATTATATGAATAATTTTTTTTATCGTAACGTTTATCGAAAGAAATACGTTCTACGATTTGAGGCAAAGTAGCATATTCTTTTAAAAATTCAAAAAGATATAATAAATATTCTTTATTGGGCAAACCTTGGTCAAACTTAACTGAAGCATTACCATTAGCATTAATTTTAAATGTTGCATCACCTAAACCACAACCTATTATAAGATCTTTTTGCATTTGTGACAAAGCCGAAGATTTCACCAAACGTAACCAGTAATTAGAACTCATTTTTTATTTTTTTTTTTATTATAAACAATATATGTGTAAACTAATTAATATAAATTAATTTTTGTATATTACAAGGTGCCAAACTGCGCTCCCAATGTGTACTCTCAAGCGCAATCAGCCTGTTATCCCTAGCGTAACTTTATTCTATAATACGGAACCAGTCCTTTGTGCATTCCGCGATCGTATGCCCCGCTTACGCGACTGATAGACGCGTAGGTCAGACAGTTAAGCAAGATTATGCCATTAAACTTGACGAGTCATTATCAAAATCACTATTCACAAGATTTAGGTCTTGGATTTTAGCAATTTTAAATATATATTACATCTTCTAACCTATACGAAATTCATCCTTAATGAAATAAAATCGTAGAAGACTAAAAATGTTAATTTTATTTATTACACCTATCATCGATATAGTTAAAATCTTACTTGCTTAAAATTAAATTTTACTTTAAATAAAAAGATAGTGATTAAATGTATATAGAGATAATATCTTATCCACTTATATACAAATTCGTATTAAGAAATCGAACGCAATCAAAAACTACGCTAAAATCTTAAATTTATATAAAATTTATATATTAAATAAATATTCAGAGTAAAAAATTATATAATTTTTCCCAAATTTTCTTAATTAGGATATACCCAGCTACTCTTTATGGGATCTGTGCCCCGCATAAACTGCCACCTAGCCGTTGTTCTCATTCCTTATGTGAAATCAACTTTTATATACTTGTGAAAAATATCACACTACCCTGTAGTTTATAGAATTTATATTTAACTGAATAATTCACTTAAAATTCTCAGGCAATAATAGTTATCTTACACTTTATACTATTATTGAATAATTAACACTTAAGTTTTTGTGTATAAGTCATTTTATTTAATTAAAAATAAAGTGGAGGACAATGTAGTCCCCAGCAATGTGATAGACTCAAAAAGGTGTTTCAATTACGTCTATGACTACCTTATCCCTACGGTTGGTCCGATCACACGCAATGACTAGAAACAGTAAAGCTGCATAGGGTCTTCTCGTCTATCTAGAGGTAGACTGTATCTGCACAGCCATTCCAATTTCACTGAGCCAATCATCGAGACAGCTGTTGTATCGTTACATCATTCATGCAAGACCATATTTAGTGGCCAAGGTATTTTGCTACCTTTGGACCCTCATAGATACATAGCTAATAAAAATTTTTTTTTTACAAATAAATATTATGTTTAAATTTAAATATATATAACCTTAAATTCACTAAAATATAATTAATTTTATTTTCTTTTTAAATTCATTCCTGATTTAATCTTTAAAATTTTATCAAATCCCTCTTTTGTTAGATGTTCTTTATTTTGAATTAAATTAGCCGCCTTTTTAAAATCGGAAAAATCTAAACTTTTTTGACCTAAGATAGAATACTTTTCAAAAAAAGGAATTATTATATTTAAAATATCTGAAGTTTTTACAATTTGAATAGCTACAGCATTTTTTGTGTAATAAATATATTTTTGTTTAGTTTCTTCTAAGTTAAAATCTTGATTATCAGATATATTCAAATTAAAGAATTTAGCTAAACCTATAATAACCTCCTTTTCTTGTGATTGTAAATTTATTGAAAATCTTAATTGAACTTTACCTACTCTAGATTCTGTAGTTTTTATATTAAAACTACCATCTCCACTAGTAAATCCAGCCACTCAATTAGTATCTACAATACCTTTAAATTTATACTCCGGTCTTTCAATAGGAATTATATTTGAAAATTTTTCTTTTAAGTTATCAGTTAAACCTCTATTTAGAGTAGATTTTAATGCTACTAATTTAAATAAACCTTCTTCAGTTAAATGTTCTTCATTTTTAATTATACTAAAACATTCTTTAAATAATAAAAAATCTGATGATTTAGTTGTTATGAGCGGATATCTATTAAAATGATCTATAATGACATTTAATTCTTTAAAAGATTCTACTCTATAATAAACTTTTGTTCCTGAATGGTATATTTGACCAACTCCAAATGAAAAACATATATTTTCTAATATTTAATTCTAATATTTAATAGAAAGAATTCCTGTTATAATAACTGCTGGTGATTGGTTTCCTATCCTATCTATGGACGTATGCTCGTCGCTTATTTACAATCACTTCGCCCTAAGTTTATTTGCTACTTCTTTAAGGTTGTTTTTCTAACTTGTTATTCTTTCCTGTCCATATTATTTTCACTTTCCTCTATTTATTTATTCTTCATACCGCGATATGCTACAAGTCCAATAACAATAAATTATCATAAATTATAATTTTATATATAAATTCAGATATATTAGTAGCATATGCCCATCTATTGGCCTATATTAATTTAAAATAATATCTTCCTTTAAAAGGCTTTTGTCTATTTTCTTTTAAGTATAAAGAAATACTGGGTTGATATACGCCTATCGCTTTTGCAGCTTCATTAATAGATTCATATATTGTACTTTTATTTGTTAATAAATCTTTTACTTCTAATTTTTTAGATGGAATACCTGCTCCAATTGCCCTTATTTTTCCATACATTGGATTATTTTTTCCTTTCTTAGCTGCTGAAAATTTTTGTAGCGTTTCTCTAGAATGGCTTTTACCTTTTTTTACCGCTGACTGTTTAGCTCGTGTTTCTTCTGTATGTTTGAAACCAAAAGATGAACCGGTAAATTCTAATATATTATAGTCGGGTTTTAATAAATCTAAAAAATATTGTTCTCTTTTAACACAATCATTAGGTTCACAATATTCAATAATTTCCAACTGGAAGTTTGAATAACCATATTTGAGTAAAGCACTATTTATATTACTTTTACCTTTTTTTATTGCATCTTCTAGATACCAAATATTAAAATAATTTTTTAATCTTTTACCCAAATCTGTGCTACTTCCAATGTATGTTTTTCCATTTATTTGATTTTTTCATTGATAAATCCCTGATCTACCTTTATTTTCTTTTAAAATTCGCAATTTTTCAGTATCAGCGTTATCGTAAATAGCTATAGGTATAATAGAAAATAAATTAAAATTATCCAGCGCAATTAAAAATTCGCCGCCAAGGCAGTTTCACAATAGCTCTCCAAAGTATAAAATAAACAAAAAAAGCATAATTATAGAAATGAAGTTTTTATTTAAACTAATAGCAAAAATAGCTTTAACTCTTCATTTAGTTTTACTATCGGAACGAGGCTGAATTAATATACTAAAGCTGGATTCAGCATCAGAAAATCCTGTTAAAAATCAAGGATTTAATTTATTTTTATTTAGTGTTTCATTGTTATTTATATTATTACTAATAGTAGAAAATAAACATTTATTTATTTGATTAAATGGGACTTTTATATTATAGTTTTTTTCAAAACCCATTAGAGTACATCTTAACAAATTAATGTAACTACCGTTTACTCGTTGCACTTTTACAAATTTAGGAACACACTGCTCTCTACGGTCCCAGGATAAATTTGACTTAGATACGAGATTATCCATTTTTTTTTCATAAATCTTCTGCATTGTTACCATTCATGATTTTTCATCCCATCCACCAGGCTTTTGGCCATGGTTTGGTATCAGAAGCTTTAGGATTTTTCCGTAATTTGATAGTTTGTCCCACAATAGTGATTTCCCTAATCACTTAGCAGGCCGCCATTAACCGGGGTATCCTTCAAAACCAGACCAACATCATATAGACGCAGCCCAGAAACTCCGTTAACCAGCCGGCATCGGGCAGACATCACACTCTATACTTAGACTTTCATCTTAATGCAGCGTGCTTTGTTTTAATTAAACAGTCGGACAACACGATTCTATGCTTCCTTACCCCAACCGATATTAAACGGTAGGGTCGGCACTCCTTCTCCCTAAGTTACGGAGTTAATTTGCCGAGTTCCTTAATGATTGTTCACTCAAGCGCCTTCGTATTCTCTACTAGCTTACCTCTTGGTTCGTTTAGGTACGGTTTATTTGCGTAAAAGTCACTATATTAGTTTACCCCCTTACGTTTTATTGTTTTTCCAGAACACTTATACACTTATATAAGGTTGTTACAATAAAATTAAAGCTTTTTCTCATCGTTTTAACCGTTAGGTTAATTAACTTAGAGGCCGTTACTTACATATAATTCCATAAGCTTAAGGCGAGGAAAATTTTCCTTTTTCGTTACTCATGTCAGCATTCTCACTTGGGTTAATGTTTTTTTTATTCTTAAAAAGAATAATTTAATATATCACCCAATGTTCCGCTACCCCATAATTAAACTAGGTAAATTAATTATAATTATAGACAAGGTGTCGGTATATTGTTTAGATCCGTTAAATTTTAGATATCTCTATCCACCGGAAGTATTCCGGTGTTGAATCAGTGCTCTATTACGAGTTCTTTAAAAAATGGCAGCCACTAAGCCCATCACCTGATCGAATAAGATAAAAACTCTCTTTATTTCACTTGACAATAATTTTGGAACCTTATATTTACACTTGTTCTGGGCTGTTTCCCTTTTGACATACACAGATGATTCCTCTTTGCCTATTTACAGGCTGAGTTGAGGAAGTTATCCCTAAATAGTTTATTACGAATAATTTTTAGATTACATCATTCGAATAACCTATCCATTTAGACAATTGGCTAAAAGCCTTTTTTCAGTTTTAATTTTATTTTTCTATTTCTTGTTTGCAGAATCGCAGTACAGCTGTATCATTTTTATTATGCAGTATAAGACTCAGCGCTTTGCGCTGATTAATAAAAAACTTTACGTAATCATTTATTGTGGACGCGAAATAATATATATTTCTTTAATAGGTCTGTTTCTTTTAATAGCATTATAAATAGCCTGTCTTGTAACACCTAAAAATTGCCCCAGCTTCAGTTTGATTAGTAAATTCTTTTACTTCATTAGTCTGAGTATTTAAAACTCTTACTGCTACTCCTTCACGCTCTATGGTTTTTTCCTTTATATTAGCTAAAGCTTCAGGAGAAAGTGGATTATTTTTTTTATAACTTGTAGTTGCAATAGCCAATTTATTTTTAGTTTCTTCACTAACAAGTTTATTTTTATGAGTTAAAGATAATATCTCTTTATGTTCTAAAGATATAGTCTTTGATTTAAACTTTTCAATATTTTCCGGTCTATGTCGATAACCTAATACAGAGTATGCATATTTTAATATATTATATTCAGGATTTAATTTATCAATAAAAAATTGTTCTCTTTCAATTAAATCAGTTTTAGAACAATACTCTAATATATCCAAAGTAAAGCCTTTATGACCATATTTAAGTAAAGCATCTTTTATCTTAATTTATTATATAGAAAATATATTTAAATTATCATATCAAAGTTCACCTTAGACGTTTATATTTTTGAAAAAATATATCGCTTTTTATAAGGATTTATTTGATTTCTATTAATATAATTTAATATAGTAGCTGGCTTAATTTCTAAAGCTTTTGCAGCTGCAGCAATAGAATCATATTCTATTTTTTTATTATTTACTACATCAAACACAGATATTTTTTGAGCTCTAGAAGCTGCTGCTATCTTGAATTTTATTATAGTTTCATCTTTATGTATTTTTCCTTTTTTAGCTAATGACATTTTAACTATGGTTTCTTTTGAAAGACTTTTACCTAAACGGGCAATAGATATTTTAGATCGTGTTTCCTCTGTACATTTACGATCTCTCATCTTAGTTATAGATTTTTCATGGTGTATATAACCTAAACTAGACCCTGCTCATTTTAAAATATTATACTCAGGATTTAACGTATCCATATAATATTGTTCTCTTGCTATTAATTGTTCATCTGAACAATATTCTAATATTTCCAAAGTAAAATTTTTATAACCATGTTTTAATAGTGCTGTATATATTAAACTAGTATTACGTTTTGTATAACGTAAAAGAAAATTTTCATTGAAATAGCTTGCTAATCTCTTAGCTAAATTAACCCCACTACCTACATAAGATTTATTATTTTCATTATTAATTCAACGATAAACACCTGATTTATTACGATTTTCTTTCAATATATTTTATTTAAATAGTTCCGCATTTACATAACTCTTGATAGGAGAAATTATATCATTATTCGTTGATATATTTGTATTTAAATTATTATTGTTATTATTATTTATTGTGACGATTTAATTTTTATATAATTAGCGAGCAATAATCAGACGATTATTCTAAAGGTAACTCCTTGGTTTACGCTTAATAGCCGCGTTCTTTCCACCCGCACCATTCCTTATATGGATGACACGTTTCTCCCGGCAGTACACCTTAGAAAAGGCCTTTTATCTCTTCTTCACGTCGTCCGTTAGCGGCGGTCGGACGGTATTCCGCTACTTCGGTCACTTGAGCGCCGTTCACAATCGTAACCTTTATGGACTGTGCCGTTTCGCTAACTCAAGCTGCTGCACTGAGCCGTATGGATTCGCGCTGACGTATAAGTTTACGCCAAATCATATCTTTAGGCAATGTAAAATACATTGCTCGCAAGACTTCCGTTGGCGCACTGAGGTATGGCCTCGTAATTAAAGGGGGGGGTCAGCCCCTAAAACTACGTTTACCCTTCGAGGGCTAGGACTCCATAGTTTATCCTCTGATTGCCTTCAGTTACCATAAATTTTTTAGGATCAAAGAAGCAAAGATATTATATATAGGGCGAACATGATCAACGTAGAGAAAAAATTAGAAATTAAAATAAAACTTTATTGCCATTGCATTCTTTCGAATGAGGCTTGACTATATTTTAAACACATCCTAGAGGAGTGTCAACCTACATTTAGTCGATGAACTGCACACCTAATGAATGGTGCTTGGCTGCGGATTACCTATTCCCTCTCGGTTATTAATTTTTATTTTACCATACCACGAGTTATTATCTGTGCTACAAGAAGTTATTCACCTTTACGTTACCGTTCTTGTTTGGTTAAAATTACTTTAAAGTTTTCCCGTCAATTTGAAGGTTTTTATAGAAGGTTAACTTCTACTTTAAGGCTGTGTGTTAAATTCTCACATTTATACAACCTTAGCATACTATGTCTGTTAATTCAACATTCATCTTTGCCATTCCGAGACCTATTACTTAACGATAAAATCTTCACGATCCCCCGATGTAATTGAAAAATATCTCTTCGACTAGCCTAGTAAGATCAAGTTCTGTACCTGCATGATGTTAGTTAAAATTACGTACTTAGATACGTTTCGCGGAAAACCAGCTATCCCTAGTCAGTTTTGTCTTTCACCAACTTACCACAATTCATCGGATATCTATACAACGATAACCCGTTCGAGCTTTTATAACTCTGATCATGGTAAGATCACTAGGCTTCGGGTCTAATTTTAGATACTTATCACTATTTTATTAACCGAGTTATCTAGGCATTTACTGCTCGCATCTAATATTAACTTGCTGCAATTCGCGCCAAAAGTTTCCTTTTGGATTAGACTATACCTTCAACTCAAAAAAATATTTAGCATATAATTTTTAAACAAAACTTAAATTATTATTAAAGTTAATTCCCACCACCATCCCTCATACTTTACCTCCTATTTGATAAATATAATACCAAAGCACCCTTGTTAAGATAAGACCATATAACACAAAGCTAAGAAAGGCAAGAATTGCAAAAAGTAGCAACTTATTAATTATACATCTGAGTCTAAATTTAATTTATAATAAAAATGATCCAAAAAATAAGGTTTAACCAAATTTATTAATTCATTTTTAGAATTGCTAAATATGTAGATTCTATAACCATTACTATGTTTATGTAAACTACACATTAAATTAAATTTATTTTTTAATATATTTACTAATAAATTACACTCATCTAAAGAAAATGACTCAGTACAAATATACAAACCTTTACCTGACTTGTAACTATCATCCATTAGTCAATACGCTAACCCTTTAGAAGTTAACATATTTTCTAAATTTATAGGTAATATTTTTATACCATCTGAATCGTAAAAAAGTTCTCTATATACATTGAAACAAGGTAAGCTTAAAGTTTGAAATTTTATTGCTTGATATTCTTTGTTTTTATTAGGTCTACTATCAAACTTAGACATAACTAATGATTTTGTACCACAAAAATTTTTAAACAAATCATATAAATGTTCTAAGTAAACTTTATTTATAATAGATTGTTTAAATTGCAATCTTGTGTTACAATTTTCATTAGGTTTTTCTGCTGATAAGTCCCCTAACATTGAACCTATAATAATATCATGCAATTCCTGAGGCACAGTAAGATGAGCTTTAGCGGACACTCTGTAAAATCTGACTAGGAAATATTGTTTTAAAAATTTATTCATTAATTTATGTTTTTATCTAAAAATAATATTTTAAAAACTAATTAATAATATAAAAATTATACTAATTAATTATTTTTAAATTATTTAATAATGAAAATATCATTATTAAATAAAACAATTTAGTTAAATTACCAAGTAACACGAATTTAACATTGTTAATATATTTTTAGTTTAATAATAATTAGCTATATTTATATCTGGTAAATATTAAAATTCACAAATATTAAATGGTCCGATATTTGGAAATAATATTAATTATAATAAATATTAGAATTATTTACTATTATTGAAATTTATTAAATTTAATAAATTTATATTTGTTGTTTTGTTGTATGCATTTATTTCTGGAATTATTGAGTGCTGACGTATTACGGTTTTCCCGTCTCATTTTTCAAATCAGTCGTTACAGGGTTAAATAAAAAGGAACCACACATAAAATTTTATGTACAGTTCAAATTGTTATAACAATTTATTCCTACGATTTATTAACTTCCCACGGTATTGCCATAGATTATATTTTAAGTAGTACGTTTTTAAATAAAACAAAGATTAAGTATAAAATTCCTATATCTTTCGTATTTGAAACCATAAACATAACTTAAAATCACTTATTATCCTTAGGTTTCACCGTTAGCATAATAATTTAATAATTATTATACCGACCTTTTTACAGGTCATGAGTCAGTTTTAATAAAAAATTTCACAATTTTTATGGGCAAGCAATTTACCCATTATGCAAAAGGTACGCTTTTAATATTATTTAAATTTTCTTCTCAAGCTGCTTATAAAACTACTAATTTTTCAATTCCCTCACGGTACTATTCACTATCGCTCAATATATCATATTTAGCCTTAGAGGAAGGTTCCCCTTTACTTATTCAAACAAGCCTTAACCCATTTTACTTAATAATTTTTTTATTCTATATTGGATAAAATAAAATACCATACTATGGTTTTAGTTTATATAGGTTTTTATAATAAATATATTATTATAAAACTTTTATTTAATTAATATTAAATCTAAACTTTAAAAATTTTTCCTAAAAATTTTTAATAATGTTTTTTGATGTTTTTACGTATTACCGATTGTACCTAAACCCTCCCATATGAATTGGAAGGCTTCTCTATTTTCATTCTCACTAATCATAGAATCTCTTTTGATTTCTTTTCCTAAAGTTATTAAGATATTTCAATTTACTTCGTTTATTACTGAATTTCTCTTAGAGTTCATGTTTTTTATACAAATTAAATCTCTCTCTTTGATATATTGCAATGATTACCTAATAGTTTCTTTCTATATTTTTCTATATTTTAGAAAAATTAAGTATAACAATATATTCTATATCGTATATTCTTATAATAATTATTCATTAAAATTTAAATATAATTTATTATAATATATTCTGTTTTTATTATTTAGCTTTGTGTATTATAAAACAATTTTATACAAAAAAAACCTTAATATAATTAATATATATTTATAAAAATTATAGAATTTTTTTTTATATAAAAAAATAAAAAGGAGCGACTTAAACTGTGTAAATAAGTATTATCACAATTATTCGACATGATTTATTAAAACTTAGCGAGTTAAACCCTGATATATTCCTGGGTTTAGTTTTTATTATAAAAAAATAATTATTTATCGAAATACATAATCAATAAAAATTAATAATAGGATACACCAGAACATTTTTTTTAAGGTTTTTGATTAACAATCAAAAACCTTATAAAAAAAATCTTATAAATATAAAATTTAATTAATATATTTTTTAATTAAAATATAAAAAAAAACATTTAATATATATTTTTTATAACAGAGAGAATATAAGGAGGGGGGGGGTGTATTGTTAGAGTTATTACGCAGACATAGCATGCCCGTCGGCGGACCTTTTCCACCGTAGCATGCCCGTTGCGGGCGTAATCTCTAGCCTAAATCACGCCCCTTATATCTGTTATACATAATATTTAATATAAAAAAACAAAATATCAATATACCCAATTTTATCTATAAGATAAAAAAAAACCCATCATTGTGTTTAACACAATGATGGGTAAAAAAAACTTAATTTAATAAGTTTGTTATTTTAAAGAACAGGAATGACAACAAAAGGTCAAATAATTGAAAAATATTAATTATAGTTTAACTATACCAGAACACGGTATACTTACGATTGTATAAACATATTGGGCGAAGGCTTGAGTATAAAGAAAAAATAGTCATGGTAGCACACGAATCATTAGCGAATGAAAACCTAAAATTATTACAGCATAAAAAGTATAATAAAATTTAGTAAATTAGTACCTAACATAACCTAAATTCATATGTATGTTTTTATATGAAAAATCTTTATATTCTAAATAAGTCTGAGTAGCTACACTTAGATTAAACATACTATACCTAAAAGAAGAATCCACCTTATTTAGGTTGGATATTGTTAAATTAGTTTGACCCCTGTATTTTTGTGGTCCTTCATTAACATTTAATTTTTGAATTTTAAGTTTATCTAATAAACTATTTAAATTTTTAACTAAAAAAACAAAATTAAAAATTATATTATTATTAAATTTATTATATAAAGTACAATTTAAGTTATTTTTTTCAGTATATTCTGATTTAGTTTTTTCAAATAATTTAGCTATATTCATTTTATTTTTAAGACTATAAAAATTATAAATCTCTTGTGTATTACCTATATATAATGATTTTAATAACAGTGACATTTCTTCCATATTAAATAATAAAGGACCATGACTAGCAGATAATAATAATAGATTTTCTATAAGGTTAAATTTATTTGAATTAGATTTTATATTTTCTGTATTATTTACTAGAAAATCCATAGAATCATAATTATTTAAATATTTATTAATTTTTAAGTTCTTATCAATGATGTATAACGTGTTATTCACATTTTTTGTTTTTACATTTAACTTAGTAGTTTCTAAGATATAACCAGTTAGTAAACCAGTAAATATAATATTATATCTAATATATGAATATACCAGAGTTTCGGCCATAATGAATCCATTTTGTCTATTTTTATTATATAATATATTAAAATTAACCATATATAACCCATCCTCCTTATTATTAACATAATCTTTTCAACTTTTAAATTTATTTCATCCATTTTTTATTGTCTCAACTACAGTGGAATCTAAAAATTGAGGATGTATATTAACTATAGGTGCATCAAAATCTATCACATGAACTTTTTCATCTAATTTAAGTTTTTGAATTTCTTGATTTAAATCAGATATAATATTTTTTTTCTTTTTGATTACTTCTCAAGCTAAAGCTGGGAAAATCTACATCCATTCTTTTAAAAACACATTCAACTTGGTTAATTTTATCTCCCCATAAATTAACCCATCATTTATTCATTAATTCAGTAATACAAATAATCATATTATTTAAATTATTTTTAAAATTAAAATTAACTTCATATATTAAAGAATTTATTTCCATTAATAAAGTTAAGTTAACATCTTTTAATTCTTCATATTTATATAAATTTTCATATAATTTATTTCGTCTTAAATTTAACTCATATAATTTCCTATATTTATAAAATAAATCGGGTTGATCTTTTAAATAAGGGTTAATGATAAGCATTTTTTCTTCATTATTTAATAATTGTTTTATAAAGTCATCAAACATTTTTAAATCATTATTTACATTAATTTCTAATTCTACTAAAATTTTATTTAAAATTTCTTTGTAGTAAGTATCTTTCATTTTTATATTATTTTAAATTACAATACTAGATGATGTCTCGCTTCAGTTAGACAAAACCCAGCTTCAGCTTGATAAATATTAAATGTATATACTCTAGATAAATATATACAAGTTAACCTCCGTCAAACCATAAAACCTCGGACAACTGAAAAATATTTTCTTTTAAATTAATAAAATAACCAGTAAATAACTTTTACCAAGGCTTCAATTAGTATATTTAAATAAGGAACAACAACAAAAGGTTGAAAAATAAAAAATTAATCATAATTATTATCAATGTCAATACAATGAAAATAATTAATATTTTATTATGTTTAGATATTTTTTATAAATAAACTTCATATTTAATAATTAAACTTATTTATTAAATTATTTATAACTAATTATTTAAAATTCCTAAATAAAGAAGAAAAACCTAAATACATAATACAAAAAGTGGGAACATTAACAAAAGCAAAGAAAAACTATAAGCGAAATACACCAAAATTAAAACCATAGAAAACACAATTAAGTACATTAGATCAAGTATAACAGAAAACATCATATCAGAGCTGTGACTAAAATTATATTAATAATAATAAAATACCTTATTTATCAAAGATTTATTATTATTGATTTTCTAAGTATTCTGAGGTAGCTTCTTTTATCAGCTTCTCTCTATTTTTCTAATCTTTTTCATAAGCAAGATCACCCTTTAATTCATACCATAATTCACCTAATTGCATTTCTTCTATAATTTGTTCAACATCTTCTTCGCTAAGTGATTAATCCTATCTACGTAGTATCTCTTTAACATCCTCACGTATGTCAGGATAATGTGCATCCATATCGGCATTATCATTAAGATTAAAATTTAACAACGAATTTGGTAAAGAATTGTAATAGTAAGCCAAGTACAAGCAAAATATATTTAAATCAGAAAATAAAGAAAATAACATAAAAAAATAATAATTATAAAATACAATACTAGATATTAATAAAAATATATACTCTAGATAAATATATACAAGTTATGCCAACCTAAACACTACGAAAACTCACCTCAGTAAAATTTTATATTCAAATTAATTAAATAACTAGTAAATAACTTTAAAACTTAATTTAATATATTTAAATATGGTGGAACAACAACAAAAGGTTGAAAAAAATAAATTAATAATAATCAAATTATAAATAAATTTTGTTTTTTTATTATATTTATTTGTAAAATCTCTAGGGTCTTTGTATTTTAGATAACGCTTTTTGTGTTTCGTTATCACATATTTCAAATATAGAAATAGCTTCTAACCGCATAACTGCATATAAATGTATACGACTTTTTACAAATCCATTTTTTTTAAGATTATCTGGATTATAGTTGGAGATGAGAAATTTTTTAGCCTCTTGTTCTTTTATGCTTAAATCTTCTCTATTTAAATCTTTTATTGAAATCATAAGTTCTAAATTTTTAAGATGATATTCACAATCGGAAATAATTCAACGAAATGCTTTAGTTTGATTAAATCATTGTCTATATTGTTACTCAATAGTTTCACTTTTACTAATATACTCTATTTGTGGTAAACCAATTTTGACTTCCTTTTGTACTTCCACTTTTTGTTCGTTGTCACAGGAACTATTGTTCATCATTTTTAAAGGAGTATTTATGATATTATTAATATCATTTTCTACTTCTATAGGTTGTTTAATTTCAAAATTTAAATCAATAATTAATTTAATAATACCAGAAATTATAGTTATACTAGGATAATATAATCATGTTATTGGATCAAAAAAATCTTTTAGAACATCCACATTTAAATAGCTTGAGAGAAGAAATCTAGTAATTAAAGCAAATATTCCTATTAATATTAATTTTATTATATTCTTTAAGGTAAAAAATTTTTTAATTTTTAAATTATTTTTTAAATTACAATACTAGATAAAAAAAATAAATATAATTTAAATAAATACTAGATAAATTTATTTATATTTTTTATATATTTAAAAACTTTCACCCTCCCACCCTCCAAGCTTTATATATAAAAAATAGTTAAATTATAAAAAAAACACTAATTAAATTCAGCTAGTAAAAATAATGAAACATGAAATTATATATAAACCATAAAAATTTATAATTATTCAATACTATTCTAGTCTTGAATTTTCCATTCATGCCATATCTCTAAATAGTCCTTGTCTTCCTCCCTATGTATTAGGCGTTGTTTCTCATGGATTTACTGTTGTGTGAATTATTGGTATTTCATTTGTTTTTGTGAAATATCACGCTACACCTATACCTCCTACAAAAATTGTAATAGTATATGCAATAAACCCTAAATAATATAATACTAATTTTTTATTTTCATCACTTTGAGATGATGCCCAAATATCAATATAATTATATGGTTTATCTTCTATTATTATTGGATTTATTTGGCTAAAGTTATTTTCACTAACTGAATTATCACCTAATATAAATTTATATATATTAAATATTATGTTTATAATAACTCCTGTACTTATTGGTAATATGTAATGATATATACTATTTATTAGATTTTGAAATATTTTCTCTTTTGGGTAACTTTTCTTGTATTTATTTAATTTCTTTTATTTTTATTCTTAAGAAATTTAATTATACTGTAGTATTGTGATATTTTGTTTTCATTATTTTTTATTTTTTCTTAATAATTTTTATTGTATTGTATTTTTGTGTTATTTTTATTTTTTAGCTTCATTTTTATTGTATGTAATTGAATAATATAATTATATATTAAAGTTTTCATATTTATCCTTTATATATCTAATAAAATTTTCTGTGTATATTTTTGTTTAATGTTTTTAATTTTTATTCTCTATTTTTAAGTTTGAAATACTTTGAATACTTATGTTTGGCTTTTTAAGTTTATTTATTGAATAATATTACTTTATTATCTTTATTATTTCATAATATGTAAGATTTTTTTTAAGGATTTTTTTTATTATATTCTGTATTTATTAATATTTTTATTAGTTTTAGATAGGTATCACGAAACCATGTATATTTTACTATCAAATATAGGTAATCAGTTAATAATTAAACACCATTTTTTTTCTTACGTAAATGTATAAAATTCGTATGATAAAAATTATTCTGACCATAGAAATATTGAAAAATTGCACCTCATTAAACTAACAATAAAAAAATAATTTTATAACTAATAAATTTCTAAAATTAAAAAGTATAATTTCTGGCTACATACTTAAATAGTATAAATTACTATTAAAAATTAAAAAAAATTAATTATAAAATTATCGGATTATTATGACTCGAACATAAGAATTCCCCAACCCAAATGAGGCGCCTTACCAACCTGGCTCTAATCCGTTTCTTAATTTTAATTGAATAACAGAGAATATCCGATTTGAACGGATGTGACTAAATATAGCCAAATAAGACTCAAGCTTATCACCATAAACCGGGCTCGGTCAATTCTCTTATTTAATTTTTATTTTATCTCCTCAAACTTTATTGTGATACGACCCCCCCGTGAAAATTAAAATGAAACTTTATTTTAATCGTTTAAAAATTACATTATATTAATCTTATAAATTTATTATACCCCTTTAATATGCGTAAAAAATTAAATATTCAATTTTAATTTATAATCAAACATATATTATAATTAAAATGGTTCTTTCAAGATTCGAACTTGAATAGTATTCTTATCAAAAATATACTTTACCGTTAAGTTAAAAAACCCTTAATAAAAATTTTTAATTAAAAATTTAAATATAAGTTTAATCATTTAGTAATAATCAAAAAAAAATTTTTATTATAAAATAGTTAAATAATAGAAATTATTATTAATATTTATTTACACTTTAGGTAATTTAATTTTTCTACATCTTTGTTACTTTATATTCACACTATTTACTTTTATGGAGTATATGTTAAGTATGCAGTATTATTTTTAAATTAATACGGTTCGTGATAAATACGAATATAAAATTTAAATATTATTAAGTTTCCATTAACATGAAAGATATATACTATAATGTGCTTTAATAGTAAGATCACAAATAAGATATTAAATTTTTATAATTTTTATATACAAAATACGATCCGTACAAGACGTATATCAAAAATAAATCCTTTTATAGTTATAATTTCGGCCAATATTCTGCTTCGATCATAACCCAAAGGGTTATATAATTAAAAATAATAAAATATATAAATTATAAAATTTAATTTAAGTTTATAAATAATAGAAATTTATTATTTTTAATTTATATTGTTTTCTGTAATTCACTGTAGGATATACCTGAAGGGTTAAGGTTAAAAACTTTATCTTGTATTTTATAATATTTCAATAAAAGTACAAGAGCACTCAGGTTTGAACTGAGAAACAAAAGGTTGAAGCTTTTAATTTTTCCTATTAAATTATACTCTTAAATTTATTATATTTTAATTTATTTACAGAAAAGAGATGATTCGAACATCCATGTGTTTCCACAATATTTAGCAAATATTTTACCCTACCTATGGCTACTTTTCCTTTAGCTTTTTAAGAAATATAGTATGTTATTTACCAATATTACTTATAAAAAATAATATCTAATTTTTTAAAATTAATTTAGACAAATTTATACTTAAAAGCTATAAAAATATATTATATAAAAATTATATATCTTTATTAGAAATTTTAAATTATAAATAAATTTTTATTTACTAACCCTATAATATTTAAAAAATCAAATTATTAATTATTTTAAATTTTTATTTACAAAATATTAAAATACAACTTTATTTTTATAATTTAATTATTTGTTAGAAATATAGTAATTTAAAATTTTATAATAAAAAATTACTTTTTTATTGTACGAAACAAATATTAAACAAATTATAATTAAATACAAACATATTTCGAGTCAGACCGGCTACGATCCGGCATCTCCATCCTCGACAAGGATAGCCTTTACCTATTAAGTTACTGACCCTACCCGCCCCCCCCTCCTAGCTAAAATATTTATTATATAATATAAATAATAAAAATTATTTATTATCTTCTTAATATATAAATTATTATAAACAAAAAAATTTTTAATTTTTTTTTTTACTTTTGAAACCAATTAAAAGAATTAAAGGTTTATAAAAATACATTTTTAGTTAAGAGTAATTTAAATTGATTAATATAAATACTTAATTTATGTATTAAACTTTAATGTGGCTAGCTGAATTCGAATCAGCACAAATCAGGTGGAAGCTGATCAGTCTACCATTAACCTATAGCCACTTTGATAAACTTAAGTTATGTAACGTTTAAATACATTATAGAGTTCTAGGGGGATTGAACCCCTAACACAATGATTAAAAGTCATATGCTCTACCTATTGAGCTAAGAACTCTCTTTTCCTTAGTAGGACCGTAAACCAAGTTTCATTCAACTTATTAGATTTCACTAGAGTCCTTACTTAGATCAGTTGGGTGATAATTCCTATGAAAATGCACCAGAACGCTCCCTTCAAACAACCGTAAGTGCACCTTTTAATTTAGACGGCTCCACGACAATTTTAAAATAAGTGTTTTATTAAAGGATCAATTGACACTGATAGATGGGATTGCCACTAAACCTTAGCGGGTATTAAGTAATTCCATATTTAATTCTTATATATCTTTTAATAATTTAAGTTATTTTATTTTCACTTGTCGTGTATATTATTCTACCTTTAAAATTACAGGAAAATTAAATGGTTTCTCATAAAGTCAGGTATCGATTTAAAGTATTACTTGGTTATTAAAAAGGGTCGGGCATGGACTCATGTTAATAAATTGAACCATGTTTATAACTAGCTTTTGTTATTGAAACCGATTAGTTATTTCAATTTATTTTACCATCATACTACACTCCCCAATACTTTCGCGTTGGAAAAAATGGTTGTTTTACAATTCTTTTCTAAAAGATCGATCCTTATAAATGCAACCATTAATATCCTAAACGGCGCACTTTAATATACTATAATATTTTTAAATTATACTTTAAAGATTGAATTAAATATGTAAAAATTAATCTTTATATAACCTTATAATAAATTGATATTATAAATTATAAAATTAAAAAAATTTTTATAATTTATTTTAATATATTTTATAAATAGTCATCATTACTTAAATATATACTTTAAATTTTTTATAAAACAATAATATTTTTATAATATATTTTATTTTTTTTTTCTTTCTATAAGCCTATTTTTGCTATTATCTTTATACCGTTTCAGATTTACAAAATAAAAAAATTTTTTTACGATCTAGTTAATAAATAAAGCAATAAATATGATATTGGTTTAATATTTCGTTTAATAAAATCAAACCTAACATTTCTGTTACTAAAAAAGTTGATTTTTAAATAATTTACGTTTATCATCTTCAATATCTTCAATATCTTCAGTAGGGGAAATAGTCATATTATTATCACCATTTCCAGCTGCAAGTAAAGAATTATTCTCAGATGAACCCCCTTTTTGCAAGAGTTGATTCTTTCAAACCAGGTCCGACTATCTCTTCGTTTTCCTTTCGGGTTCGCTTCAACTTAAATTTTTTCATTTTTAAGCTTACAACTCGAGGGCATTTACCTCTTTTAGTCTGTTAGCTTTGTCGGATATAGTTTTAAACTATTCTGACGAGTTAGCACCGTCTTATCCATTTTCTTCTTAGAAGCCCTTATGCGTAAGATGGATTGATATCTTTGCAACTATTTCTTCATTATAAGGCTCTCTCTTATAACTTTGTTAGCAAAGCTTTAGGATATTGACAGTTTTGAACCATTCTTAAGCTAATATTAGGAAACCTCACTTCCTAATTAACTTAATATTTATTATTTACAATTTTTCGTTTTTATTTATTCCTAATAAAACTAACTAATAAAAATTTTTTATCATTTTTGCCTTAATATTTACTACCAAACTAAATTTTTTTTTTTACATACCTTTTATGTATTAATTTACCATTTCTTTTAAAATAGCTATTTATTGTGCTAGATTTTATACCTAAATCTTTAACTACTTCATTAATTGAATCATATTTTTACTTTTATTAGTAAAAGTATCCAATACTTCTATTTTTATTTTAAATTTACCAGACCCTAAGGGTCTTTCTCTTCCTTTAAGAGCAACTGACAATTTAGCTCGAGATTCCTCGGTAAGCTTTCTCCCTAAACTAACTGCTCCTATTTTTTCTTTTGTTTCCTTAGAATGAAATTTTCCTCTTCTAATAGAAGTCATTTTAAGTCGTGTTTGTTCAGTATGTTTTCTTTTTAAAGGCAATTTAGATTGTGCTTCTTTACCCCCGCTTTGGTTAAAATATTATAATCAGGCTTTAACAAATAAATATAATATTGTTCTCTTTCTATACAATTTTTAGGTTTACAGTATTCTAATATTCCCAGTTGAAAGTTTGAATAACCATTATGTAATAATGAATTATAAATAATACTTTTATTTCTTTTTATTGTTATTTGTAAATATTAAAATAATATGCTAATCTTCTTCGAATATTTATACTTCATATAAATTTTTTCATTTATTTTATTTTTTCACATATATATTCCTGACTTATTTTTATTATCTTTTAAAATTTGCACTTTTTGAATATCAGCATTAGCATATTCTAAATTAGGTTTTATGATTCCATCCAAAAGTACCACATTATTTGAATCTAAAATTTGAACCAGTGCTAAACGATACCCATATAGATAGCGAAAATACATATGCCGCCATAGAAGCCATTGCTACAAAGAAAAGCATAAACACATATTTATTTATTAATTTAATAGTTTTTTCATATTTTTTATTATATAATACATTTAAGTAAAATTATAGGATTAATTTAATGTCCAGTCGTCACTAGGTATTTTAGTGACGACTGGAAACAGCGCGTGCTTTCACACGCGCGAAACTACAACAGAATTAATAGGATTAAAAATTAGTAATTGGTTAAGTTTTAATCACTTATATAAAATATTGCATAACATTTTACCCTCCAAAAAATAAATTTTAATATATTTAAATTTATAACAGAAAATTATTTAAAAATATATAACAGAAAATTATTTTCCCTTCCTATTATAATATAACAGAAAGTTAGGGGGGGGTGTCTTGTTAATACTTAATAAATCCCGTGCAACTTCCCGATTTATTTTAGTTTTTTTCTTAGTAATTAAACTTTAGATAGGTTAACTAATTTATATTTATATTTAATAAATAACAGACCATAACTTAAGCCTATCATTTGATAAGCCAACTTTCATCTAGTCGTTGAACTGTACACCTAAAGGTGCTTGGCTGCGAATTGCTTATTTTATTTTCATCATTTCAATAATTATTACTTTACAACGAGTTATTACCTGTTACATTATTAAGTTTATTAATAATTTAGTATATTGATTTTTAAAGCGTTCCCGCAATTTGAAAGTTTTGCTTGAATAATATCAAACTAGCATTGATTTACAATACTTTTAGTAGCTTAAAAAATAATTACCTTAATTATTTTTAGTTAACTACACGAACCATATTTCGACTTAACACCAATCAAAGCCGCGCATACGAAGAAAGATTCTCAAATGCCATAAGCCCAATTGCTTATACTTTTTATTTGAATCTCCCAAACTTATTGCACGCACAATTTTCAGCGCCTGACGAGTGGTTAGTACCAATCTGAGATAAGATTCACCGTGCCGTTGTGATACACGATTACTAGTAATTTCTTTTTCATGTAGTCGAATTTCAGACTACAATCCATTTTTTTTATTTCCTTTTTTTAGGGGATTAGCTAAAACTCACGTTGTGGCATCCCTTTGTAAAGGCATATGTGGCACGTCAGTAGCCCATAACATTAACTTTTTTACAATAGAAGGGCCATGATGACTTGTCTTACTCCCGGTTATCACTTGCCATTATCTTAGTGAACTAATCTATTTATTTATAAAAACAAATACTTAATACTTTTAATAAAATTATTCTTTTAACTTTTATATTATCCCATTTTAATACCTTTACCTTTAATAATACCCAATAAATTATTAAAAAGAGCCTGATACTTTTATATCAGCTCCTACCTATTTTTAAGATTTATTGGGCTGGTCTTTTTATAACATAAAATTTTTAAATAACATTAAACATTAAAATATTTGCTTAATATATTTTTATAAATATTTTTATAAATATATTAATAATTTATATTTTTTAAATAAATTAAGGGCTTACGCTAATTGTTGGATCTAACCATGATCTCACGACATTAACTTGAGACAGCCGTGCAACACCTGTAGCTAGCATATATGACTTATTTACTTTATTGAAATAAATCCATATGATAAAATTTATCTGTTATTTATTATCCTGTATTACTTAAATATAAGTACAGATTTAATAACTCGTTTACAAAATAATTATATTTTTTATATTTTGCCAGCTATGCAAGTTATGGTAAGATTTTTCGTGGGCCATCGAATTAAATAACATACTTCACTACTGGTTTCAAAAAACGGTCTAATGATTTCAGTTTCTACGTTGCCGAATTACTCTTGAGGTGGAATGCTTACACTTTCATTTATAGGCCAAAATATATTTCTAACCTATGGCATTCAGCATTTTCTGCAAAGACTACTAGGGTATCTAATCCTGTTCGTTACCTAAGCCTTCGTCCCTCAACGTCAGTTTTTACTTAAAAGGTTGCCTTCGCCTTTACCAGTCCTAAAGGTATCATCAAATTTCATCTCTCCGCCAGTAGTACTCCCCTTCTCACATAAAACTCTAGAAATTCCGTCCCCTCGCAGGCTTGAACTTCCGTCTAGGTACCCTTTAAACCCATTAAAGATGAATAACACTAGTCTATTATGTCTTACCGCGACTGCTGGCACATATGTTTGTCAAGACACTTGAATTAGAAAATTGTCATTATCATTATTCTATTCAGAACTTTAATCCTAGGATTGTGGCCTAGGCTTGGACCCAATTACATATATTACTATACATAACTCTATCCTTTCCTCTCAGATATTGACATCGTTATAACGATGGAGAGGCCATTCTTTCAAATTGCTGGTTCAGCCTTTCGGCTATTGACCAATATCCCCCACTGCTGTACTATCATGCATTGAATTTTGTTCATATCCAATGTGGTCGATCGACCTTTCAGCCTCGACTACGGGATGTTAAGCTAGTTGAGCTATTACCTCTACTACTACCTACCCGAGATGTAACTAGTATCTTAAAGCAGATTTCTCCTTTTATTATGAGGTATTTTATCCCTCACTTTAAGGTAACCAATTCATCATTTACTCACCTGTACACCACTTTTGTAGTTAACAAATATTTACTACATACGTACGATTAGCATGTGTCAGGCATTTGAATAGCGTTCATTCAGAGCCATCATCAAACTCAACTTAATTTTTTTTTTAATGTATAGATATATATACTTTTTTATTATATGCTTTTTTATATTTTACATATAATTCTTATAATAACAAAAATTTGTTAATTAAAATAAATTATATTTATTTATATAATTTATTTAATATATGATTATATATAATATATAATTCTTATAAACACAAAAATAAAAAATTTAATTATAATAAATTATAATATAAAAATTTATAATAAATTATAATATAAATTATAATTATTATAAATTTATTTTTTTATTAATAGTATAATTATTAAATGTATATTTATAGATATAATAATTATTATTATATATATAATAATTATTATATAATTTTATTATATTTTACAAATAATAATAATTATTATAATTACTAATTAAGAATTTTAATTATAATAAATTATTATTATATAATATTAAAATTTATTACGAACCTATTCTTTATTAGCAATATAATTATTATATAAATTAAAAATATTTATGTAATTTATTATTTTTATTTAATATTTAATTACACGCTATGCGCGCCTCGATAACTTATATATTATTATTTTTAATTAAAATTTTTAATTCATTTTGATTAAATTCGCAATTATTTTTTTTTATTTTATTTTTTAAATTTCAATTTTGTTATATCATTTTTATTATACTTTTATACTGAACTATAGAGTTTATTATTGACTTTATATTTTTAATCAAGACGCTTATTATATTACTAAAAGCGCTTTACTATAACACTAAAAATTTTGAAAAAATTAATACTTTTCAAATTTTTTTTTATTAATTAAAATAGCTATTTTAGTTAAAGTCTTTTAAAATACGTATTTGCTTTTAGTAGTTTAATATTTATCATTAAACCTAGTCTATATTTATTTTTTAATATAAAATTTTAACAAATAATGTTACATTTTAATTATTAGATTTTATCTAAAATTTACTAATTTCTCCCATAAAATCCATTAAATTTTTAGTAAACATAGTATTATAATTAATATATGAAGATATTATATAAACTATACTTTTATTATTTTATTTTTTATATATTATATTTAATTATATTTATAAAATTTTTCGTAAATTCTTTTATCTACACTTAATATTTTATGTAATTATTAGTATATAATAATTATATAAATTTTACATAGGGGTTTGAAAATTTTTATGATTAAAATTTTTATTATTAATTTTATATATAAAATTTATATTTATAATTTAAATATAATTCATATTTTCCTCACTATTAATAAACAATTTAAATTTTGTAATATCAAATTCTATAAAATTTATATATACTTCGCTTACACGACGCTACGCGCGACACTATTTTTTTATCTTTTATTTAATTATTTATTAAAATAAAAATTTTTTTCATATATTAAATAATTAATTTAGTTGTAATGTATTTAAGATTTTTATGTAATTTGGTTATTATAGACAAAATTCTTTTTTCATTAATGCGAATAAACCAATCAAGATTATACGGATTTTTTTCTAATTATTCTAAATTATCCGTATAGCATCTTTAATAGGTTATTGAAGCACGCCTTAACAATAAATAATAAACTTATTATTAAAAATCTATTGTAAATATCATCTACTCTATCTCTGCTCTTTTACAATTATATTTTTACATTTTACACAATTGATTTAGATCCACGATAATTCATTAAATCTTTTGATTAATAACAAAACTTATTACTATAATTGAATTATTAATTCAATCCCCGAAAAATTTAATAAGTAGGTTAAGTAGTCTATTTATTAGAATTTACCCGGAGTTTGATATTTTTAGCCCTGATAATAATTTCGAGCTTCAACAAAATACATAAAATTAACTAACTTTTTTATTTTATACATCATAGTTGGACACATATGATTTTCTACTATAGATATTAACTTAGTCATAGATTTTTGATGTATATAAATTCTATATTGTGATTCTCTTTTTTTTTGAAGAGAGCAATCTAGTCCATAACGAATAATTAATACATTCATTAATCGAATTGTATAGGGTAATCCATAAGAATCAGTGCAAATGTCTAAACCATAAGGCTTTGCAGTACCATCCCCCATTATTAAGTGAGCAAGAGCTGCAGGAGACAACAAATCATAGATATTTTCTGGGATTATTTTTTTACCGTTAGGATAAAACAATGTATAAAGCTCAGAAAAACATGGAAGAGCTCTAGTAAAAAAATTCTAAACCATATGACTTAACCCCTAATCTACTACTTGAAGTTAATTTAGGAGAACTTGTACAGTAATGAGATACTATATTAAATACAAAAAATAAATATTCAATTTTATTTAAAGATTGTTTAAAATAAAAATTATAATTTTTACTTCTGTTTGATTGAGATAATCAACCATATGATAAAATTAACCCAACAATTACACTATACTCAAAATTAGGAAGTTTAATTATATCTCTTTCTTGCTTTGATATAATACCTGCGCCTAGTGAAGATGGAAGATTAATACCTCAAATAGTTAAATATAAACAATTAGACAAATTAGGATTTTCAAAAATATAAAATTTACCTTTTTCTGTTTCAGTTAAAATACCTTTATTAATAACACGCCTAATATGTTGTAAATTTTTATTTTTACTTAAATCTGAATCAGACATATGTGCTATTCTTTTAGGTGTTAATTCTTTAACTGTTTGAGCTACATTGTCAAATATATAAGCTAAACTATGTTTATCTGAATTGTAAACAAATAATTTACCTTTTTCTAATTTATTAATATCTATATATGGAAATTTTTCTTTTATTGATTTTTTGCTGTAATTACGTTTAATTATTTTTTCAACCTTAAAAAAAGGAATAAATAAAATATTACAAAAAATATCTAAATCGTTATAAAAATTAAGTACCAAAGAACATAATAAGAATGCCCGGTTTATATAAAATTAAGATTATTTATAAATTAATAATTAAAAAAAAAGTAATGACCCTCCACCCACCTCATATTATTAATATTTTAAATTAAATATTAATAATATTACTTGTCATACCCTATCCCTCTTTATTTTAAATAATATATATTAAATATATATTAAGCCACGTATAATAATAAGAATGCCCATTAATATTACAAATATAAAAATTTTTCTAAGTATTTATAAGTTTTAATTACTTAATTTCATTTAAATACCGGTTTCCCAGTAAATAGAGTATATCTTACTTTTATTTATTAAAAAGAAAACCATTTACTCGTTGCTCTTTTACAAACAAATAGTTTGATTTAGATCCACGATAGTCCATTTTTTATTAATACATTACTTTATTACTTTACTCAAATAATTAATTCGACCATTAATTTTTTTTATAATTAATTTAGTTATAATGTCTTTAGGATTTTTCCGGAATTTGGTTATTATAGACGACATATTCATCATTAATGCGAATAATCCAGTCATGATATTCAGATTTATCATAAAATTTAATTTAATAACTATTAAATTCATTATAGATAGATTCTGATTTAAAATTTTCTTTCAAAAATTATTAGAGTACACTTTAAATATATTAAATTTATAATATATCAATTTCCATCTACTCGTTGTTCTTTCCCAATAAATATTTATTAGTTTAGATCCGAGATATTCCATTTTTATTTATTTCATAAACTATATTATAACCCCACCGATTAATAAACGTCACATTAATTTTTTCAATATATGTTTGGTAATAGTTTTTTTAAGAAGTTTCCGGAGTTTGGAAATTTTAAGCCCTATTTTAAATAATATTTCGAGCTTCAGCAAAATACATAAAATTAACTAACTTTTTTTATTTTATACATCATGGTAGGACACATATAAGTTTCTACTATAGATACTAATTTATTCATAGATTTTTGACTAATATAAATTCTATATTGATTTTCTCTTTTTTTATGTAGAGTACAAGATAATCCATAACGTATAATTAAAACATTCATTAAACGAATTGTATCCAATATTGTAAAAGAGTCTGTACAAATAACCAAACCACCCTGTGTCTGAGCAGAACCGTCTCCCATAATTAAGTGAGCGAGAGCAACAGGAGTTAATAAATAATAAATATTATTTGGAACTATTTTTTTATCTTTAGAATAAAACAATAAATAAAGTTCAGAAAAACACGGCAGAGCTCTAGTGTAAAATTCTAAACCATATGATTTAATATTTAATCTAGTACTAACTGTCTTAAATGGAAAGCTTGTACAATAATGCGATAAAATATTAAATACAAAATATAAATATTTAAATTTAACTAAAGATTGTTAAAAAAAAAAATTAGCATTAACACTTCTATTAGAATACGCTATTCAACCATCGGATAAAATTAAACCTATAAGAACACTATATTGAAAAGAAGGTAATTTTACCATATTTCTTTCTTCTTTAGATATTATATCTGTTCCTATAGAAGATGGTAAATTATTACCTCAAATAGTTAAATCTAAACAATTAGATAAATTAGGATTTTTAAATATATAATATTTACCTTTTTCTGTTTCAGTTAAAGTACCTTTGTTAATAACACGTCTAATATGTTGTAAATTTTTATTTTGATTTAATTCTAAATCAGACATATGTGCTATTCTTTTAGGTGTTAAGACTTTAGCTGCCTCAGTTTCACTATTAAATATATAAGCTAAGCTCTGTTTATCTAAATTGTAAACATATATTTTATTTTTTTCTAATTTATGAATATCAATAAAAGGAAATTTTTCCTCTATTGATTTTTTGCTATAATTACGTTTAACTATCTTTTCAGCCTTAAAGAAAGGCATTAATAAAATATTATAAATAATACCTAAATCAGTATTAAATATAATAACCAAAGAATCAAATAAGAATGCCCGAGTTTATTATAAAAATTAATATTAAATTAAAACGATTAAAATAAAGTAATGACCCTCCACCCTCCTCATATTATTAATAATTTAAAATATTAATAATACTACTTGTCAAACCCTATCCCTCTTTATTTTAAATAATATATATTAAATATATATTAAGCCACGTATAATAATAAGAATGCCCGTTAAATTATTTATATTAAATATAATATAATGAAAAAAATTAAATTTAAAATATTTAATTATTATCAAATACCGGTTTCCCGGTTACTAGAATAAACCTTAACACAGCTAAACTTGTGTAAAAACCATCTATCCGTTGCTCTTTTACAACCAATTAACATATTGGTTAATTTAGATCCGCGATTGCCCATTTCGATTTACTTCATATTTAATTATATTACCTTACCCAGATATATTTGATCTGGCCTAATATTTTATTTTTAAAACAATTGGTTATTAAAGCTTTAGGGTTTTCCCGGAGTTTGATTTTTATAGACAACATATTTTTATTTTTATCATTAATGCGAATAATCCAGTAGCTTCAGCGAACGCGAATCCTAAAATAGCATATGCGAAAAGTTGTGCTCTTAGGCTAGGATTTCTAGCAACACCTAATATAAGTGCACCAAAAACCACACCAATACCAACCCCAGCACCAATTAAACCGTAGGGGTAAGGGATTTATTTACGATCACCCCCTCCCTCCGAACCGTACTTGCGACTTTCACCGCATACGGCTCTCTAAGCTTTAATAAAGAGGTTTTATTCCATAATTAAATGGACCCCCAAATGTTAAGATGTGGAAAATGCCCTTGAGATCCTCCCGAAGGATTATTTATTATAACCTAATTAGATTAAAACAATACATTTCGTATCACGGACATAACGAATATCTTCTGATGATACCTATGATATTAGTCCAACCTAGACCCCGATATGATCTCTATCTTAACTCCTCTTCGGATGAAGCTGTAAGCCACTTCCCGACGGGTTATGTCCCTGTTGTCGGTACTATTGACTCTCCGTCGTCTTATCTGCAAGGATTTCTCCCAATTTCCTTTTGACATCCCCGTAGTTTGGCCCAGATTTTTACATTTAAATTTCCCTAGCCGGGGGGTTGTACTTAGACGATCCCGCAGTTCCTTTATCTCGTCTTCCAGATTATTTTAGGTTCTCCGTACGTAACTTTGCCACCATGTCCGCCATGGCAGGTTTATTGGAAATGATTACACTATACACAACAGCTTTATAATGTATCCAATAAATAACCGATTCCGGTTGAGGTTACTCCCCTTAGCGAGAGGGAACAATTACTAGAGTTCAAACAATCAGCCTTAACCTTGATAATCAGCATCTTGCAGAAATTGACTTTTCCCGGTTGGTCTTATCCGCTTTTCTGACATGCTGCTTTCAGTCTTGTGTTTCCACGTGTAAGTTTAAAATACCCTACGACCTTAGTCCGATGATGCATGGACAATTCATTAGTCCATAGTATTTGTATACCGTTCGAGATTAAGCTCAGCGGCGCACTGTTGTAGCTAAACCTGTTCCTATAATTTTACTTGCTTGTATCATATTTATTTTACTTTTTTCTCCCTCTTAAACCAAACATATTATTACCTTATTTTTACTTTCTTAATCTAATTCGCTTATGAAATTTAATTAATAAAAATAATTTATAAATATACCACATGTTTATTTTTTTAATATATAATTTTTATATAAACTACTAAAAAAAAAAATTATTTTTATATGTTGTGTTATAAAATAAAAAAATAAAATTTCATATAAGTAAATAGGTATTTTCAACGATATAATAATTATTTTCGGTTGAAATAAATGCCTTGTAAAGTAAAAATTCAAAAATAAATAACCCTTATAATACTACTACTCCTATAATAGCTGTGAATTGGATGGTTAATACTTATTATTAAATAATTATTATTTAAATAATATCTATTAATGTATAACATATGTATTAAATTATATATCCTTTTTAACTTGAATGTTACTAATTTTCTATTAATAAACGCTTTTCTTAAAAAACCTGCATAAGCAAATACTAAATTAGGCGTTTTGCCTAATTTTATATTATATTTTTATTTTCCTATCAGCTCGACCGCTATCCCTATAAATAATTAGTTTCTTTTCTATAACCATTATCAAGAATTCCAATAGTTATTATTTACTAAACTCCCTACAAATCTCTTTATTTATTAATAATTATTACATTGATGGTTATTTAATTAGCATTATTATTTCCTTTACTCGATATCTTTATACGTGTTGTAATTTTTTTATTTTATTTTACAGTTTATTAAATTTATTTATTTTCTCTTTTATAACAAAAAATTTTGTTAGAACCCAAAATTCACGCTAATCTAACAAATTAATTTTTTTAGTTTATATTAGGAAGCAAAGGAATCGAACCTTTTCTAGCTTATAGCTATTGAGTTTACAGCTCAACCCGCGGCCATTGCGGATGCTTCCTTAACAACTTTATAAATTTATTATTTCTTATAAAATTAAATACTAAAAAATTTTTAATACCAGGGCTTTCCCTCCCTCCCTTTTTTTTAATTAACAAAAACAATACCTATTTAAAATTCCTTTAAATTATTTTATTATATATTATTAGCCGAAAAATATTTTATTAATAAAAATTAATTATAACCTTTTAAGTTTCTAAAGCAATACTTATTTAAAAAATAATAATTTAAATTTTATTTAATCATATTTATTTGTATTTTCAGCCGGGAGAGAAACTCGAATTCTCATTATTAATGTATGAAATTAATGTTCTAACCTTTGAACTATCCAGGCTAAAGTTATATATTTTAAATTTTTATTTCATATTCTATGGGAGAATACCCTGATTTGAACAGGGAACATACAGTGCCACATACAGTTGTTCTACCTATTGAACTATATCCTCCTTTTCTTATAAATATACTATTTAATTACAATATATTATTAATTTTTTTTTATTTTTACCTATTTATCGCGTTAAACGCAAAGGTATTTTTAATTAAATTTTAAATAAAAAGAAATATATTATTAAGTTATTTCAGGTATTTCCTAATATAAATGATATTAAAGATGTAAAATAAAAACCTAAACAGCGTAGAATCCCTACGGAAATTCCTATTGGTAAATTTACTTGTAAGCAGAAATGCCTTTAAGCCATAGAAAGAGTAGAATATATTAAAAAATAAAGTTAACAGTAGAAAGTTTAAAATAAAACTAAATATCTATATTTTGCCTTAAATAGTTTTAAATTAAATTGCTTTAAAATAAAACCCTTAGTATACTATTTAATTTAACACCCCCTGCCTTGTTTCAAATAAAGACCATCGAGTCCAATAAAAGGTTGTACTAAGTTATTTAAAGACTGCTCGACGTTACAGTGTAACAACAAATCCAGTATTAGATATATTATTGCAGTGGTCAAGAATATTTCCTGAAATATAAAATTTAACAATAAACTTCACAATAAATAGATAAATCTATTTAAAATAATTAAAATATAAATTATTAAAATTTAAAAGTTAGGCTTTGAATAAGTAAGTTTAAAAACCTTATAGTAATAAATAAAGTCCAGAAATAGCTAAAAACTATTGCTAATTTAAAAGCTATTTCCTTTTGTTATAGTAATCACCATTAGCCTTCTGGTTGGCCCCATCTCAAAACAAGCCCATCGATTCACGATTTAACCCTGTTACATTTCCTCTATGTGCTAAAATGATAGAGGGATACGATACTAGCATCCTTAACTCTATTTCAATTTCACCTAAGCAAATTAAATTTCGATTAAATTAATACTTTATTACATAGGCTTTAATACTTTGGAATAATTAGTATTAACTTAACTAAAATTTGATCAACAAAATTAGTATATCAGGGTTCTAATCTAGGGCCTACCCTCGACTTATTGTTTATGAGATTAAGTCTTTTTAATGATAAGCGAAATAGCTAAAAATACTTTAAAGTATTAAATAGTTATTAGTCGGACGCGCGCGCAACGCGCGCGCTGACCCGGGCGCCGCCTACGTCGGCCGACCGAGTCTAGAAAAATAAAAATTTTTGAAAATTATATAAAATAAATTAGCAATAAAATTAAATATATATATCGGTTTAAACACCTGATAATTTTTAAAATATTGTCAGCTCTAAAATGTTTGATATATATATGAACTTATACTAATAATATTAAATAATCAGTGCTAACTTAAAATAAAATTTAAAAAGTATAGCTAAGTCCGGTAACACTAAACAGCGTTAATCTCTTATATCTTTAAATTTAACAAATATATTTAACAACAAAAAAATAAAAATTAACCTAGATCGGCGATGCTTGTGTGCGCGCGCTATACGCGCGCCGAGGTAATATTTTTAAACAATCGTAACTATCCGCCTTTAATAGAAACGAAAGTAATAATTTATTTAAAAGGATTAAGCGGGTGGGCGTCGCCCGCCCGCTTAATCCTTAATTTTATTATTCATTTTATTAATTAAATATTGTTTAATTTTATTATTATTAGTAATTTTATAAAGAATTATCTCACATTATTCTAAATGAAATTACATATTTGGTGTATATATACATAATAATAGAAGCCAAAAGTTTCTAAGATAAAATTGGTTTTTAAATAACCGATGATTATTTAAATAGTATAACAATAATAACTTAAAAAGGAACTACAACAAAAGGTAGAATAAAAAAAAATAAAAATTTTATATAAAATTTATTTTAATTTATTAAATTGATTATAAAAAAATGTATTTAATTAATTTAAATCATAAAACAAATATTAAACTTAAAAAACCCAAATAAAGCAATAAATTTACTTATGTAACTTTGAATGGTAAAATTTATTATAGGTATTAACCTTTAGGAATAAGAATTACTACTAAAGTCAAAAGCATCAGAATCATCAGCTTCAGAATCCAATTCAGCTATAGTATCTATTATTATATTTTTATTAACATTAGATTTTATTTCCATTATTTTTGCTAACCCTTCAGATGTTAAATGCCCTTTAGTTTTCATGATTTCCGCCACTTGACACCATGAATCAAAATCTAAATATTTTAATCCATGAATAGAGTATTCTTTAAAAAACGAAATGACTTTTTCATTAATATCTGAAAGTTTTGAAACTATAAATGTAACAGCATTAGAAGAATGATTAGAAACTACACCGCAATAAAACTTTCTAATAAAACTTTATCACGAATATGTAGGGTAATTTTAAATCTTAAGATTGTCTTAAACCCAGTTTTGCTAGGATTTTTTAAAACGTTAATCATAAAACAACCTTCACCACTTGTAAATCCAGCGAATCATTCTGGCTTAATTTTTTTAGAAGTAGCCATTGGTATTTCAATTGAAATTATATCAGGAAATATTTTAGCTAAATCATCTGAAAATCCTTTATTTATAGAAGCTTTTATTTGTAAAAGCTTATTTGATCCTATTTCATTTAAATGATCACCTTTAGACATTAAATCATAAGCCATTAAAAAAAAAATATATAATCAGCATATTTTTGAGTTATTAATGGATATTTATCAAAATGATCAATAACTAATTTTAACTCACTAAGTGAAGTAATACGATAAGTTGCTACATTTAATCTAGTTGTTAGATTACCTATTCCTTTTAAATAAGCACGTATTTCTTTTAATACCGATAAATCTTTTATATGTAAACCAATTGAATAACAAAGAGTATAATTATATTTAGGTTCGCTGGTTTGTTTATTTTTTTCCGCGTATAAAGTAAAAACATCCTTCAGCATCGGTGAATCCTGTAATAAACTCAGGTTTTAGTAATAAATTATTAAGGTCTTTTTTAGCTGTATTAACAGAATAATTATTTGCTAATAAATTTACTCGTTAATTTTTTTGGTGTAATTAGCAATAATAAGGGGGCATAAGAATAATTAGCATCAAAACTATATATTAAAGTTGAAACAGAATAATGTAATCCATCAAGGATTAAGGCTGGATAAATACCTAATATAACAGTGAAAGCTACAAGGATTAACAGTATAGTAAATTCTCTTTTATTTAAATCTGCAAAATTATAAGTAAAATGTCTACTTAGACTTCCACCAAAAGCAACACGGTTATAAAGATAAATAGTAAAGGCGGCTGACAGAACAATAGAAGAAGAACCTAAGGCTCCGCCTAAAGGTAATCTCTCGAATGCTCCATAAAGACACATAAATTCACCAATGAAATTAACTGTTAGCGGAGTTCCCATGTTTGCTAGAGCTAATATAAAGAATAGAATTGAAAATACAGGCATAGTTTGAACCATACCTCTATATAAAGAAATTAAACGAGTATGAGCGCGATTATATAATACACCCCCTACACAAATAAATAGACCAGAAGAAACGAAAGCATGACCTATCCCTAACAGAATTGCACCCTCAATACCTATTACAGAATTACTAAAAGATCCTAAAAGATAAACTGCAGCATGGGCAACAGAAGAGTAAGCAATAATTTCTTTTAAATCGATAGTTCTAAGCGTACTAATAGAAGCGTAAATTATAGTAATAATACAAAATGCGAATATTAATGGTGTAAACACCAATGAAGCTTTAGTCAAAATTGGTATAATTAATCTATAGATACCATATAAACTTAATTTTAATACAATCGCAGCTAATAAAATACTACCTCCTAAAGGAGACTCGACATGAGCTTTAAGAAGTCAAAGATTAAGGAAGATTAAAGGCGTTTTAACTGCAAAAGCAATAAATATACCTAAAAATAAAAATTTTTGAACGTCAAATTCAAAAAGAGTTTTAAATAATCCATCAAAATCTGTAGTACCCATTAAAGAAGACATAGTTAATATAGCTAATAGTAAAAATAAGGATCCTAATACGTTATTCAAATTTTTAACCTTATATTTAAGAATTTAATAAAATTGAAATATCTTTAATTTTGGATTACTTTATTTACTTATTATAACCTATAATTTAATTTATATTTTATCTCTTGAAAAATTCATTTTTGATTTTATAAAACGAAATTTTTTCAATCCATTTTTTATTAAATGAGATTTATTTTTCATTAATTCCACTACTTTTTAAAATCCGAAAAATCGTCGCAGCCCGCGCTCGCGCGGGCTGCGATGCATACATCGACCGAAGATCGATGATGCTATACCAACGCCGTATGGCGCAAGGTCATCGCACGCAGCTTTGCTGCGCGCGACGTGCTTTTACACCTTGAATAGGATATTTTTCGAAGAAAGGAATAATATTATCAGTAATATCATTAAATTAGGTCACTACAAAATAAACCGCTGATTTTTCTAAATTCAATTCAATCCTTCCGCATCCAAAATTACTAATTAAACTTTTTATTAAATCCTTGTCTCTAATATGCTGAGCTATATGAAATTTTAACATTACGGCTTCACCTAATTTAGTTGTAGAAAAGTTATAAATAGGAACAAAAAACAGCCCTAGCCCTCACCGCTGACAAACTCTCCTAATAAATTTAATATATTGACATCAGCGAAGCTGATGGTAAAGGTTTCGAAATTGGAATTATATTTGGGAAAGCTATTTTTAATTCTACCGTTATACCGGCCGACCGCCTACGGCGGCGGCGCCCGAACCTCGTATATTAATAATTTTTTTAAACCCATCATCTGTTAAATGATCTTTATTGTTAAACAAATTTAACGCTTGTTTAAAAAGTTGATAATAAGATCATTTTTGAGTAATTAAAGTATATTTATCAAAATGGGAAATTATTGTTGCCACTGCTTAAGCAGTGGTAAATTTAACATAATATTGCATAGTAGTATAACCATGTTTACTAATATTACCTACCCCCTCCCCCCAAAAATAACTTTGAATTTGAGATAATAATTCTAAGTCTTTATTATGTAAAGTTATTTTTAATATTAATTGAACTTGATAACCAGTTTTATCTCTATTATTTTTAGATAAGCCAATAGTAAAACACTGATATAAATCAAGGATATAATTTTTTTAATTAATTGATTAAGTTTTTTATATTATTAAGTTTATTTTATTCAAATAAATTATGGTTAATTGTTGTTGAATGGAAAAATACTCATTTATGTTGTAGGTTATAAAAATAAATTTATTTTTTCTTCCAAAAACCGGTTTACCGGCGACTAGAGAACTTCTTATATTTTTTTCAAATAAAAAACCGTATTCTCGTTGCTCTTTTACAGAACTTTCTCTATTTTTATCATAATTTTATTTAAAAGAATTAGTTGATTTTTTGTAATAAATATCTACCTTTAAAAGGTGTTTGTGTATTACGAGAGAAATACATTCGTATATTACCTGAAGGTACATTTAAGACTTTTGTTATATCACTCATTGAAATATAAACAGTTTTACTTCCTGTCTTTTGAGATAAAACTTCTATAGATACACTTTGACTACCAGCTCCTTTTGCTCTTTGACATCCTAAGTCTTTTTCTCCTTGTTTATACCCTATCATACTATTACTAATTTTTTTATAGCATCTTCAGTATGCTTATATCCTAAAAGAGAACCAGCTATTTTTAATATATTATACTCAGGTTTAAATAGCTCCATATAGTATTGTTCTCTCTCAATACATTTGCTAACCTCACAATATTCGATAATTTCTAAATAAAAATTAGCATATCCTTATTTTAACAATGCACTATTAATAACATTTTTATATTTCATCAAATACTTGATATTATAATACTTATAAAATCTAGTTGTCAAGTTGATAGTACTTCCAATATAACTTTTTTCAGGTTTTTTGTTTTTCCATCGATAAACTCCTGATTTTTAAATATTTTCCTTAAGGATACTCAGTTTTTCTTCATCAGGGTTATTATAAACCGTAATTAGTACTGCGGTTAACATAAAACAAACTGGGTCCGTATACTTTTAAAACCAAAAACATAAAAATGCATAAAAAAATAACTTTAAATTAAGACCCCGCGAGGAATATGAATAAAAAATTAAGTCTGATTTAGATCCACGATAACCCATTTTATCTTTAGTGATGTTATTATACCCTTGGTTATTAACAAGGCCAATTGTAAAGTTTTTTTAGAATTTTAATTACTAAAGCTTTAGGGCTTTCCTGGAATTTGATTTTTTCTTACACTATTAAATAATGTATATAAGAATAAGTAAAAACTTGCTCTTACTCTTTCATTTGATCCAAATAATCCTATTAGTATAAACAGAGGCAAGGTCCTTAAATTAATCATATTAATAAACAAACTTAAGATTTTAAGTTTTACTTAATCTACCTTTATTCATTCCTATTTTTATTTTTCGAATCTTTTCTAAACCTTCAGAGGTAAAATGAGCCTTATCTTTATTAATTCAACTGTTAGTTTAAAATCTTCAAAGTCTTTAACTTTTTCTCCAATAATTTTATATTTATCAAAAAACGGTATAATTTTATTTAAAATATCAGAAAATCGTGTAACAATATATATTATTGCATTATCAGAAAGTTTATTAGTAGACCCACACCCTAAATATTTTTCAAAACTCTTAATTAATTCAAAATATCGAAAATGTTGAGGCAAAATTAAAATTTAATTTAACTGATTCTCCTAAGTTTGTTTGACTTTTATATATATTTATTAAAGAACAACCTTCACCGCTTGCAAACCCAGCTAATCAATTAGGATCTTTAATTTATTGATTTGTTACTAATGGTCTTTCTATAAGTTTAATTTCAACAAAGGCTTCTTCTAATTTATTCGATAAACCTAAATTTAAAGATGATTTCATAGCCACAATTTTTTTTAAACCTTGATGAATTAAATGTTTTTTACGATTAATTAAATAAACAACTTTTTTAAATAAAATAAAGTCAGCCCTTTTTTGAGTTATTAAAGGATATTTATCAAAATGGGGAATTATTATATTAATTAATTTATCTATAGATACAACACGGTAGTGTATGGTATTTTACCTGCTTTTGTAAATGTTCCTATACCACCAAAATATTCTTTAAGATCAAAAATTGCAATATCTTTTTGATGAAGACAAATTGAGAATATTGCTTCTACACTTCATCCTATTTTAGTTTCAGAATTTTTTCGAACCCTAACCATGATCCCTCACCATCGACGAAACCAGTTATAAAATAGGGATTTAAACAAGAATGTGTTGATTGGGTAGATGGAGTAAAATTAGAATAAAATCTTAATTTATTTAAATTAGAAAGGAATTTAATTTTATTATTTCTTTAGAAATAATTTAGAGGCCTTTTTAATTGTAATTTAATAATATTACAATCATTATTATAATCTCGTTGTTCTTTTACAGATTTAAATTCTGATTTAGATACGCAATTACCCATTAGTTTCCTTTATATTATGACTTATTACCATACATGAATAATTAATTCATCCTGCTACAATTTTTCAATTTAACTCTGGTATCAGAAGCTTTAGGGCATCCCCGTAGTTTAATAATAATTCCCTCTCATATGATTTCCCGGACCATTCAACAGGAAGAATACTTTCAAAAAAAATATAAAATAAAAATACATCTAATAGTAAAAATACAGCTAATAATAATGTTTCTAATAATAATATTATTATAGCATAAGCTCTTACAGTCACTTTTATTGAACTTCAATTAGATAATAATGCTATAGGAGTAATTATTGTTGTTATTAAAACAAAATATATTGATATTCCATCTAACCCAGAATAAAAATCACAAAATTTAACTTTGTCAAAATCTTGTAAAAATTGAAAATGATTAAGACTAAAATCATAAAAAATTAAAATAATTAATGAAATTATAACATTTACTATAGATGTTGTTAATGCTATTATTTTTATTTCCATATGATCATTTAGAAAAAACTTTTGAAATGCAGCTGTAGACAGGCAAATTACTCCAAATAAAGGCACGACAAGTAAAAGTAAAGTTAAGATAAAAAAAAAATTTTTTTTAAGATTTACAAATCTACCGGAATAATCCTGCAGTATATAGTAACACACATTCAGCAGAATAAGTTATTCAATTATATATAAAAAGCGATGGGGCGCGCGTAGCGCGCCCGCGTTGCAAGGCGCCGGTGAAGCTGCCGTCCCCCCGGGGTAAAACACAATTAATTTTATTCGCAACATTTGAAATTTGTAATTAAAATTAGAACAAGAGGTTAGCTTATATTTAATATTTCTTGTTTAATGCAAATTATTTTACAAAAAAATTTAAATTTATACTATATAGTATAAGCAAAAAAGAAGTAAAATAACCCAAGCAATCAGCTATAAATTCATAAAGATAAAAATATTAGGAACAGCAACCAGGCCGTATAAAAAAAATATTCAGCGCCAAATAAATTTAAAGCGCAAAATACAAAGATTTATTTATAAAATGGTACTAAATATATTTATAATTTTAGTGGTAAAATTTAAATTATATTTAAATATGTTCTAGTTATAAATGTCCTAACTATATGAGGTAATATAAATTTTGAAAATGTGTAAATTAATATTAATAAAATAATAAATACATAGCTAACTTGGTTAATAAAATAAAAGGGTACTAATTGTGGAATATTATATAAATAAAGTCAACTTGACAGTATTTAAGTTATACCTATCTTGTTACATTATGCAACAAGATTATAAATTATTAAGTATTAACGTATATATTTTATACCCACAACCTTAGGTTGTGAAATACTAAATTTAAAAATAGCACATACGTATTAGCTGTTTTATATAAGGTAAATACTGTCTCATGGCATTATATTAAAATTTGTAATGACAATAATCGACCCTTAATAATATAATAAAATTAATATTTACTATTTTTACCTAAAAAAAAAGCAACATCCCATTAAAGACAAATAATTTTATCGAGACGGGCGCACTGCGACCGTGATGCCATCATTGCCGGCGATGTACTTTAATTTTTAAATTAAAACATATGTCATTGCATAGCTTAAAATTTATTAAATAATAAGCTAATGTAAAACTATAGCATATTTATTATACAATAAAGCTTTTGTTTTCATCTATATATTTTTTTATAAAAACACATATTTTATCTAAAAATTTTACATTTAATGGTCATAAAATAAAAAACCCAAAAGGTAATAAAATAAAAATTATATTTTGTATAATTATAATTAATAAAAACAGAATAATGACTATTATTAAATTTAATAACTTTATTATGTAATTGTGTATTAATTCTTTATTTAATAATTTAATTATTAAATATCAAGGAAACATTACTACAATAAAGAATATAAAATTATAAAAGGTTATATCTCCATTAATATACCCTATTAATATTAATAATTTATTTTTTAAAAAATAACTTAAACACATTATGAATATATAATAACCAAAAGGTTTATTAAAAAAAAATTTTATCTTAATATATTATATAAACTTGACAGTATTTATGTTATACCTATCTTGTTACATTATGCAACTAAATTATAAACAGAATATTATATATATATTCTCTTATATAAGTTAAATTAAAAATTTGCCAATAAAAAAATAAGGTTATTTTATTAGCAATAATTAATATATTTATATGCAAAATTTTAAAGTTGCATATATAGTTAGATATACGTCAATTAGTTACTTACGCACGAAAGCAAGTCATATATTTGGTATGAACTTATAACCCTGGCAGAAGTTTTTAGTGGCATACTAATAAAAATAATAGTGGGTAACAGCAAGCCAGGGCTGTATATAAAACATTAATATTTAGCGCCAAAATAATGTAAGCCCATGTTATTGGGAATAAACTAAAATCGCAATCAAAAATTATGCATGTATGAGAATACACCTAAAAGATAACCTAAAAGACAACCCGCATATACCTGAAAAACCTGAAGGTACAACAAAAGGCTAAAGGAACAACAACAAAAGGTTGTATAAATAAAAAAAATTTTTTTAAGTTCATACTTTTAAAGTAAAGAAATTTAAAAATAATAAATTTTTGTTAAAAATTTAAACAACTTGCATAAATAAAAAAATTTAAAAAGAATAAATTTTTTTTTTTTTTAATTTAAACAACTTGCAAAAATATAGGGTAAATCGCTGAATAAATAGATAAACAATATAAGAAAAAAGCTAAATAACCAAAGATTTGCTAAAGGAAATACAACCCATAAACACAAATAAAATAAATTAAGCTATTGATTTTAGATAACAAGAAAGTTGTAGTTCGCGCCGACGAATCATGTTATGTAGTATCTAATTGGAATCCTCACCCTAATTTATTTCAAACTTCTATTTGAACATCAGTTATCGTAATACCTTACCTGAATCAAATATAGTTATCATTAAAGCGCTATGTTCTGGAAGTTGAAATCTTATAGGATGTCCTAAATCAGGATATTGAGCATTCAATTCACGAAGTCTTATTAAATACTTACAAGCTTCTTTACTAAAATAGTACGTTTCTGTATAGAATGCATTTAAATTATCTCTAAACATACTCTCAATTAACCCTCCATGTGTATTAGATACCTTGTGAATAAGTAATTCATGAATAAAATTAAATATATTACTGTATTTACGGACTTCACGTACTTCATTATCTAATGAAATTCGAAGTCATTTTTGAAGACATTCTTGATATTAAACAATTACATGATTAGGAATTGTATTAGGATTACCAGTTCTTAAGTAAAAACTAAAGGAAGGATTAATAGACTACTAATAATAATATAAGAAATATAAATACTAGTGGTTGTAACTACTTTAAAACTTGTTATGATTATTTTTTTTTTGTTATATATTTTTAATTTTCCATCGATTTATCGATGGATATAAAATAATTTATCTCTTCATTTCTGGACAATTAAATATACATCACATTTGTTTGACGTCAATTTTTATAACATTTAGAAAAAATTATAGGTCTAAATTAATGCGTATTACGCAATATTTTTTTTATTTTAAAGTTTCCTTCTATAAAATAATATAAATTTAAAAAAGAAATTAAAATAATAAAAATAATAAGATCAATTAATTTATTAATTTAATAACAATTTAGATAGAATTGTGAAGGAACTACAACAAAAGGTAGAATAAAGTTAAAATTTAATATTATAACATCGACCCTTAGATATATGTTATAGTTTTAAAACAATTGAAGCGTAAATAGTTATAATTAAGCTGCAATATTAAGAATATATAAATTAAAGTACCAGCGGAGCGCGCCGGAGGCGCGCTCCGCTGGAGCAGGCGCCCCACTCGTACCTTACATATAGGTAAATTAAAGACTATTATTTCTTATATATTTAGGTATTAAATAATGGCTAAAATTACACTACTAGTTGACAAAGCAGCTGACTCGACAAAGCAAGAAATATTAAATATAAAAAAGTGGAAAAAGTTCTGGATCTAATCTTAATTCTCTCAATATAAAATCTATTTTATTAAAGAAATCAGTCATATGTTGTGAGTATAAATAAGTCGTCTCATCAAGATCTAAATTATTATATATATCAGGATAATATAATTCTAATTTCTCTCTTGCACTATTTAAATTATTTAATTTATGTCCTTGTTGATCGAGATGTAAATTATGAAGATCTATAGCTCTATTATGAAGATCTTCTACATATTCTTGATATTCATAAAGCTCCTCGTCATCTAATTCATCACCAATATTCTCGATATTTTCTTTAATGTCATCTACTTCATTATCAAAATTTTCTAACATTTTATTATTCCATGAATCTTGAAATTCGTTAGCTTCGTTAACAGCTTTATTATATCTATTATATGAAAGAGATCTATCTATTCCATAATAAACTGCATAACCTAAACTAGCAATAGCAATAAATCCCATTATTATAACGACACCAGGAATATTAGAAATTTCCTGTTTAGGAGCCATTAAAACAGTTTGTACACTTAGTGTATATATAGGAGTATTTAATATTCTTAGTTTATTTAAACTAAATAAAGTTGAAATATTATTTTTAAAGGTAAATACTAAACCCGTTACAAAACTACAATAAAGAGATCTTATTTTTCGCTCAATCACAAAAGAAATTTTTCTATTGAAACAGATTGAATTACAATTGGCATAGAACTGTGAAGGATTCCGCAAGCTAAAGAATAAAGGCACAAAGGTCAAAGTCCCGGGGGTAAGTATAGAAGCGTAATATGTAATAATAATATTACCTTTATATTGATACAGACTATTAATTTGGTTAATAATATCATCCACATAACTGGCAAATATATATCCATTATAATATAGACATAAAAGAATCACAGTAAAAACGGCTGATAATATACTAAATAAATAGGTATAAGATAAAGAAGACATAAAGTTTAACAGAATTTTTATTTAAAAGATTGACAAATCTACCGGATTAATCCTGCAGTATATAGTAACACACATTCATAAGAATAAGCTATTTCATTTTTCTATAAAAAGCTTTAATTGTAAAAACAATTAAAACTAATTATAGTGGCAAAGGTCGGCGTGGATATGTGAAGGAACAACAACAAAAGGTTGAATAAGAATAAATTATTTTATATTTAATAATTTATCTATCAAAGGTTTCTCTATTAAAGCATATTAAATTACAATAAAATAAATAATAACTATATTTACATAAAAAATAAATTTAATTAATTTTGCTATGCGCTAACACTTACAAAATAATATTTACCTTTACATAATCTATTTTTATCTAAATAAGTATTTTTAATAGAAGTAGCTGTAACTCCGAATTTTTTTTCGGCCGCTCTTAAACTTTCACAAGTATCCAATATATTTTTATTTATATCTAATACTTGGACTTTTATTGAACGCTCTTTTAATTGTTCTTTATCCATTAAAAAAAACGGGACCTAGCTTACTATCTAGTAAATTACCTGAATTTAGATACTTTCTTACTTTACCACGACTAATTTATAAATATTCAGCGACTTTTAATTGTGAAGAGTACTCTTCGATCACATTTTGATTGTAATCTTTTATTAATACAGCTCTCCCATGCAATTCGCTTATAGCTTTTCTTCTATCTGAATCTAACGGGTTATTTTTTCAAGAATATTTGGCTTTGGCTCTAATTAAATCCCATTGTTGTTTAGAAAGCTTAGTATCTAAATTAATATGAGCTTCACTCATTTTTTCCCATGTCTCATCAGATACTATAACACTTTCTTTTGTACCAACCATAGAAGAAACATTTAAAGAAAGACCCAGATTATATAAAAAATACTGTTCAGTTAAAAGAAGATCTCATTGCGTTAAAGTTTTTAAAAATAAAATTTCTTCCTCTGATAAATTTAAGCCACTGTACATAATAGGATAATTTTTTGTTATTAATAAACAACCAAAATCTAAAGATTCTAAACCGTATTTTTTTATATAATTATAAAATTTAGGATTAGCCTGAGAATACCTTGTGTCAGTTTGTTTTATGTTAAACATATGACGATTATATCTAATTTACATCTTAAGAGAAGACCCTATATAATAAGATAAACCATCTTTGCTAATGAAAGAATACAAACCTGGTTTATCTAAATTATCAGGTTTATGAAAATAATCTTTTATGTCTTTTAGATCTTCTAATTTATACAATATTTTTAGAACATCTGAATTAGACATAATAATCCTAGAATAAATAAAAGAATCAGGATGTTTAAGTAAAGAATTGTCAGATAAACTATTTTATTTAAGTAATAAATTTTTTTCAAATTGTATTAAAAATTTATTACTTGTTGTATAGCTTTTTTTAGTTATTTTATTTGATTTAAAGAGAGAAAAAGAAAAATGATTAAATCGATAAGAACTATAAAACAAATTACGTTTTATTGTTCGTTTAGTCACAAAAGAAATTTTTCAATTGAAACAGATTGGATAACAATAGGCATAGAACTGTAAAGGATACCACAAATACCTGAATAAACATAGAGCGGTGAAGGAACTACAACAAAAGGTAGAATTAAAAAAAAATCTTATATTGAAAAATTAAATTATTATAGCGTCCCGCGTAGCGGTGCTGCGCAGGGTGCGTTGCGCGTGCTCACACGCTCGACGCTAATAGTAAGTATAAAAATCAAATATAATATAATAAACCTAAAATAAGCTATTAACAAAAGAATTAATTTCTAACGAATTAATATCTAATTCTTCAAGTAGACTTTTAATATTATCATCAAATTCATATAAATTTCTAGCTCTAAGGTGGTGAAATTTCCGATTAAGATGCAAATCTTGATATATATGAGGATAATTTTCATTTAAAATATTAATTGCATCGGATACTTTTAAGTATTTAGGTTTAATATGTTCAAGAAAATATTTATGTTCATGTATTTTATATTTTAGATATGTATCAAAAAAATATTTGTAAAGATGGTCGGGAGCATTATAATTAGTTATATAATGAGGATGTAAATAAAATTCTCTAGCTAACTGTATACTATCCACATACGTTTCCCTAGTTATATTTTCCCAACATGTAAGAGCTTCAGAAAATTCTTTTTGAGATTGCATACATTTTCTAACCATATATTGCTCATCTGAATTATAATGTAATAGAGTACGCAAACTAAGACCTATAGTTATACCAATTACTACTAATGTTATCAATAAAGGCATACTTGTAATATTTTCTTGAGGAGCAACTAATGCTAAAGCTGCTCCATTACTTCTTAAAAGTACTCTACAGTTTTTTGAATTTAAAAAATATAAGAAATAATTACATTTACTATAAAGAAAACTTATTGCTCGTTTAGTCATGTTAGGAACTTTTCTATTGAAACAGATTGAATTACGATAGGCATAGAACTGTGAAGGATACCGCAAATTTCGGAGCATTGACCGTAAAAAACCCCTTCTCTGTTTATTAAAGTAGAACACTGATTCAAACGACCTGGATAGGCATCGAGTTTTAAGGCAAGAGAAGGTACAGCGAAGGAATGAATAACGTCAGTGGCTGTGATAATGAAACGAATATGAGTTAATTCTGGAACTATAACTTGTTTTAGTCCTATTTATATTAAAAATATTGTAGATTAAAATTAATAATTTAACCCTTAGATATAAACTTAGGATATAACGCCTCGTTTAGGTCAATTTTTTTTCATTTACGTTATAAAAATTTCACGTAGCTATAAGAAAAGGCTATATTTCTAATTAAACAATATATCAAGATTGGTATACTTATTCGAAATTATATTAAAACTCATTTTTTGCAAAGTGTTAAATTAAGTTTTTGTAGCACCTAATAGGAATTTAAACTAAAATAAAAAAAAATTAAAGTCTTCCTTTGTTCATTCCGGCTTTTATTTTTACAATATTAGCTAATCCTTCCTTAGTTAAATGCTCCTTATTTTTCATTAATTTAGCAACAAGACATCAATCCTTAAAATTTTCGACTTTTACCCCTTGAATTTTATGATTGCAAAAAAATTGTTGGATTTTTTCATAATTATCCGAAAATTTTCCTACTCTAAACTGCACTTTATTGTCGGAGCTAGTAACTAAATTACCGCAACCTAAATAAGATATTAAACTTTGAATTAATAATTTATCGCGAGAATGTTGAGTTATTTGAAATATTAATTGAACTATGTTTGAATATTTACTTACAAGAACATGGAAACAACCCTCTCCTGTCGTAAAACCAGCTAACCATTCACCATGTGGAATAGTTATATTATCAACTTGAGGTCTAATAACGGTAATTACATTAGGGAAAGCTGTTTTTAAACTTTCAGATAATCCTAAATTTAAAGAAGCTCTAAGATTAATAATAGCTAGAAGCCCTTTTTGAGTTAAATGCTCCTTTCGATGCATAATCATCAATACCTCCCTTCAAAGAAGATAATCCGCATGTTTTTGTGTAATTAAAGGGTATTTATCAAAATGATAAATTATTTTCATCATTTGATCAAGAGTATCTACCTTAAATACATAGGCGTCTTTACTCAATTTTTTTATTCGCCCTATGCCTCCAAAATAAGCTTGAATAAGTTTTAAAAGCTCTAAATCTTTTTTATGAAGCCCAATTAAAAATATAGCACTGACTCTTCAACCAAGAGTTCGTGTGGAATCTTTATATACTGTAATAGAAAAACAACCCTCTGCATCTGTGAAACCTGTGATAAATCACGGGTTTAATATAGATGAGTCAAAACCAGCACAAGGCGCGCTATACTTTCTTATACCTAAAGTAACCCAAAAATGTTTAACTTTTTTTAATAAAAGTTGTCCAAAAAGAATTACATGTTTTAATCTTCTTTACCTTGATAGGATAAAAAATAAATTTTCTTATTTTTAGGCATAAGCTAAGGATATAACGCCTCATTTCCGAATTTTTTTCAACTTACCTAAATAGTTTACTTATCTACTACAAAAAATATAAAAAAATTTTGGCTATTAGAGTACACCTTACACCATCTATTTATCCACAGCTTCGCTGTGGTATTATAGGTTTAATTTAATAGATGGTGAGTAACCGTTTACTCTTTGCTCTTTTACACATTATTAAAAAGTGTTTTAGATCCGCGATAACCCATTATGACTTTCGTCAAATCTCAAAAATTGTTACTGTATCCAGATGATTAATCAGGTACCTTTATTTAAGCAATAATAAGGTTAGTATTTTGAGCTCTTAGGGTTTCCCCGGAATTTGGCTACTATAGAGTAAAGTTTTAATAAAACTTGTTCACTCTATTATCTACTTCGAGCATTCTTAAAGCACCATCTTCTAAATCTTCTTCTGGTACTATATAAGAATCATATTCTATGTTTTCATTATCATCATTTACGAAATCCACGTACTGATAGCTTCAGTATCATTGATGACCCTCAGCAAGAATAGACATAGCAGGATCGGCAACTTCATCCATAAGGTAAAGCAACTTGAATGAAGGGAATGCAATTAAAATTAAAATAATAGCGGGAGTAATTGTTCATATCAGCTCGATGATTGTACCGTGGTTTAAATACTTGTGCGAGATTGGTGATCTTTTATTAGAATAATTTCTAATTACAGATGCTAAGATTCAACCTACACCAAATAAAATTGTAACTAAATAAAACATGATGTTATCATGTAATTCAACTAATCCCTCGAATTGAGGAGCAGCACTATCTTGGAAATAAAGACCTCATGGTCTAGGGGCATCACATTGCAGATATAAGTTTTTAAATAAAATATTTAACATTTTTAAAGTTTATTATATTTTAGTTAAGTTGATTATTTACACTAATTTTTTATCTCATCTGGGCTAGATGATAGATAAAGGAGCTGTAAGCTATAAAATTAGATTATGATAATCTTAAGAGTCCAAATTAAGTTTATTTTATTATTGGCGATCTTTAAACTAAACAATTAGGGGGGGGGAGGGGAAAGATAAAAGAATACTCAATTTATCAATTAAAAGTGAATATACCCTAGAATGTAAAAGTAATTTAAAATTAATTAAATTTTACATAAGGAACAATAACTAAGATTTAATAATAACAACGAAGGTTGAATTAAATAATTTTAATAAATAAAAAAAATATATATTTTATTTAAAATGATAATGTTGTGAGTAACGCACCAGCTTAATCAACACTGCAATACTATGTAGGGGCCAGCTAGCTGCGGCCCCTCGTTATAAAATTAGATGAGAATAATATTAAAACATCAATTTAGATTTTAGGATAATTTAATTACGGTTTAGTGATTTTCGAAATAAATAATTAGTATATATTAATTATATTAACTAAAGTGAGTATATCCTCTTATTCATTATTGTTTATTCTGAATTACCCGATAAATATTGATTATCTAATATTTCTCTTGCTGTTCTTATTTTTTTCATTATTTTATATACTGATTTTTTAGCTTCTTATAAATTAGCCTCATGCTTTGCATTGATATCACTACCTTTTTCAAAATATTTTGCTATCTTATCATCATAACTAACATCTTGTATAGTCTTAATTAATTCATATACAGATTTATTATGCTGATCTTTAAGGTTTAATGTTGTATCATCATCAAAATGTTTAGCCCTAGCAGTCATACATTCTTTTTTAATAGTTTCTTGTTGATCATTTCAAAAGCGAAGCTTTTGTATTAAGTGGTAACTTTCCTACATAATCAGATTTATTAATACTACTTCTATCAGAATTTGTATCCTCTGTATCACTTCCATCTGATTATGATTTGTTATCCTCTGATTCGTATTTATCTAAATTTTTTTTTTTATTTTTGAATCATCGTCATCAGATCCTGTCATATTTGTTTGAGTAGTATCTTTAGATAGCTTACTATTATTACTACTTTTTTCCATAAGTGATATTATAAGGTCTATATTTAATAAAATAACGACAAATATTATTAATACGTAGATAAATATTCAAAGATAGAAGATATTTATATAATTAAAGTCACTATAATAAAGGAGGTACATTGATAAGATTTTATTATTGTTGTTTTTTTTTTTTTTTCACTTAATCTAGGATATGTAAAAAGTAGAAATGACGCCGTTTTATGTCCTAATGTAACTATTATTGCACCAATCATAGCAAGTAAAAGTATAATTGAAGTTATTAATAGTAACATAGCATGACTAGTATATAATATATTACCTATTGCCGTCATTTCATTTAATGCACCCATGTTACTATCTCATTTATCATGGTTACTATAAAAAATACTTTTATATCAAGAAGAATCTTTTATAGTAAAATTTAAATTTAAAATAATTGATGAATAAATAATAGCTGAAATTATTATACCTAAAAATAAACTATTATAATTATCAGAATGTAACTCAGAAATTCTAATATTAATTAACATCAAAGTAAAAAGGAATAATATAGAAATTGCCGAAATATACACCAAAATATAAGATAATCCTATAAAAGACATACCTGTTAATAATAAATAGGCAGAGATTACTAAAAACAAGAGTATTAAATATAATACTGCTATAATAGGATTTCTAGCTATTATAACAAAAATTCCTAATATCATACTTATTACATTAATTATACTTAATCAAATAATTAAATAACCATTCGTGTATATTTCAGGATAAATAGCGTATAACCTATTATTAAAATTTATATAATAAAAAGCTGACTTATTTAAAGAAATACATAAGGTAATTAATTAATTTAAGCATTTACTCTAAAAAAAAAGATATAATTAAAAGAATCCATATCCTAATTATCTTATTCATTTTATTTTCTATAATCTAATAAAACTATATATTTTTCAAGTAAATTACCTCTATAAATATACGTTACCAAAAATATAAATTAAAATTAAGGCCGCCTAAAAAAGGGGGGGGCGACCAATGATTCGTCGCGCGCGATAAATCTTAACGATTGCTTCAAAAAATATATTCATTTATTTTTTTAATCATTTGTAGGTTAGCGTCCTGCGCGCGTAGCGCGCTGGAATGTATTGCAGCCCGCGCACAAGCGCGCGGGCGCTACGCTATAAAATTTTTACATTACAGTAAAATTTATTACTAAAATAAAGTTAATAATTATATTTATCCTTAAATATATTACATTAATAATATTAATAAATCTTTGCTATAACTAAAATTTAATAAAATATTAAACTTAAATTTTATTTTTACATAAATTTAAAACTTACAACGAAAGTCGTCGTTGTATAAATAATTTAAAATAAAAAATATAAATTAAATTATACATTAGGTATAACAAAGGTTACATAAAAATGTATCAGCTAACTCGAGATTGCGATATAACAAAAAACCATAGTTTATTGTCCCCACCCTAAATGCTAAAGATAAGGTAAAGATAAGTATAACCAAAAAATAAAGTATTTCAATTTTATTAATATTTTAATAAACAAAAAATTATTTTATTGAGTCACTAAGTTTCAATTTCATTTAAATAATTTAATACCACATTCATTATAATCGGATCAATAAATTTAAATTTCGAATAACATTCATATATTTTGTTATCTAAGTTTCAATTATTCTTCGTCGAAGGCGACGACGGTTAAATTTTATACTTATTTGTCTAATTTTTTAATTATATTTAATTTATCGACTAAAGGTATTAAATAACATTGAAAATATTTAATTTTTACATGTGACAATCTTAAATATTAAAATATGCTATATTAAGCTGCAATCAAAGCAGCTCATAAATGAGCTGAAATTGAAATATAAAAAGTTAAATATACCAAATATATAAAGCATAATTAGTAATAACACTAGCATATAAACTACTAATATTTTTACTTAAATATAATAATTATTTATCTAATCCATATAAACTTATTGATAGAAAACTATGTTTAAAAGTTTAGAGTTTGACCTACCAATTTTTAAAGTTTCTGTTACATATTTAACATAAAAAAGTATTTAAAATTAATAATAAAGATAAGAATTTAAAAATAATTACGACTAAATTTACAAATAAGACTACAAAAAAGGTAACAAATAAATAACAGTAGGTACAATAAATTTGTTTTATCTACATAAATGTAAAAATTGGTGTTTTAAAAATTCATCAATATCTACAATGAAGGAAAATTATCCTAAATATAAATGACTTAAACCAATAAAAAAAAGAAGGAACAACAACAAAAGGTTGAATAATTATCATATAATTCTGAAACAAGTTCATTATTATTTTTAAAGTTATTTAAATTTAATAATAATTTTAAATAACTATATTTCCAATTAAAGCCTTTGTCTTATTCACATCGAAACAATCTATCCTAATATAATCGAAGGAATTAACAACAGCATCTAATTGATATAAAACTTCAATAGCTACTTGCTCTCCATTTTGATAATACTTATCTAACTATATAATTGAAATTCTACTTTATTAAAATATTTTATATCTTGTTTTAAATTAGTAGAAAATATTTTTAATATTATTTAAATAAGTTCCTTTTATGATTTTTTTTAATTAAATCAACAAAATAGAATATACCGTAAAATATAACAAGTATTAAGCTATGATCAAAGTTAAATATAAAGGGTAATGAAATATAAAAAGTTAAAGCGATTAGAATGTATAAAGCATAGCTAGTAATAACACCAGTATCTAAATTACTAATAGTTTTTCCTAAATTAAATAAACCTTTTTCTAAACCATAAGGTCCAATTAATTCTAAAGCTCCCCTATCTAAAAGTTTTGTAAATTTACCACCTAATGCTAATACATTTCCTGTAATATATCTGTTATAAAATAATTCTACAAAGAAACGCTGATTAAAAAATACAAATAAATTATACCCTAGTTTAGATAATTTAAAATCCATAAGTATTAAAGGCGATAATTCAGAAATAAATATAGCTAAAATAGAAAAAGAAATAGTACAAATAAAAGGTAATAATTTATAAAAAGTTGAAACAGAAAACTCGGCCTCAATTGCTATTTCATGAGAAGGATGAATAAATATACTATTATCTGCAAAAAAATTAGACCCTAATCCTACATAAATATCCTTAGCGAAATAACCAAAGAAAATGGAAAATACAGCTAAAATTATTAATGGAAGACTTAAGAATAAATCGCCTTCATGAGCATTCTTGTAAGATATTAAAGGTCCATTAGGGCTAGCTAAGAAAGTTAGATATAAAACTTTTATAGAGTATAGTGTTGTAAATGAAGCCGCAATAGTAGCTATAAAGTAAACAACTGTGCTTGAGAAATAATATTGTCCATAAGATAGCTCCAAGATAAGATCCTTTGAATAAAACCCTGTCATGTACAAAGCTAATAAAATTTATCACGAAAATATAAATACAAATAATTTTAAAAGATACGATATTATTAGCTGAAGGTAAATCATAATATCAACCAAAGGTTGATGACAATGAAAATTTATTTATAATAATTATTACATAATTTATTAGGTTTTTCTTCCTCTATTCATACCAGTTTGAATTTTTTTAATTTCCTCCAATCCTGAAGTATTTAAATGCTCTTTATTTTGTACTAATAACGCTACTTTTTTAAAATCTACGAAATCTCTGGCTTTTACCCCTATCACAGGATATTTTTCATAAAAAGGAATAATATTTTTAATAAGATCTGATAATTTTGTTACAATAAAATCTCCAGCCAATCCACCTGTTCTTTCTCTATATCTACCACAATCAAAATAATTTTTAATCTTTAAAAGAAGCTGTTCATCTCTAGTATGTTGAGTAATTTGAAAGATTAATTCACATAAACCTCTTGGACTTACAGATGGTTTTCTAACTCTAACCATGAAACAACCTTCACCACTTGTAAATCCTGCCACTCATTGAGAATCTGGAATCGTTAAATCTTGAACTAAAGGTCTTGCTATAGGAATTACTTCAGAAAAAGTTTCCTTTAATTGAGAATTAAGACCTTTATTCATAGAGGCTTTAATACTAATTAATTTTTTTAATCCTTCCATTGTTAAATGTGATCCTTTCATATAATCCATAGCTAATTTAAATAACTCATAATCAGATCGTTTTTTACTTATTAATGGGTATTTATCAAAATGAGCAATTATCACTTCTAATTCTTTAATTCCATATACTTCAAATGAGACTGCTGTAAGGCCAGCTGCATAAATCTTCCCTATCCCTAACTTTAATTTAATTAATTCTAAAATAGCTTTATCTCTGCTATGTAAACATATTTGGAAAGAAGGTCGAATTAATCAACCAATTTTATTTTCTTTATTTTTTAGTATAGAAATTCGAAAACAACCTTCAGCATCAGTAAATCCTGTTAGTCATCAATCCGCTAGAGAAGAAATATCGCTTGTACTTCTGAAAGAAAGTTTATTAATATTATTATAATTCGAGTATCTAGTAGATAAACTAGAAAAATTTCTTTTTTTATGTGAAGAAACTAATCCAAAATATTGAGTTTTATATAATATAAAACCGAGTATTTTATTTGAAATGAAAGGAACTTTATTATTTGATAATTTATTTCTAAATTCTTTAGGATATACATTATACACAGAAATAAAATTTTTGTGTAAACCACCGTCTATTCGTTGTTCTTTTACAGGCTTCATAAAGGCTGATTTAGATTCACGGTAGCCCATTATTATTTTGCAATAAATCTTCTGATTTATTACCACACACCAATAATTACTTGGTTCACTAATATAGTTAGGTATCAGAAGTTTTAGGTAATTCCTGAAATTTGATGGTTGTACCCGCATAAGCAATTTCCAAAAAAACTCAGCAGGAAAAGCGACTAAACTAAGAGAAGCTATCATCATTACCGAATAAGTTAACGGTAAAATTGCACGTAATCCACCATATTTACGAAAGTCTTGATTATCAGCCATAGCATGAATAACACTTCCAGCACCAAGGAAAAGTAAAGCTTTATAGACACTTAATGTAAAAACTTACAATTAAATTTTAGGGTTATCAGGTAAGTTAGCAAGCTGATTTTTTATTAAGTTTAAAAGTAGACCCTCCGCCTTTTAATTATTTAGACCCTACTCCCTCCCTATTACTAAATAAATAAATTTATTATAATTTTTTAAAAATGTATCTTTTTTTAAATGGTTTTTGTTGACCCCTAGAGATATATAAAGAAATTGAATATTGTCTTATTACTAAGGCTTTTACCGCAGCATCCATTGATTCATACACTTTACTCTCTGAAGTTAAAAGATCCAAAACTTCAATCTTGTAATACCTATTTCTTTGATATTCGGTGATTTTAAGAATTGATTCTTTTGAGTGTCTTTTACCAAAAAAGGGGTTTTTTTCTTTTGAATTTAGATCTGATAACTTAGATAATGTTTCTTTAGTATGTCTGTAGCCAACATTAGAGCCTGCTACTTTAAGAATATTGTATTCAGGTTTTAATTTTTCAAAATAATAATTTTCTTTTTTTAAGACATTCTTCAGGAGTACAAAACTCAAGAATTTCAACAGAAAAATTTGAATAACCATATTTCAGAATAGCTTTATAAATTAACATATTATCTTTTAAAAGTCTAGCTAAACTGTAATATTCAGCTAGTCTTATTGATAAATTTACTGCGCTTCCTATATAAGTTTTTTATTGATATTATTTTTTCATAAATAAATTCCTGACTTACCTTTATTTTCTTTTAAAATGTCCAGTTTTTGAACATCCGTATTAGCGTATATTTTTAAAGGTATCATAGACAAAAAAGAAAAATCAAAAATTATAAATAAATTATATAAAAAATTTAAAATTAAACTAAAAAATAAGAATGCCATCATTAAATAGTAAAATCCAGTAGCTTTAGCATATGAAAAACCTACCAATGAGATACGTGAAGCCATAAACATTTGCGCACCAATAAACCTTAGAGCTAAACCAGTTATTTTAATTTATTTTGCTTTTATCAATTTTTTTATTTTTATTTTACCTAAAACTTAACATATTATTACTTTATTTTTACTTTATTAATCTAATTCCCCTATAATTGAAATATATTTATTTTTAATATTTATATTTCATTTTTTATTTTTTTCATTTTTTTTTTTATTTTTATTTATTTAGTAATTAACTTATTTAGCTACAGCAATAGGGAAAGTGTGTAATAAATATGTCTTCATTTATATATTTAATTCCATACTTAGTAATAGTATTATTATTTCTATTACGTTTTACTGTATTACGGTTATCAGCTCGAGAATTATTAGAATAATATACTGCTAAACCAGTTAATGTATTAACAGCAAATAATCCTGAAGCTTTTACTGTTAAATAATTCACACTCTACGAATTATGTCTTTTTAATATAAATCTTTCTTTAAAAGGTTTTTTTTGATTTCTATGTAAATATGTAGAGATTGCAGAACGTTTTATACCTAATGCTGTAGCTGCTTCGCTTAAATAATTATATAAAGTTTCGGTATTTTTTCTAAATCTATTACTATTATACTTTGAGATGGCTTACCTGCACCTTTAGCTCTTACTTTACCAAACATAGGATTATTTTTCCCTTGCATAGCTGTACTAATTTTGGCTTTTATTTCCACTGAATGTTTTTTTCCTAAACGACTTGCTACAATTTTCGCTCGTGATTCATCTGAATGTATATAGCCTGACGAAGAACCTGCTGCGGGTAAAATATTATACTCAGGGTTTAAAAGTTTTATATAATAGTTTTCTCTTTCAATACAATTTTCACTAGTACAATATTCAAGTATTTCCAGCTGAAAGCTTGAATAACCGTTCTTTAATAATGAATTATAAATAAGACTAATACTTTTTTTCAATTTGAGTTTTTTTCATTAAATGATTTGTATTAAAATATTGAAGAAACCTTATATAAAGATTAACACTACTTCCTACATATGATTTTCCACTAATATTATTTTTCATCGGTAAACACCAGATTTACCTTTATTTTTTTTATTTCCAACCTTTTAATATCAGCATTTGCATATGATTTTTTAGGTACGACAGCTAAAAATAAAACAAAATTATCTACAATGTCACTCGCTACATAGTTATTCATATAAATAATTAAAACCAAAAATAAAAAACCAAAATTTTTATAATTAATTTTTGTTTAAAAATAGAACACAGGAAAAGAACAGGAAACTTAAAGGGATATAAATTATACTTAATAGAAACCGCTATATAACTTACACAAACAACAATTTAATTTTATAATTTTTAACATAAATTTAGTACATTTATTAAATTATCTCAATATTTTTAATCAGCCCCCGAAGGATGTTAAAAAAATAAAAATTACCTAGCTCAGTTTTAATACCACCTGGTTTACCCTGTGCGTAAGGCATGTTTCCATAAAATTAAGTTGATCTACCTTTATTAATTCCAGCCTTAATTAACTTAATCTTTTCTAAACCATCAGAAGTTAAATTAAGATTATCTTTCATCATATAAGTTACAAGACATAAATATTCAAAATTTAAATTTTTAGAACCCAATAACGTATATTTTTTAAAAAAAGGAATAATAATATCAGTAATATCCTCTAAAGATACTACACGGTATTCTCCAATTTATTTATCTATACGACTTGCATAAACCCCACACGCATAATAAGTTATTAAGCTTTTCATTAACTCAGTATCACGAGAATGTTGAGCTATGGAAAAATTTAATTTTACCCTAAAACCTAGTTTATGTGTTTCAGATTTACTAACTTCAACTAAAAAACAACCCTCAGCTTCAGTAAAGCCTAATAATCAATAAGGATCTAAATTTACAGAGGATTGAATTAAAGGTTTATCAACAGGAATAACACTAGAGAAAACTTTTTTTAAATCATCTGTTAGACCATTATGCATGGATGCTTTTATAGCTACTAATTTAGTTAATCCCTCTATTGTAGAATGTTCTTTTTTATTAAGCAAGTCTATACATAATTTAAAAAGTTCAAAATCCACTCGTTTTTGAGTAATTAATGGATATTTATCAAAATGAGGAATAATTATATTTGTTAACTCTTTGATATATTTCACAAAATAAACTACTACAGATCCATTTTTTTGAGGTTTTCCAACTACACCTACTCCAAAATAAGATTGAATCCCATACAGTAAAACTGAATCTTTTGCATGTAATCCTATTGTAAAACTAGGTATTACAGCTCACCCTGTTTTGTATTTATCGTTTTTATAAATTGAAATATAAAAAGTTGACTCTCCATCAGAAAACCCTGTAATATAATTTGGTTTAAGTGTTATATTAGAATTTAAAATAGAACTAGTGAAAGTTTTACAAAAATTTTTTTTGTACTACACCTCCTTTAGATTTATCATTTAATATTGTATTAAAAGAAGAATGAATATTACAATGACTTTTGTCATCAACCTTATTTACACTAACAATATTATTTATTAGCGTTATTTCAAATAAACTATATAAAACATTGTCGAAAATTAATATATAATAATAAAAGTTATTCAACGTATTACCAAAAGTAACGGGACAGACAATATAGGTGATAATTTAATAAGTTATATATTTTTATATATAATCATTACTAAATTTATGTAAAAATTATTCTGCTTCACGTGAAGCATATTACATATTAACAATATCTTCCGATATTGATTAGACCATATTATAAGATTAATTCTAATGCTTTTTGACGTATGGTCGTTGAGGAATTATAAATTTTCCTGCTGATTGTCTAAAATAAAATTATTAAAGATGTTCCAGCAAATAGTCAAATTTTACATGCATTCTGTCGTTAATGCATGATTAACCAAGTGAAACAATGCTACATTATATGAAGATAAACCTACTGCTATTACCATCATCCCTAATTGACTCATAGTTGAATAGGCAATAACTTTTTTTATGTCTTGTTGGAATAATCCAATTAAAGAGCTAAATACTGTAGTTAAAGCACCTATTCATAGACATAACAATAATACAGTACTGCTATATTCAATTAAAGGGGAACTACGCATTAATAAATAACAACCAGCTGTTCTTATTGTAGAGTTATTTATTATATGAAATAATAAAAAATAACATATCACTGATCACTCGGTGAGAACGGATTATGATTTCAACTTTTTTTATTAATAATTAAATAAGTTGTATAGCGTTTAATCTCTGAGGATATAATAAGACGATTAAAATCTATTATTAACCTGCCGATATACTTTATAAATTTAAAGACTGTAAATAATTTTTATTTAATATTATAAATTTATAAAGTTTTTTCAGCATATAACTATATTATTAAATACAAAATTATCAGTGTAATGGCAACAATTATATAAGAAAATTATTTTTACCTACTATATAGTTACTATTAAATTATTTTAAATTTAATATAATATTACTATTAAAGTAATAATCTAAATCTAAGATCTAAGTTCTTTTATTAATTTTTTTGTAATATTAACATATCTCCAATCTTCACTCATTATTTTTCAATAATATATACTATCCAATCTGTGAGTAAAATGACTTTTTATTAATAATCTATCTTGATCACTTAAAATAGAAGTTTTTAAATTATTGGGGGTTCTTCTCTCAGGATTAGAGGCATTTAATGCCTCTAAACGATCTGCTATATCTTTAACACTTTTAGAATCATTATTATCATAATCAACGGAATCGCTAGTAGAATAGTTATTACCTTGAGAATTACTATCCAGAGTCAATAAAGCAGGGTTAATATAAGGACCACCTTCTGGTTGTGGAAAGCCACTTCCAGGTTGTAAATTGTTAGGGTTTGAAGAAGAACCAGGTTGATTACCACCATAGGACTCCATATATATTTCAGAAAAATAAAAATGATCAAAAATATTAGATTCTAATAAATGTATAAATTGAGGATTAATGTATAAAAAACAAAAAACATAAGAGAAAAAGTTTATACTTAATAATAAATATAAAGTAAATTTAGGATAAATTATTAATATTAAACATAATTTATCTAAAAATTTTTTTAACCTAGAAATTATAATAATTATTAATTTTATAAATAAATAAATTAAGATAAAGACAGGGTAAGGGCTATCAGAAAATAAGTTTATATTAATTATAATTATTATGACCATAGTTGCTGCATGAATTAGCGCTGAAACAGGAGTTGGCCCCTCCATTGCAAAAGGAAGTCAAACGTGTAGACCCAGCTGAGAACTTTTAGCCATTGCACCAATTAATAAACAAATACAAATTAAAGTTACAATATTTTCACTAATATATGGGGCTAAAGAAAATACAGTTGAATAATCAATATTACCAAATGAGAACAAAATAGCGAACATACCAATTGTTAAGAAACAATCACCTACTCTATTTGTTAATAATGCAGAAATAGAGCTTTGATTTGCAGCTATTCTAGTATATCAAAAATTTACTAGAAGATAAGAACATACCCCAACACCTTCTCAACCAACAAACATAAGTAAGTAATTATCTGCAGTAACAAGAACCACCATCATAAACGTAAAAAGGCTTAAATAACTAAAGAAACGCTGATTATGTATATTGATCAAATTTATTATCTAATTTATTAGTTAATTTTTCTACCTTCATTCATTCCAGATTTTATTTTTTGAATTAGTTCAAGACCTTTCTTTGTTAAATGTGAGCCTTCAAGCATTAATTTATGAATTTTACATAAATCAAAATAATCATATAATTTTATACCTACCAAAGGATTTTTGTCAAATAAAGGAATTATTATATTAGTAATATCCAAAAAATTTACTACTGTTAAGCAAACAGCAGGTTGATTTGGATATTTATAAATACTACCTGTTCCTAAATATTTAATTAAAACTTCCAATAATTTTAAATCTCTTTCATGTTGAGTTACTCTAAATCTTAATTGAACCCGTTTTCCTATTTTATTCGTTGATTTGGTGATATTAACACTAAAATTACCTTCACCACTAACAAACCCTGCAATTCAATAAGGATCAGTAATATTTTTAGTATTAATAACTGGTATTTCAACTGGAACAAATTTATTAAACTCAGATTTTAACATATCAGATAAACCTAAATTCATTGATGCTTTTATATTAATAATTTGAGATAAACCTTCTTTAGTTAGATGAGATTTATTATTCATGAGTTTTAATGCTTGATTAAATAAAAATAAATCTGCAGCTTTTTGGGTTAATAAAGGATATTTTTCAAAATGAATAATAAGTTTATTTAAATCTTCAATTGAACCAATTGAATAATTTACTCTATTTTGTTTAAAATCTTTATGTATTGAACCAATATTACCTAAATACTGTTGTAGATTTAATAATAAATCAATATCACGTATATGTAAACCTATCTGAAATTTTAATTCAACCCTTCAGCCTAATGTTCTTTTCTCACTTTTATTAACTAATATAGAGAATGAACCTTCAGCATCAACAAAACCAGATCAAAACCAAGGAATAGAATTATTAAGTGTAGAAAAATATCTATTTAATTGTTTAAATAAATATTTGATTTGAAAATTTCTTTCAAAATTCATTAAAGTACGTCTTAAATATACTAAATTAGTATATCAAATATTGTATACTAGTTGCTCATTTACAGATATTATATTAATAAAATCTGATTTAGATCCACGATAATTCATTTCATTTTTAATCATTTTATGATTTATTACCTTACCTGAATAACTATTTCAGTAACTTAAAACCTTTTGGCTAAAGTTTGATATCATAAATTTTAGAAAATTTCTGGAATTAAATATTTTATCCCCATTTTGAGGATCATGACTCATGTAACCGACAGAGTAAAAATGAACTAAGAAAGACACTATTAGAACAGGAAGAAGCATTGATACTGTTAACGCATCAAAATGGAAAGCTCAATATATGTTTAAAGACTCTGAATCAACTCAACGGAAAAGCTTTATTGAGACAGGTATGTTGTTAAGACCTACCTCGATATAAGCTATAATAGCTAAGAGTGTTGTAATAACAATCAAAGTGGTTGTTATTATTTGTGATCCGCTAACTCCAATTTTTCTACCAAAAAATCCAGACAATATTGACCCTAATAAAGGTAAAATTATTATTAATAAGTACATTTTTTTATTTTTAATTTATAATTTTTTTCGCTTAATCTAGGCTCAATACTCCCAATAATATTAGAAATTGAATAATTTCTAGCTTCTATTTTTTTTATATTTTTTTTTACAGATATATCGGAAATTGGATAATTTACAGCAAATGAATCATTGCTATAATCTACTGCAATAATTCCTCTTAATCGATAAAATGCTACCAGGATTCCTAATCCTATAGCTGACTCTGCACCAGCTATAGCTATAATATAAACAGCAAAAGTCTGTCCAATTATATCGCCAAAATTAAAAGAATTTATCAATATCAAGTATGTAATAGATAATAACATTATTTCTATAGATATTATCATTAATATTATATTTTTTCTATTTAACACAAAACCAAATATACCAACCAAGAACAGTAACAGGGACAAATTCATTATTTATTTTTATCTACATTATAAACAATGATAAATTTTATGTTTAACATTATTGAAATTTAAACAATTTTACATAAACTTTTTCACACAAAAGTGTGTGATCCGCACACTTTAGTTTATGCTATAGTGTTAACCTTAAAGACAAAACACTTAATTGCTGCTACAGCTCAATATATTGAGCTGATATTTATTAATTTTTAATAATGGATCTTTTAATAAATTAAAAATTTTATTTTAATATTTTTTTATTAAATATTTTATACATAGATATTTTTATTAAAAATTAAAAAAATAAAAAAGTAGCAAGTGTTAATGGTTTTTTTTAATTTTGGGCTGTTATTTTTTCAGGTAATAATATTTAATATATATTTTTTTTATTTTTATTTAATTTTTTTTCATTCCCACAAATAAAAATATTTCATATAAACAATTTTATTTAAAAACTTATCCTATTAAATTTAAAAAATTTATTTACGCTTGACCCTTAATATTACTTTATCCTTTTAAAATTATTATTTTTTTCAGTATAATAGAAAATTATCATTCTTTAAGCCCGAAAATACAACGGCCGATGTAAAAGCTATCTTAAGTAGCCCTTGCTTTAAATTTTAAATAAAATAACTTTAATAGCTTAATTAGTTATAACCTGAAATATCTACAACACTATATTATGGTAATTTATTTAAAAATGCACTACTATAATTAGGGGATAAACCCTTACACTTTTATTATAAATTTTTGCCATTTTATTAAAAAATAACCGTGAACAGTTAACAACATTTCACCTTATAATTAGTTCGGTCGCGCGCAGGCGCTACACTATAAAATTTTTACATTACAGTAAAATTTATTATTAAAATAAGGTTAATAATTATATTTATCCTTAAATATTACATTAACAATATATATTAATCTTTTTTAGATTTGTTATTAACAAATTTATGAAAAATATAAATTTAATATAGTTTGTTATTAGGAACGACAACAAAAGGCCGAAGAATAGAAAAATTAGTTTTATATTATAAGCAATTTTAAAAATTTTTAGGAAACTAAATTATTACAACGGTTTACCGATGTTATAATAGTTTTAAATTAAAAATTTTTAAAAGGTTAAATAAAATAAAAATAAAGGTTTAAAACATATATTTAATATTTTTATATGCTATAACAATTTAGAAAATAAAATAATATTTTTATTAGCTACCACCGGTTACAGTACTAACCTTAATATTTAGTAAATTTAAAAAATGTGGATTTTGATAAGAAAAAAGAGTCCTTTTAATTATAAAATTATAGCCGCATCTTCTGAAAATGCCGCTCTTCCCATAATTATAAGATTATTTTCTAGTACCAATAACAAATAAAAAATCTCCTACAATACTAGTGAAAGGAATTAAACCTAAGTATCATAAGAAATAAAATAATGTCATACATTGTCCTACAACAATATATGGAGCTTCAACATGTTTAGCTCCTAATATTATTAAGATAACAAAATTAGCTACGAACATTCAGAAAATAATTTTTGATAAAGGTTTAAATTGGAAACCTTTTGTTTTAGATAAATCAAAATATGGTAAAGTTAAAATAGCCAATATAGCTCCAAACATTGCGATAACTCCTAACAGCTTGTTAGGGATTGAACGAAGAATTGCATAGAACGGTAAAAGATCATTAAACTAATCAATATATAAATATCACATTGTGATATTAAATATAACTGACAGCTTTATAAACCTAATTTATATAACATTTCCTTAATGAAATATGAAACAACTAAAGATTTTAAATTGTCCATAGATTCTTTAAATATATAAATACGAGGTTTTTTATCCTGTTATAATGTATTGAACATTTAATATTAAATTTATCTTGTAAAGTAAACATAAGTTTATCAACATCTTTATTAGAAAAAGCATATACACTTAAATGTAATCCTTCTCCTTGTCTATTTCCATCCTAATTTTAATACAAAAGATTCAAGAGATAAAAAGCTGTAGTCTTGATATTTATCAGTGATAGCCTAAATCCCTGCAGTTAAACCGACGAAAAATGGAAATAAGCGTTATAATTTTTTAAATATATATCTGCCTTTATAAGGCTTTTTTTGATTACGAATAAAAAATTTTGAAATAGTATCATACCCTATATTTAAAGACCTAGATGCTGCGCGAATAGAATCATAAACAGTTTTTGTATTTAATTCTAAATCAATAACTTCTATTTTTATAGCATTAGGATGATTTAAATAATTAGAATCATAATTAGATACAGATAAATTAGCTTTTAATTTATAAATACCCTGAAAAAGTAAAGAGTTTTTAATATATCTAATAAGAGTAGTTTTATTTGTATTAAGGTTTTTTGCTGCATCTCTTAAAGATACAAACTCATTTGTAATATTTGTGTTTACATTAATAACTTTAACGGTTATAGATTTATCTTTAACTAAATTAGATAAATTTTTTTTTATTTTTACTAAAGTCTCCTTAGAATGTTTATAACCCAATAATGAATAAGCTGTTTTTAAAATATTATACTCAGGATTTAAATTATCCAAATAAAACTGTTCTCTTTTAATTAGACATTTAGGATCGCAATATTCCAGGATTTCTAACTTAAAATTTGAATATCCATATTTTTTAATAGCTTTATTTATAATCATATTCTTACGAGAAGGGTGTGTAATAAAAGAAATTTTTAGATAATTTCTAAGTCTTGACCCTAAATTAATACTACTACCAACATAAGACTTATTCGTATTTAAAAGAGTTCAACGATATATACCCGCTTTACCTTCATTATCTTTAATAATGCTTTTTTTTCAGAAAGAACATTATTATAAATAACTATAGGTATAAATGTCAACCAGTAACAAGATATATCTTTTAACTTAATATATACGTAAAATGACAAAATTATACTTAAAACACGTCGGTAATGTTTAATTAAAGTCATGCACAAACAATAGCGCTAGGCTACCTTGCAATATAATATGTAGTAACACAGTTTTCCTTACCCTCGTAGGGCCCCCGATGACCATACGACATCCGCAGGTCTAGAGCATAATCGCTTAGGATTAATGCTCATCGCCGCCCGCACCCTGCGGGCGGCGACGGAGTTAATAAATCATAGATATTGTCAGGAACTTTTTTTACATTTAGATCATAAAATAATTCTTTAAATACATTAAAACAAGGAAGTTGCATAGTTGTAAAAGATATTGCACTATATATTTTTTTAGTCCTATTATCTTTAACAATTCTAGATTGAGGTATATAATCCTTAACACAATAAGAAACAAAGAAACTATATACATAATTAAAGTATTCTTTATGTTTTATTGCTGTTTTAGCATAAACTAATCTAGAATTGCTAGTTGATGTCCTTTTTACTAATGTTAGATATAGATCATTCATTTAAATTGAAGACTATAAACCAAATAAGAGTTAATATAAATAATTATTATTAATATTAAAATAAATAGATACTACTAAAATTAGCTTTTTTGTAATATTTTATATTTATTTAATAAAAGCTTATCGGCTTTTATAAATCTTCGAATTGTTTCAGTATGAACATTAAAATGTTTTGCTGCTTGAGTCATAGATCTAAATTCCATGCTTTCTCCATTATCAGTATTAATTACGATAACAGGTTTTGCATGTATCGCTATGTGCTCAAGAGAAGCATTAAGCTTAGCTAAATGGTCTTTATGTTTTTGGCTAGCATTAAGTTTTTTTAGATGCTCTCTGTTTTTAGCTAAAGCTTCTTCTGAACGACCTAAAGCTCCAGCCTTTATTTTAGCCTTAGTATTTTCACTAAGCTTATGTCCTAATCTTGAGCCAGCAATTTTTAAAATATTATATTCAGGTTTTAAGAGATCAATATAGTGTTGTTCTCTTTTTGTTAAATTCGAAAGTTCACAGTACTCTAAAATTTCTAAAGTAAAGTTTTCAAAACCGTGAGTTAATAAAGCTTTATAAATAAGCATAATATCTTTTAGATCTGTAAGATAAGATATATTAAAATATTTTCTTAATCTTTTAGATAAATCTCCACTGCTACCTACATATATTTTACCATTAATTTTATTTTTTCACATATATATCCCAGATTTTCCTTTATTTTCTGTTAAAATAGATGCTTTATCTAACTTAGGGTCAGAATAAACTAAAATAGGTATTAATGCTAAAGTAGAATAAGGATTTAAAGCTAACACTGTACTATTTATATAAAATATTAATAAACAGTAAAAGGCTAAAAATAGGGCTAAATTTACAAATTTGCGAACTAAGCCGTCGCCTAATAATAAACCTACTAATATTTCTTTTATATCACCAGGTATTGTCATTAAAGCTCTTTCAGTTGAAGATATACGTTTAATACCTTTTGTGGAACGAGCGCTAAATAAAGTAAAAGCAGGAGACAATAAAAGAATTTTAGGGTAATTATCAAAACTAATTATATTATATTGCTATAATAGTTAATTGGACTAACTCTTTATATTTAACAATATATCTCGCGTATAGTCTCTGAGAATTCTCAAAATTATTTTTCTGAGTTTTCTGCTGATAATCTTCTTTAAAAAGATTTCCCAGCATATAGCGAATTTAAGTGACACATTTATTTCCCTTCTATCACTCTGGTACTATCGCAGCTGGAGTTTGCATAGGATTAGCTGGTACGTAATTTTCTGAATCACCTAGGAAATTTGGCATAAAATAAACAAATAAAGATAATACTCAGATGAATAAGTAGAAAGTAATTAAATCTTTAAATAGGTAATAAGGCGACATATTTAATCTATCATGATTAACTCCAAATCCAGAAGGATTACTTGACCCCGCAGTATCATGTAAACCGATAAGATGTAATAATACTAAAGCTGCTAGGACAAAAGGTAAAACAAAATGTAAAGCAAAGAATCTATTTAATGTAGCATTGTTAACACTGAAACCACCTCATATGAATTCGACGATATCTTGTCCTACTCAAGGAATAGCACTCATTAAGTTAGTAATACTTTTTGTAAAGAAAAAAAAAAATTTATTCTTTAATGTTACCTAGTGGTATGATATTAATGAAAAGAAGAATAAGCTTTAATCCTTTTTATATTTTGAGCTGTAATTAATCCGTCTTTATTTTTAACCGGTTTACCATCGTTTAATCGTTGAGTTATAGTATTATTACTAACATGTAAGGATTTAGCACAAGAAACCCCATTAGTAAAATAACTAACAGAACCATTAAAAAAAGTAGCTTTAATTATATAAGTTTATTCTTCAGATTTATTATTTACTGAAGATACACTTGACATTATAACTCTAATTTTTTCTAGCCCTTCATTTGTTAAATGTAATTTATTTTCTATTAAATCAGCTATTTCACAACAACAATAAAAATCTAGTTTTTTATAACCTTGAAAAGGATACTTAGTAAAGAAAGGAATAATTTTGTTTTTAATATCAGAAAAATTTGTAACTACATAATTTATGTGTTCTTCTTCTGAAGGTTTATTCAATCATCCACAATCAAAATATTGAACTAAACTACTTATTAATTCTGTGTCGCGAATGTGTTGAGTTAATATAAAATTTATTTTTACCGAATACCCTATAGTTGTTTTAGCTTTAAATATATTTGGTTTAAAATAACCATCACCTTCTGCAAATCCGCTTAATCAGTGGGGATCTAATGATCGATCAAACTCAACATCAGGTCTTTTAACAGGGACAGTGTTAGGAAAAACTTATTTTAATCTAGGGGTTAAACCATTATTCATCGAAGCCCGAATGTTAATTATTTTTTGTAAACCTGCCGGAGTAAGATGTTCTTTTTGATCAATTAAATTTCTAGCTAACTTAAATAATTCAAAATCAGCTTTTTTTTTTTTGTTTTTAAAACATATGTATTAAAATGAAAAATAACTTTTTCTATGTATTTTTTAGATTGAATAGATAAAAGTGCCATATTTTTATTTATAGAAATACTTCCTCCAAATATATCACGTATCCGATAAAGTAAATCTATATCTCTCACATGAACATGAATAGCAAAAGTTGGTTTTATTGCCCAACCTGTTTTATGTGTAGAACTTTTAATTACTTTTAGTATAAATGAAGATTCCGCGTCTGAATACCCAGTTAAATATCAAGGATGGAGAGAATTCAATTTAGGAGTATTCTCAATGGGAAGGTCCAAACTAGAGTTTGTTAAACTTTTAAGTTTAACATTTTTTGAATGCGCAAAGAATAAATTAGGCAAATAACTTGAAAAGAAAAAAAGCAATAAGACCACCAAAGAGTTGTAATAACATAAATGTAATTTTTTTTGATATGTGGTTTTCAAGCAAATGCCTGCTTGTGTGATATTATGTGTTTATTAAAATATAAACAAAATTAATACATAATATATAAAAAGTTATTAATTATAAAAACTTTAGCTCTTATATTTCAAAAATATATAACACTATGTAAATTTTTCAAATTTAAATCATGATAGATTTAATGTTGTTAACCGGGGTTGTATTTATAAAATTATGTATTAAATTTAGTCGTTTTTGTTTATAGATATTTCTAATTCGTTAATAAGTAGATCGGCGCGCGCGTAGCGCGCGATGATCAGAGGCCGCCGGAGGCGGCCTCCGATCTTATATATTTTTTTTCACTAATTATCATGGCTCTACCTTCTGAGTCTACAGTAATTAAAGGTTTTGATTTTATAAGTACATTTAATTATGATTTTGTGACATCATCAAGTACAATAGAATTAGAGTTTGTAGACAATCTAGAATTATTTTCTTCCAGTATTCATATTAGATTTTATTAATTTGATTTGTTCAAAACCTTTTTCTGTTAAGTGATAATTAGTTTTAATTATTTCAGCAATTTTGCAAAAATCCGCAAAATCTAAGTATTTTACACAAATCACTCAAGAAATTCAGGACTAATGTTTAATCTTTCTTTTTTTAATTCTTCAATATTAGTATTATAACTTCTAACATTAGTAATACATAAATTTGTAAAACATACCCGGTCCTTAACATATGTTAATTGTTAAGGAAACTGAAAAATTTACATGAGATTAACATTAATCTTAAAAAATTTATTTACGTTTTACTGTTGGACTATCTCATTATTCTATTAATTTAAACGAATATAACACGTATAGTCTCTGAGATTTATAGTAAACTGAGACGGGCGCCAGTGGCGCCCGCACTGTAAATCTGCTGATTGTTCTTAAATTTTAAGAAGTTTTCAACATATAGTGTTATTTATTTTCACTGCTATTATTAACGTTAACAGTGGCCAAGTTTTTAAAATATGTTTGAGAGTTATTCTTTTTATTAAAATATTTAATCAAAATTAATAATGTTTACAAACATATTCCATATACAAAACATATATCAATATTATAACATATTGTAATTTTATATTAAATTATATATATTTCGCTTTATGTCAAAATAACATTTGAAAAAACTCCGATTGTACATTAAGCATCATTTGATACCTCCCAGCGAACCAATCTGTAACGATAGTTTAAACTACCGACGGTCTTAATGCAAAACAAACAATTTAACCGTTTTCACTAGTATTGCTATATAATTTATAATAATTTTTATTTATTATTATATAACTATATATAACTTTATAAAATTTATTATTTTATTCATCTACTTAATTTTTTTTTACCCCTTGTTAATTAATTTATGTTGGAAGTTAAACATTAAAATTTAAAAGCGTAGGGCGCCCCGCTTTTATCTTTTAATAGAGCACAATCACTTATATTAAAAGACCCCGCGCGCCTACGGCGCGCGGGTCAGTCCGCCACAAGTGACCCGACCTATTAATAAAAAATAATAATAATTTAACCTATATAACTAATTATAACAATGCATATGTATTTAAAATAGCGTCGCGCGAAGCGCGCTGCGATGCGTCCTTGCGCCACTCCGTGGCGCGGACGCTGAAATAAATAATAATAGAAAATTTTTATCTACATCTTCTACGTTTTCTACGGTTTTCGTTGGTATTTATTTTATTTACATTAGAAAATATAAAAGAATTTAACCAATAAAATAATTATGACATGAATTGTTCAAATTCCAAAAATAATTAAGGATAACGTCCCTATTTTCTCCATTTAAAGCAACCCTTTCTACTGTCACACCAAAAATATTCAAATGTTATTCAAAAAAACCCATATGGTGTATAGGGATGAAAACCTTTATAAGAATTATACAGTCTTTTACCTTGAGGGCGCATACGGCGCCCCTATGAACATCACACCTACGGCGTGTGCGATATTTTCTAGAATAATCCTTTAACAAATAATAATCCCACTTAAAAAATCCAATGTAATTGTCATTACATATTATAACGGGATTACCAGAACCCTATGATCTGAACTTTTTTAATATTTTATCGAGTGCTTTGTAAAAAAGTTCTGTATTTTCAGAATACTTAATGGTATTTCAAACTTTTCTGTTAATACTATAATTAGCTTAGTTATTCATATATTTATTTATAATACTTACTTTTATGTTTTATTTTTTTACCCTACCATATGTTTTATAAATAAAAGATGTTTTATATTCTCCATAAGATATTTTTTTTATGTAAAAAGACCAATTCCCATTTTCAAAAAAAGCATTTAATACTATTAAAGGTATATTACTATTTCTTGATTGGAAGAGATAATTTGTTGATGAAAATGTTGAAGTAAATGTAGGAGGTTAAGTAGATAAATCAAAACCTGGATAAGCGTGATTCATTTTTATTTGTTTGATAAATTAATAAAGATTTAATTTTTCTGAAGGTAACGGTAACCTCCCTATTTATAAACTTTTTTGATCTTTTATAAATTAATTAACACCACATTTTTTTTTTTATGAAATTACTAATAATTATAAACAACGGTTCGTTATTGGTTATTTGATCTATAATGAATCATTATAATCATTAACTTAATTTAGAAATCATAAGCGAAGTGGGTTTAGGCAGACAATTTTATATTAGGCAAACATTTTAAAAATCATTAGAAACAAGTAAAATTAATATAGGCAAAGTATTTTAATATAAAAAAAGAAAAAAAATGACTCATAAAATATTTAATAAAAAAAGATAAAAACAAATTTTTATATCATAAATAGGTAATCATCAATGAACACGTCATCTTGATACGTCATTAATAAATACATGATAATTAAACACATCATTTTGTTACGTAATCGTTTATTTATAATATTATACATGAATATATAAGCATTGATTTGTAATGATTTGTAATAATACCTCATCATCATAACACGTCATCTTGCCACGTAATCTTGGTTACATTAATAGCATCCCGCGCGCGCAGCGCGCTGGGATGCAGCGGCGGCGCCTTCGGCGCCGCCGCCGCTAAACAATATAATTAATGAACACGTCATTTTGCCACATGATAAATGATAATTAATAATATATTGATTTATAAGCATTGATTTATAAGCATTGATTTGTAATGATTTGTAATAATATGGTTGTGCCTTCAATATATAAAGCAATCAAATTTTCCCTTTGATAAATTATTCCTCATCACTCAAATCACCCTTTAATCAACAATAAACTCTTCAAATTAAATATAAAACTTTATTAATTTTTATATCCTAAACTTTAAATATGTCTTCCTCAAACAATAACCTTATCACGACCTCCGACGCAATTGAAATACCTATCTCAGAATTTAATCTTAACGAATTTTCAAAAAATATTGGAGCTTCTATCACAGATCCTGATCCTGATCTTATTGCATTCTCAAATTCATTTACGGTACACGTCGATTCTAATGAAGATCTTATGACATTCTCAAATTCTTCTACCGATAGTCTATCACCAGTGGATTATGAAATTGAAAATGCAAAAGAATGGGATCCTTCTATTCCACAAACACAAACTCGCTTTATATCACCACCTTATATATTAAAACGGCCCTCGCAATCACAACCTATCGATCCTAATGAAGATCTTATTATATTTTCTGATACTTCTAAAAGTGAATCAGGAGAATCGATTCTAACAAATCTTCTAACAAATCCTCTTACATCAAAAAATATTAATGAATCAACTTCAAATATCTCTGAAAATTTACCGTCGCCTATTCCGTCGCAGAATGCTGAATCGATTATCGATTCAGATAAAAATTTAGCACCGGATCTTGAACAAACTCGCACTAAAGCACCGGAATTTATATTACCCCCAAGACCTGCAATTAAACCCTCCCTTAAAAAACTAGTTGTATTGGTCAACACTTTACAATTCCCTATTCTTGTCACAAGAGAAAATTATTCTTTACAACTAAAATGTTTATTCGAACTAAAGCCTCGTTTGAATTATTACGATACAGATTTTTTCTTACAAACCATTTTACATTCACTTAATGACACTAAGTCTGAGTATATCAACCATCAATTCAACCAAAAAAGATTCATAATTGCATTATTTCAATATTATTTTCCATTTCCAAACAAATGGTTATTTACGGAAATTGAAAATAAACTCGGCTTTTTACTTCAAAATTGGGTTTCAAATCAATTTAAGACTAAAGCTATTGTACAAATATGCGATAACTATCACACCGCTATAAAAAACACATATCATATTAAAAAAACTCTTAGTGCAGGGGTTTTTGTAATATTTATAAATAAGTATTACATTACTTTTTTTAAATACTCAAATCATTATAAAAAAGGCTTATTACCAGAAACATTAAAGGAAGCGGTAGATGATCTAAGATCTTTAAATCTTTTCGGGTTTAACGCGGAAGAACTTCAACTATTAAATGTAAAAAAGATATATGTAGAAAATATATATCTTGGGTTTTCATGGGTTTTAGATAACCCTATTCATATCCCATATATTCATGCGCAATTTAAAAGCATTTTTAATTGTAATTATTTATTTCTTTAAACCTCTGGTACTTTTTGTTATATACTTTTTTTTAATTATTTAAAACAAAGGTAAAAAAATTATTTACTTAATTTATAAAGTTATATATTTGAGACACAACTTAAGGCACCTCATAGACTCATTTGACCGTAAGGCAGCACATACAATTTGAGCAATATTTGCTCAAAAACGACTATATATTAAGCATCTTATTTATATACAATAATATTATAAATAAAAACACCTGTTTGTGTTCTAGTCTGTAACAACCATTATTTAAAATAGCTGACGATCTTCATTATATAATGTTAAACGTTTTCACAAACATAGCATAAAATTGTTTTAATTATTTACTCTTAAAAAGAATAATAACACAAAACTAATATACTATGGAATAGATATTTTATCTTTTACTATATACATTTTTTTAACAATTCCATTTGTTTTTAATGCACGTCGAATTGTTTTTTCATTACATGAAATATATTTGGCGGCTGAAACTATGTCTTCAAAATTACCCACTAATGTGTTATCATCAACCCGTGTTACTGTAATAGGTCTTCTATTTTTTTTACATTTATCCTTTGTCTCTTGAGACATTGGAGGTCTGTTTAAGGCTGCTTTACGTATAAGCTCACGAGTACTTTTCGGTAAAGATTTACCTTTATTAAGATTACCTATTTTATTACGACGTAGATCACTATAATTATCTCGCATTTTTTTATTTAAAAAAGTCAATTAAAGGACTAGTATGAATTAATGATTAACCATGTTGAAATAATTAAATTTTAAAAGTTTATCATTTAAAGCTTGCTGTAAAAATAAATAGGCTGAAATCATTCCCACACAAAACCCGTTTGATGTTTAGGTAATAACAATTTCTCATTTGTTGTAACATTTTTATATTCAAAAATTTTTTGTTTTAATTTTAGTTGAATAAAAATTTATCCTTCAAATTTTTTAAAACTATATCTTCCTTTATAAGGTTTTTTTTGATTATTTTTGATGAACATAGAAATTACACTATATTTTATATTTGTAGCTCTTGCAGCTTCATGCATAGAATCATAGATAGTTGTTATATTATTTTCTATATCAAACACTTCGATTTTTTGTGCAGGTTTTCCCGCTCCTTCAGGTCTTGCTATTCCTTTTTTGGCTTCAGATATTTTTTCACGTGTTTCAGCTGAATGTGTTTTACCTTTCATAGCGGCTGATTGTTTAGCCCGTGTCTCCTCTGAATGTGATTTACCAAAAATTGGATTATTTTCTCCTTTCATAGCAGCCGATAAAATTTTTCGTGCTTCACCTGAAGCATATTTTTTAATAGCTGCTTCACTCATAAGGTTTTTAGACTCTTCGCTATGTTTAAAGCCTAAAGATGAACCAGCTATTTTTAATATGTTATATTCTGGTAATAATTTATCTATATAATATTGTTCTCTCTCTATACATTTACCTGGTTCACAGTATTCTAAAATATTCAAAGAAAATTTTGAATAACCTTCTTTTAATAAAGCATTTAATAAATGGCTTTTAGATTTTTTTAAAATATTTTCGATGCTAAGAAGAGAATAATATATACTTAATCTTTTATATAAATTAGTAGCAGAACCCACATAAGTTTTTCCTGTTTCTATGTTTTTCCACTGATAAATACCTGATTTATTTTTGTTTTCATTTAAAATCTGTAATTTTTGAGTATCAGCATTTTCATATGTTTTTACAGGCTCTATTTTAGGTCTAGATAAATCAGAATAATTACGTTTAAAAAATTTAGAATTAACTAATTTAAAACCTGAAAATTTTACACTATAGTTATCTCGTAATTTGGCTGTTATTTCTGAAGTATGTTTATAACCAAAAGAATTTCCAGCTAACGGTAAAATATTATAACTTGGTTTTAATAAATCAATAAAATATTGCTCACGACTTAATAAAGTAAAATTTGTTTTATCTGATATTTTTTCAGTAAAATTTTCAACAACTACAAAGGCAAAATTTTTTCTTCCTAATTCCTTTACTGAAGTAGCTAAACGAGAATTTCCTTTTAGATAATACAAATGCATCATTAAACGTGAATGTAACCGATTTGTTGAAGCACTTCCAACATACATAGAAACACCGTCTACAAGATTTATTATAATGTAAATACCAGCTAAACCTCTAAGGACATTTTTAGCTCTATCACGTGATTTGGCTAAATGTAAGTTTTCAAACACAGCTTCTGCTTTTATATTATTATTTTTTAAAATAGTATATAATTTAGGTGACATACTAAATTGTAAATAAGAATATTGTAAATCAAAATGTATTAAAAAACTTTCAGCATCGAACAATCCAGATACAAAATAATAAAAAGCCAAAAATTGAAGCTCCAATAAGTTTAAATCTAAAGAAGTAAGTAAAGAAATTATATAAATATCGCACCATTTTAGGCTATGTATATAACCTAAGAAACCAGTGGCCATCATAGCTATTAAAATTACTGTACCAATTACTCATGTAATAGTTCTTGGTGCTTGATAACTTCCATAGTAGATACCTCTTCCAATATGCAGATATCAAATCTACCCTTTTTCCATTTATATTATTTATATAAAACAGGATGAGTTAGGGTCCTTCTCCCTAAGTAATAAATATTATTTCAATAGTGCATTATTATTACCCATTTACAAACAATAAAATATAAAAAGTAATGTTTAAAATTTTTTATTTTAATAATTATTGTTCTGTACTCTTTAAAGTAAGGTTTGACTATATTTTAAGCACTAATATATAAAAAAATAGTGCTAACCAACATTAAGTCGATGAACTGCACACCCTATAAAAAAATAAAATTAAAAATAACTTTATTATATAAAGACCGGTGCTTGGCTGCGGATTACCCATTTATTTTCATAAATCAATATCTATTTTACCTTATCACGAGTTATTACCTGTGCCACAAACTATATTACCATGTTTGTTTGGTTGAAATTGCTTTAGGGACTTCCCGTCAATTTGATGGTTAAGCAGGAGGTTCACTCCCACAACCTGGCCTTAAGAGATTTCTCAATTCTCTTTTTTTCATTTCTTTTACCATTACGAAAACAAAATAGTTTATTTGGAATAAGAACGCTGTAACTTTAATTAGAATTTTTTTATTATTATGATATCTTACATTTTAAGGTAAAGTTACTAACCGTTTGAATACTAATTTTTTACCGTTAAATTCAATTAAAGAACCGTTATCTAATCTTCTAATAATAGTTCTACTATGTACATTAAAAAATAAGGCACAATCTTTTATAGAATCAAAACTATGTATTAGTTCACCGTTTTCATTTAAAACAAATACACCTATATTTCCCCTACCTTTAAGGTAAGTACCTAAAGATTTTATTAATATTTTACCATCAGGTTCTAATACATAATTTGAAGGGCTAGATAAAAGTTTTGATATTCTTTCTTCTAAAAATATTAAAGAAGAATTAGTAGCAATTTCTTTAGATAAATTAGTAGATAATCTATTATTATTCATTCTTTTAGTAATTAAAGATATTAACTCTTTACCTTCGTCAGTAAAATGTTTACCTTGCTTTACTATATTTAAAATTAATTTTCAATCTTTATAATCCTTTTCTTTTTTACTTAATCAGATAAGATTATCAAAAAAAGGTGTAATAACATTAGCAAGAAAATCAATTTGATTAATTGATATATAAGTCATTGCTTTATGGTTAGGACCTTTTCCTTGTTCATACGTAGCAAGTTTTACAATATTAGTATTTTTTCTTTTAATTAAATATTTACCAGGCAAATTTAATATAAATGTTTGAATTGCCTCCAATACATTTGTTTCCTGATAAGTTTGCCCAATACCGAATTTTAAAGAATAGTCTGACGTATTAATTGAAAAATAACCATCACCTTCTACAAATCCTAATAATCAATAAGAAGTAATATTAATAAAATGTTTAGGTGGTTGATTAAAATTTATTCTTTTTTTATTCATTTGATTTTTTAAATTAATCATTTTTTCCTTTAATTCCGCAGATATTTTAAAGGTTTCACGATTAAAATAAATATCATAAGCTTCTTTAAACAATATATAATTTAAATTTTTGCTTGTATTGAGCGAACATTTGTCAAAAATGCTAATAATCTTAAGCAAATCATTTTTATTTGAAATAGTGTAAATAGCACTCTTTTCCCTTACGGAAAGATATCCAACTCCTAATCTTTGCATTATATATTTAAGTAAAGGAGCTTCATCTTTATGTAAACAAAATGTGAATACTAATTTAAATTGATTTTTTATGACTTGTATTAAAAAACATCCTTCCGCATCAACAAAACCTCTGAATCACTCATAGAAGTTCTCATCTGAAAGAGTACTTAATAAAGAATTTTGATTAGATATATGACTTTTTTCAACTGTGACAGTTGAAAAATGACTAATATCTTTACTAATTTTTAATATATTTGGCAAAATAAAGTTATCTAATTTTTTTAAATTGAAGATATACAATATAAATAATAAAAATGGCACACAAATAAAGGCAAGGATGAAAAACTTGACCAAGAAGAAAAATGCAGAAGCTGTGTTAGAATGGAAATATCTAATTAATCAACCATTGTTCACGTCACGCATGATATGTTCAACAGAATTGAAAGCTTCAGCAACACTAGCATTATAATGCATTGCTAGAGTAACACCAGTAACAATTTGAATAATAAGACAAACGGCTAAAAGAGAACCAAAATTTCAAGCAAAACTAAGGCTGGAAGGCTGTGATCCGTCAATTAAATATGAATTAAGTAATTTTAATAGAGGATGACTTTTTAAGATTCGCATTTTATGTTTATTTTTATTTTTTTTATTTAGATACTTTTAATACTATTGATTATTAAATATAATTTAATAAAAAATTTTTTTTATTACGCAAAATTACTTTTAAGCAATTATAATAATATAACAAAATAAAGGATTATGGATTTTTTCTAGATATAAGATCATATAAATATAAATATACTTATATTCACTAAATATAAAAAAAAGTATATTTAATTTATAATTATATATATAAAACAAATAAATATAAAATAATTTAATAAACTAAAAAACAAATAAATATAATCGCAAATATAGAAATTAAAATCTGTTTAAAATAAAATAATAAAAAAAGTAAAAATAATTTAATTATTTATTTTTTATTTAATTTTTTATTTAATAGAACCGAGGGCGCCGAAGGCGCCCTAGGTTCGTAAGGCGACCAAGGCGCCCCCCGAACCTAAATACAACAAACTATTTAAAAAATATAATAAATGCTTTTCTAATATTAACAAAAATAATATTAAAATAATATTAAAATAAATATAGGAACATCAACTAAGTATGGGAACATCAACTAAGGATGATAATAGGAACATCTACTAAGGATAGTAATATACTAAATTATTGAGTTTTTATTTTATAGAAAAAAAAAATAAACTAGGATTATAATACAAATTAACAAAAGGATTAATAAAGAAAAATTTAAATTATAATTAACTATTATACATTAATTAATATTTTTTGTTAATAAAACTTAAAAACAACAAAATATTTTAAAGTATAATAAAATGTTTGTCTGATATTAACAATATCAGACATAATTAAATCATCGGCGGAGCCGTCGAAATAATAACGGCGTAGCCGTCGATTAAAAATAAAGTATTTGTAATAAAATAATTTGTTTTATTTAAAATAATAAAATAAATTATTTATTTTATTATTATCAAAAAGTGAGGATGGACAATGTAGACGATAGAACCAGTAAAGCGCTGCAATGTTATCTGTTAAACTCTATGTTTGGGTGTGTATTTGTAAAATTAAGTTTAGTTCATTTTATTTAGTATTTGTCTAATATAACAAAATATTATTAAATATAATTAAAAATTATTATTTAATAATATCTAAAACATCAAATTGGGATGTTTTATGAAAATATTAATGTTTACTTTATTATATATAATATTTCTAATATCATAGGTTTGTTTTAATTTACATTATTTATAAAAATAATTTATTTTTTTTTTACTTGAAATTTAAAAAATTTCATGAATAGTGGATTTATTAGTTTTTTCTATTTATTTAATTATACTTTTTTTATTTTTTACACTATCAAATAAGTCTTTATCAGGATGAAAATCTTTTCACGAATCTTCTGAATATTCACTATTATTATCATCTGAATTACTTTGATTATCATCATCAATATGATCCAGGTTACCACAGGATTTCTTGTGATCAATTACGAGGGGGTATTTTGAAGGAATTTCAAAACCTCTTTCACCTAAAAGTGATTGATCAGGACTAACCTCTTTTCTTCTTCTCTTTTTTTGAGGTTCATTATCTTCATCAGAGGATATATTATTATTTTCAGAATTAGTTTCATTATCACTGTTATATTGAAAAGATAAATCATCATTATTAGTAATTGATTCTATATAACTGTAAGCAGCAGCTCTTGAACTATTTTGAGAGGAAGTATTATTCTCTTGTGAATAAATTATATCAGAAACTACGTTATTAATAATTGGTGATTCGCTTCTTTTTCTTTTTAAAGCACGTTGTTATAAATTAATATCATTATTTTTTGCCCCTCAAGACATACTTTGATTATCAGAAATATTTTTAATACTATTATTTGTATGAAATGTATTTAAATTTGAGTCAAGATTATTGGTAGTTATATTTAATTCAGAATCAGAGAATTTTGAGTTATTTAATTTATTAAATAAATAATATTTATTTAATTTATCCTCGATATCATTCTCAATATTTTCAATTCTATCCTCTATATTATATTACATAATTAGTTGGATTATTAGATTTAAGATATAAATTTAATTTTTCAATTCTAATTAGAGCTAAATTAATTAATTTTTTTTTTCATTTTGCCACCATTTCATATAATTTATACTTATATGACCTTTACTTTCTAGTAACTATAGGTTCCTTAAAAAAAAAAGTTTATTAACATTTCTTTATAATCAAATTCAAAATTAATATCTTTATCAAATTTTGTAGTTAAAATACTTAATGGTTTAAATTCTATACTAAAATCTTCATTAGTCTTTTTAATAAAAGCATTTAATTTAACTTTAGCATTTGATGAACGCGATTTATGTAGAGATTCCTCATTTGTAAGAGTATATCCATCTATATTCATTAAAAAGCTTCCTCCTCCACTATAAATAAATATATTCTTAGCCCTATATTTGTTTAAAGAAGGTATTAAAAATAATTTAGGTAAATGTAAAAAAGATCTTAAAATTAAAGAACTAAAAGTAATAAAAATATATATAAAAAGACTGTATGCTATAACATATAAATTATTAAATAAATATTCATGTAATAAAAGATATAAATTAATTGAATCAATAAATGATAATAATTTATTAAATAATAAATTAAATCAATCAATAACAGGTTTAATTTCTTCTTGTATAATATTTCAATATATTTGAATTATAATTATAATAGGCATTAAATAAGGTATTATCATATGTATTGTAATTATAACATAAGGTTTTATTAAATCTATTATAAACCTTCTAATAAACCTTTTGATTATTTTTATAATTAAATTTTTTAATAAATTTTTTATATTATTAATATTAACAATTAAAAATTTTATAATTTTATTAGATTTATATTCAATCATATCTTGAATATTATTAATAGGAAGAGAATAGGAATTATCTTTTATCATTATAAAATTATTAACTAAATTATTACCATAAACAAACTCCATAGATAATTTATTGTTTAACTCAAAATCAATGTAATTTGAATTAAACTTTCCTTGTTTTGAATATGTTGAAAATTTTCTTTTATTAGAAACTCGGCGGCTATCCCTAACTATAAAATACTTATTATCAAATACTTTATCTTTATTTAAATAAGTCCGTTGGAGGCTTAAATCTGATATATCATAGAATCGTACAGCTTCTCTAATACTAACAAATTCTTTCTTAACCTTTCGTTTCTTATCCAGGATTAAAACAGTAGGTAAAGATTTAACCTTCGTTGATTTATTTTTAATAAATGATGTTTCAATAATAGCAGAATTTATAATTTTATCCTCTAACTTATCTTTTTCATTTATAATAGTTGATTTCTCAAGAATTTTATCTCATATTATAATAAGGCTTAATTGTCTTGAAAAATGATAGATCAGAACAATTATGTGAAATAATATATTTAATATTATTAGAATTACTATTAAAATTATTTTTAATATAAATTTGTTAATTTACGTTTCGGAAGAGAAAAGTCTAATAAATTTTTTATCATTAAGCGATGAAGCTAAAAATTTATTGCAATGTAAGTAACCAACGGATTTCCTAATTAAGCCATAATTTAACACGATTAAGGGCTTACGTCTTAGTTCGGGTGATTACAACTCAAGTATATGTTTACCCCCTCCCTTAAACCGACTGGGAACCGTAAATAAATAAACCAGATCCAATATTAAATTAAGAAAACTTTTAATTTTTTTGTTAAAATACTATGGTAAATTAAGTATCAATTAAAAATTATTAAATATTACATCAGATATTTTCCTTGCTATCTAAATTAAATTTAATTTATCTATTAATATAATTATAATATTTCTAATGTTTTTATATTATTTTTATATTTTTTCATTTTCAAGAATTTTTAAATAATGATGTATAATATGATTTATACTAAAAGTTATTAAAATTATATTTTTATATTATATATAAAATAAATTAATTTCGTATATTCCTGTTATAGGCAAGGATGCTAAAACATTTTTGTTCGAAAAAATTTTTAATAAGGTGTGCCCCACACCCGCACATAACTATAGATAACGTCCAGTATAATATATCTTCTAACTCCGTAGGAGTAAGTCAACTAATAACTATTTGACTTGTTAAATTAACCAATTAAATATCATAAATGTAATTAAATTTAATATTTTTAAAAATAAATGACAAACGTCGCACACACTTTAGTTCACACTGCTACGCAAAAACGTAAAAAATTTTAACTAGAATTTTTATTAAGCACAGCAAAAACATTAAACAATTTATTTTTTTTAGATTTACTGTTAAATATATAATCTTTACCTATAAATATTTATCTTACATATGTTAAAGCTAAATTAAATGTTAAATTTTCAAAGGTATCTGCTTTCGTTTTTTCCTTTTTATAAAAACATTACATAGCTTATTTAACTATTTGAAAGATTTAGTATTAAATTATAAGTATACATACATTTAATTTATGCAGTTAAGGAGTAATCATATTACTTACCTATAATAAAAATTACAAATATATAATTTTTCTGATTAATACTTTGAGCTAATTTTAAATAATTACCTACTCCCTACGTTTTTATCTTTTTTACTAAATCATCACTAACTATTTATATAATAACTTAATTTTAAAAGTCATTACTATTAGAATCATCGACCACCTATCGTGGTCGATGATTATGCCGTATGTGTTAGTATATTAAGTCCATAACCAGAGATAGTTTACCTTTAAATTTTACATTCAAACTTAAAAGTAATTAAAAATATAATAGGAGGCTTAATAGAGCTTAAAGGACCCCGTGATGCTAAAGGCGATTAATTATCGCTCTCGACTAAAATAAAAATAGCCTCGCGCCCGCGCGTAGCACGGGCTGCGTTGCGTACTAGCGCGCGGCGCGCGCGGACGCTATTTAGGTAAAAATTTAAGAACCTCAGTAATAAACAGAAACGTATAAAAAAAGTCAAACACTCGGCAATACAGAGTCAAATTGTAAACTTACATAAATTAAAAAATATCTGAAACTCTTTACCTTCAAATTATATTTTATAATATTATTAATTATTAAAGTTACATATGGTCTGCCTGCTGGTATAGCCTTAGAATAAATTTAAGGCCCTAGCTACCAGATTTATATTCTTTTTAAAGAAAAGATAGAGCATACCTTAATATTGAGATATAACTACCGTCTGCCCGTTGCGCTTTTACACCTCATCATAAAATTGATGACGTAATTTAGTTCCACGATTATCCATTATTTTTTTTTACATCTTTATTCTTGTTACCTAACATGTGTAATAAATTCATCCATTTAATTTTTTTATAATTAAATTTGGTAAATAAAGTTTTAGGAAGTTACTGGAGTTTGGTAGTTTGATGCGTTCAAAAAAGCTATTAACTTTTTGCACATCAACGAACATAGTTACGAATTTTATCTCAAACTATAGTGGTTTAAGGTAGAATACTCGTTTGATGATACATTTATATATTCATTAGAGTACACCTAAAGTAATTAATGGATCAATTAACCCTTAATAATTACTAACTATCATCTACTCATTGCTCTTTTACAATACGTATTAAGAATTTGATTTAGATCCGCGGTTTTATATTTATCTTACTTTTATTACCTTACATAAATAGTTAGTTTATCCGCTTACAAATTTTCAATTGTTAGTTTAGTATATAAGCTTTAATAAATCCCCGGAGTTTGATAGTTAAAGCACAATAAAAAAGAGTTCTAATTCTTTTTAGCATGCCAGTAAAGTATAGAAGCTTCGAACCCGAGATGCATAGCTATTTATCTTTAATTTTTTTTGCTTTGCTAAATACTATTCATTATTCAATTATTTAAATTTTATATTTAAAAATTATCTCGTTGAATATATTATTAATTTTTATTAAAAATATAATTAACGAAGGAAAGCATACAAATTTAGGTTGATAAATTGATACTTTTTAGAAAGCCATTAGAGTACACCTTAAAACAAATAAAGCTTGTTAATATCATCTACTCTTTGCACTTTTACAGCTTAAATCATAAACAATTATTATACGTTTATTATTGATTTGCGTATTTAAGTACTGATTTAGTTCCGCGATATCTCTTTTACCTATTCAGTTATATATTTATTTGTTACCTTACTTGAATAATTACTTCAACCATTTAATCTTTTACTATTAAATTTAGTATATATTATTTTTAGAGAATTTCCAGAATTTGATATTACTCACACATAATAAATTTACCGTATTTATTAGCATGATTATCTGTTGAATGATAAGCAAGTATTCTTCAGAAACCAACAGCAATAAAAATAGTCCCAATTATAACCGTGTCTATCTTTATTTTAACATATCGAATAAATTAGATATAAAATCCTATAAATGCGACTTAGCTAGAACATAAAGTTATTTACTTATTTCTAATGTATACTGAGTATACCTTAATTACAAAAGAAGAAGTGCGCTAAATATTACCCCCCCCCCTTTCGTAACAACTATCGTCTACTCGATGCACTTTTCCATATTTAATAAATAAATATAGGTTAGTTCCGCGATTACCCTTTTAAGTTTACTTAATACAATAACTTTTTACCTAATCCATTATAATTAATAATGATACTTATTATTGGACTTTTCGCCATATGGTAATTAAATTGTAACTAATAAACTTATTTTATATTTCAAACAATTACTACATGATAGAAAGGAAGAGGTGATTTATGGCCCGTTCGAAAAAAGGCGGATGCGATAATAGTAATATTAAACAAATTTATGACGAAACCAGTTTTCCTTATTTGTTTTTTATTATTTTATTCTTCGCTATAAGTTAAAATTTAACCTTAGCTTTTTAAAAGTATTATAATAAAAAATTTAAGAAAATATAAATTAAGAAATAACCGTACCTTAGTACGGCGCCCCTTCTAGCTAAAACTCGTTAACACAAAAATAATTAAAATTAGGTTACTAATAAAAAAGTTATTATTTATTTTAAAAATTTTACAAATTCATTTTGGATTTTATAGTTATAATTTCTTATATACCCTCCCGAGTAAGATGAGATTTACTATTAATTAAATTTGCAACTCTACAAAATAAGACAAAATTATCATGCTTAACTCCCAGTAAAGGGTAATTATTAAAAAAAGGTATAACTATATTATACAAAGATTTGTGAGAACCAACAACAAAGTCACATACGTTTGAATCCATACGTTTTTCTATCATACCGCAAGCAAAAAACTCTATTAAACTCTGCATTAATTGAATATCCTTAATATCTTGAGTTATTTTAAATTTTAATTGTACAACCGTTCCTAATTTATGTGTTTTAGATTTGGATATTTTAAGATAAAAACAACCCTCAGCAGCTGTAAATCCGGCTAACCAATTAGGATCTTTAATACTAAAATCTAAAACACTAGGTCTCTCAACTGGAATGATATTGCTTTTAAATTCCTAAACAGCTCATTGATGAGCTGAAAGGCCTTTATTCATTGAAGCTTTAATTTCAACAATTTTTTATAAACCAAATAATGTTAAATGCTCTTTCCGGGAAAATAAATTTAATGCTTGTTTAAAAAGTATGAAATCAGCTTGCTTTTTAGTAATTAAAGGGTATTTATCAAAATGTTTTACTATTACTCTTAAATCATTAACAGAATTAACAATATAATTACATTTGTTTTCTTGGTTATTCACATAAATCTCTCCTACGCCCCTAAAAATTTTTGAATGATTTCAATAAATTAATATCTTTAATATGAAGATGTATTTCTAAACGAAGATAAACATGTCAACCTAATTTCAATTTATAATCTTTAATAATACCTATAGTAAAACAACTCTCACCGTCAGAAAATTCTGTTACAAATCAAGGGTTAAAAGGTAATATTGAATTATCTGTAGAGGTAGAGCTTAAAGTAATAAATTTTGGTTTATTTATTTGTTTACCTTGAGTTTTCAACATAAATAGACTAACCTCTATATCATTAAGCAAATCAGTACACTCATTGGACGATAACAAATTTCAATACCTATAAGAATACACCTTAAACAAAGCGCGCAGCGCTTTCCCAATTATCGTCTCTTTTACAGAATTTAAATTATGATATAGATCCCGTTCATATTTCTATCATCTTTTAGTTGTCACTTTACCTAAGTAATTACTTCAACCATTAATAATCTTTAGATTATTAAATTTAGTACATCGCCGCCTTAGGCGGCGATGTACATCGCGCGCTTCGCGCGCCGTACTAAAAGCTTTATAACCTATAGCCCTATAAAATAAGTTCACAGAAACTATTTTCTAGCTTACCAACCTATTACCATGTTTTAATAAGGTGGTATTATTGTCTTTAGGGATTTCCCGGAGTTTGATAGTTTAGTAACTATCCTTTGATTAAATTTTACTTTTACTTGTTTACCTCAAGCAATTAAATAAGTATAAAGTACCAAAAAGGATATACTTTTTTATACTGTTTTAGAGATTTAAACCTAAGTAATTAAGTATTAAGGGAATCTATATGGATGATCCAAAGTTATCAGATTATTAAATAAAGAATGACACTTAAAGTGGAAACCTAGATTTAATTTAACAAACTTGATCAAATCCTTTTTTAGTTAAATGATCCTTGGTTTTTATTATTTAAGCGTCCGCGCGCGTAACGCGCTAGGACGCATCGCAGCCCGCGCTACGCGCGGGCGCGACGTTATTTTGCATCAATCATCGAAGTATTTTAATTTTTCGCCTTTTATATTATATTCACAGAAGAATGGGATAATTTTTTCATAATTATCTGAAAAAGTATAACATTGAAAACTTACCGTGATACGATTTAAAGAAGAACACAACCAAATAAATCCACCATACTTATAATTAAAGATTCATCCTTATTATGTTGAGATATACTAAATACTAATCTTACATTAATTATAAAAAAAAGATTTGTATTCAGTAACCGCGAAACAACCATTATTATATATAAACCTATTAATTACTAATCTATATTTTATTAAATATATATTTATCTTTATACGGTTTAACTTGATTTCTACTAAAATAATTAACAATTGCAGATTTAAACCCTTATAAAAGGTTTTTATAAAATTTAATTTTAAGGATAACATAAGGGAAGTAATTGTAAAAAATAATTTAGAATTAGTGTACTTTTTTACACTATTGCTTTTATTCCATATAAAGCATGAATGTAATCCGTGAACAATTGTGTTAAATAAATAATTCTCATTATTGTATAGATTATGTTTTATTATTAGTAATTACTAAAATTAAAATAAATTTAGTAATTAATAATTAGAGTCTTATTGCCATTCTTTTACCTAAAAAGTAATATAATATTTATTTAATAAAAATATATAACTTTTATAATTTTTTCCTATAATTACAATATTTAATAAAGAATTTTTATCGTTTACAAAATAATTTATTTTATCATTAGATTTAAAAATAAAAATCTATCTGGAATGTAAATTGATAAGATTTAAAAGTATCCAAGGTGGTCCTAGATACAAAGGTTGTGGCTACCTCACCCTCGTATCTTTTTTTTATTAATTTAAAATTTCCTATGAATCTGTAAATTCTATTAATCATTTTACAAAATATCTATCTAAATAATAATTACCTTAAATTAAAGAAGCAAGAGTTAGCAAATCAACAGTTTTAGCAAAGTAGTATGCACAAGCTCTAAACAAAAACATAAAAAAATAGCCTACATTTAAACCATGAATAAATTTGTTAACGGAACACAGCGATAAAATTTATCATGCAAATAAATAAAAATATTTTAAGGCGTCCGCTACGGACCGCCCGGTTAATAAAGCGAAAACTGATTTATTTTCTTCCTTTGTTCATTCCGGCTTTTAATTTTCGTGTTTCTTCTAACCCTTCTTCTGTTAAGTGCCTCTTGGCTTTTATAATATCAGCACATTTACATCAATCTTGAAAATCTTGTATTTTTTCTACAATAAGCTGGTGTCTTTGGAAAAAAGGTATAATTTTAATAAAAATTTATTCAAATTTTGTTACACGAAAATCTACTGCTAAGCCTTCTTTTCTTTTTGTATAAGAGCCGAAACCAAAATAAACAATTAAACTTTTCATTAATTGTTCATCCCTAGAGTGTTGAGTAATTTGAAATGATAAATTTATACCAAATCCAATTTTAGTTTTTGATTTAAAAATATTAATAAAGAAAAACCCTCACCGCTTGTGAATCCTGCCACTCATTGAGGATCTGGAATTGTTTGATCAACTACTACTGGTCTTAGAACAGTTACAATAATAGGAAAAGCCTTTTTTAATTCCTCCGATAATCCTATATTTAATGATGTCTTAATTGTAATTATTTTTTTAAACCTTCAATTGTTAGATGTTCTTTATTTTTTTATTAAATCAAAAGCCATCTTAAATAAAAGACAATAGCCGTGTTTTTGAGTTATCAAGGAATAATTATCAAAATGATTTATTATTATTTCTAAATCTTTAATAGATTGTACTCGATAGAAGATCATATCTTCGACGTAATAAATTTTTCCAACACCTAAAAAATTTTTAATTGATTCAAGCAAAGCGAGATCCTTTTTATGTAAACCAATATGTAATACAAGTCCAACTGCTCACCCTGTTGAATAATTTTGATCTTTATTAATTTTAATTGAAAACACGACTCAGCATCTGAAAACCCTGTTAAAAATCAAGGATTTATAGTAAATTCTCGTGTTTTATTAACCGTTGAATAAAATCTTGCTTTATTTATTTGTTTATATAGGATTTTTCCTTGATAATTTCTTACGAAACCTATCAGACTATACTTTAAACAAGAAACGCCCCCAACTTGCCAACTACCGTTTACCGTCGCATTTTTACAGAAACTCTATTTTTAATTACAAATATGTTACATAAATAGACTAATTTAGCTACGGCGATTGTCCATATAACTTTATAAATTATGGAGGTTTCCGTAGTTTTATAGTTTAACTGCCACGGTTTCCAGCGCCGTCAAGTAGGCTATTTATTATTTCCATTTTTTACAAAATGGTTCAGACTATGTTTTCAATCCCAGCTCATTAATGAGCTGGGATTGCAGGGTTTTCGTGGTATGATTGTTGTAAATAAAATACTCACATACTAGTCGTTTAACCTCCATATATTATCCATGTAAAGATTATATTTTATATAAAATATAATTTTATTTAATATATGTTTGGTGGCAAATTGTCCTTTATACTACTCATTATTATTTAAATATAATGGTGACTCAGGAGTTCCTTGCATTAACCCTGTTTTCTATTATATTTAATTCTATAAAAAAATTTGTGCATAAACTCAAAATATAAACAATAACTTAATGACTTTTATATTGAATTTAAACCATTTAAATATTAAAGCCATAATTATTTTTATTTTCTTTCTCGATTCATTTTATTTTTAAATTTAAGTATTCGATTAACACCCTCTTCTGTTAAATGTATCTTATCTTTAATTAAAAAAGCTGCCTTACAAAAATATTGATAATCCAATAGCTTGATACCAAATAAATGATTTTTTTCAAAAAAAGGTATAATTTTATCTAAGATATCATCAAATTTATATACAACAAAGTTTGCACTATCTGGCCTAGTAGATACTCTTTCTATTATACCACACCCTAAATAATTTTTTATAATATTTAATAAATTTGCATCACGTGAATCTTGGGAAATTGAAAACGCTAATGAAACCCGAGATCTTTTTTCATTTTTTATTATTTTAATATAAAAATACCCCTCTCCAACCATGAATCCTGCTAATCATAAGGGGGTTTTTAATAACTTGTAAAGATACAATTGGCCTTTCTACCGAGATAATATTAGGAAACATTGTTTTTAATGTTTCAGTTAACCCTTTATTCATAGACGCTCTAATAGATAGAATTTTATTTAAACCTTCTAAATGTAAATGTTATTTATTAAACATTAAATAAACTGCCTTGGAAAAAAGTTAAAAATCTGCTCGTTTTTGAGTTAACAAATTATATTGATTAAAATGAGGAATAATTATCTCAGTTAAATTTTTTATTGATTGTACAGAATAAATTGCAGTGGGCTTTACCTGTCGAATCCTTGTTTTAATAGTGCCTACGCAAAAAAAGACTGTATTTGTTTAAGTGTAGGTAAATCTTTTTCATGTAATTCTATATTAAATTCAGGAACAACACGCACATAAAATTTTCTAGTTGTATCTTTTCCCACTTTTATAACAAAAGAAGATTCTGCATCTGCAATACCTGAAACTCAATAAGATAGATTATCTTTATTGAGTGAAGTATTATTTTTTTAGATTGAATTTAATAGGGGCTACACTTAACCCAGTTCCGAAGTAGAAGCAAGAACCAAAAGAACCATCACTTAAAGTAAAAGAAGAAACAGAATATTCAACACCTTGACATAGAGTAAAAACTACTGCTAATATAATTGTAAAAATTAACCCATATAATACTCCAGGTCTATTTCCTTGTATTAATGAATGATGTGCATAAGTAACCGTGATACCTGATGATAATAAAATTCAACTTTAATTAGTAGGTTTAAAGCTATATAGTTTACAAAACAAATTTGTAATTAGCTAATTACAACTAAAGGAGGTATATAATTAACATGCCTGTGTTTATTCCCCCTGTGTGTGGTATGGGAATTCCTTACTCCTTACGATATCACACTCGTATTAAAGCTCGACTATACATTAGGGCGAGTATTTTAACCCAACCCTAGGTGAACTAGTCCGTAGCGACATTAACAATTGCCGACGGTCTTTAAATATAATGACTAAATCATTATAAATAAAATTATTTATTTAAGGATCTCATTGACCGTTTTCACCTAATTTTTCATATTTATATATAACTGATTATGATTGTAAATCCATTATTTCAGTTATTATTTAACTCTTAGGCGCGTACACGCAAAAAAATTTACCTGTGTACGCCAATTTTTAATTTTATTTTTGTTTAGGGTAAAAGACAGGGATTCTTTTTATAGAATGACCTTTAAATTCTATTCTATCTATTTTACTCTCTTTATCTAAACGCCTTTTTAGAGTATTAAACCCTACACCTAAAAATTCGGTAGCTTCAGCTAAATTAGGTTTTAATAATATTTTCCCTGTTGGTATAATTATTTCATAAACACAACTACTTGAACGACTATGCACTAATTTTTTTGTTTCAATATATTTTTGACGACCATCATTAAGATGTTCAATAGTGGGTATTGCATTAATAAGCATATCTCTTTCATCTTTACTTAGGTATTCTACTGATCCTGTGTATGTAGATAACCGGTAATTGTTCATTGTGCGAGATAATTTTAATATTAATGATTTTATCTTTTCTCTATGATGAGCTCCAATATAGACAGCTTTACATATAATTTTTAAATCGATAAAATCTTTACCTTTTTTAGTTCTAAATACCATACCATTTTCGCTTAAAAAAGGCATTAAATAATTATTTAAAAAATGTACATTTTTAATCATTAACCTTGCAAAAGGTTTACTATTATTAATAACTTTATCAGAATCTACTATAGTAATGATTGACGAATTTTTTAATTTGTATATAGAATATGTATCAAAACCTAAATTTTTTTCTAAATATTCCTTTATTTTAACTAAAACAGCAAATTGGTTTTTTGTTAAATTAATAGAAAAAGTGGGTTCAAGTTTAGCTCTTTCTAAACTAAATGAACCATCACCCTCTATAAATCCTAAAAACCAACTTTTTGTTATAACGATGTGATTTTCCGGGATATTAAATTTAGATCGTTTAGCATTCATACTATTTTTTAGCTCTAACAATTGAGCTATTAATTCTTTTGTTAAAAACTCTTTATTATGATATAAATAAAAAGCTTTTTTAAATTCTAAATAATCCAAATACTTAGTTGTATTTAATGTGTATTTATCAAAAATAGATATTAATAAAATTATATCTTCTTTTTTTGTTACAACAAATATATGACTATCTTTAAAAAGATAAATATTTCCAATGTTTAATTTATTTTTAATGTAATTTAAAGTATCTAAGTCGTCTTTATGTAAACCTATCGTAAATCTGAAAGAAAAACCTTCAATATTGATTTTATCCATTATTAAAGGGGTTATATTAAAGTTAGATTCTGCATCAGAAAACCCTACAAACCACTTATAAAATTCCTCATCATTTTGAGACGAGATCAATGAGGGGTGTAATATAGGGTAAGACAAAAATAAAAATGAAGACAAGCTTCAAAAATAGTAAAGAGTTAAATTATTAATATAAAGTTGAATTTTCGCCAACACAGCAACAATATCCACACTAGATATAAAGGCACGAACTACTGTATTTAATAAAGGAAGCTCAAACAATATGTTTTTATGAATTAAGTTTGTATAGCATGGTCGGATGAAAGTGAGGTTTAACTAAATTAATAAAATCATTTTTAGAATTAGCTTTTATATAAAATATATTTCTACTTGGCCTCCGGCCATGTACAATATAAGTTTCATTTATTATTAAATGCTGAGATTAATAAATGTAAATCATCCAAAGTAAATAACAAGTATATATAATATACCCAGATTTTTACTATTATTTTTATCAACCGAAAGATAATAAAGGTATACTTTAAACATTATCTTAATCAATACGTGCTTTATTCATATTATTTTTTATTTTAATAATTACATATATATCCGATTCTGTCAAGTGCGTTTTATTTTTCATTAAATTTGCCACGACTTTAAAGTCATTTAGATCTTTAGCGACGAAGGAATGCTTCAGCACCCAACCCTTTTCCGATGCAGCGCACAAAGTGCGCTGCGCGCCGCTTTATTACCTAAAAGAGGGTTTTCAGAAAACAATGGTATTATTTTATGACATATATATGCATACTTATACACCACATAATGGACCGTATCATTATTTTTGATTTTAATTGAAACACAATTTAATATATTTTTAGTACTTCCCATTAAAATCAAATCACCTTTGTTTTGCACTAAAAAAAATCCAATTAAACGCCTTTGGCGTTGCCGGCTTTATAAGCAGAAGATTTTTTACTTTTACCATTAAACAACTCTCTCCTTCAATATATTCCATTAATCATTTTGTGTTTAAATTATCTATTGCAAGACAAATGTGTTGGGTCACATACAGTAGGGGTTTATTCATATCAGTTTTTAATTCAAAAATTATTTTTAAACCTATTTCAGTTAAATGTTACTTTTTGTTAATAAGCTTCACTGCCTCCTTAAATAATTCGTAATCGTAACGTTTTGTGTAATTAGCGGATACTTGTAAAAATGAGGGATAACTTTATCAATCAATTGAGAATTAGAAACTATCTTAAATGAAACATCATTTGGCCCTATAAATGGATCCTATTAGTGGTTGACCATATGCACCAGAAAAAGCTTTAATTTTAAGAATTAAAGCGTCGCGCAGCGATGCAACGGAAAGCCGCGCTACGCGCGGCCTCCTCGCTAAATCCTTTTTATGTAAATGAATACTAAATTGAGTATTTACTTTTTACCCTAATCGCTAAGATGTATTTTTAAAAATTAGAATATGAGAACAAAGCTCTGCCTCGCAAAATTATGTGACATATCAAGGCTTTAAGAATACCTGTTCATCATTTTGTTTTATTACAATAGATGTATAATTTTACTATTAGTTGAATAACTTCTTATATAATAACCGAGTCTATAATTTATATCCTTATTAATAATAATTAATACCAAATTCATCGCGGATAAGTAATGCTTAAACAATTTTTACTTAATATCTTTTATATTAATAGACCGAGTTACTCTTAAATATTACACTAAGCTTTTGTACTCATAACTATTTATTTTATACAAATTTTACAACTTATATAAACTAAGTTGTACAATTTTACAAATATCATTAAAATTAAGATTTTTAATACATATAATGGATATTTATGAAAAAAGGTATAATAATATTTTCTATATTTGAAAATTTTGTAACAATAAAGTCCATACAATCTTGCTTTTTTCGAACTTTAATAAAACCACAATTTAAATAATTTTTAATAATATTCATAAGCACAACATCGTCCATGTTTAGTAATTTGAAAATATAATTGAACAACAAAACCCATTTTATGTTGTTTAAATTTACTTTAATATAAAAACAATCCTATCCTACAGTAAAACCAGATAACCAATTAGGAGATATATTATCTAATTTTATACTAAGGTCTGGGGTACAGCCACTACGTAAGGATAACCTTTTTCAATTCGTCAGATAACACCTTATTCAATGAATATCTAATTGCAATTATTTTTTATAAACCTTCGATTGAAAGATATTATTTGTTGTTAATCAATTCAATAATTAGCCGGGCGCGCCCGCTACGCATACGCGCCTGGCATCGCCGCCGGATAAACCCGACGGCGACGCATAAAAAGTTAAAAATAAGCATATTTTTAAGTGACTAAAGGATATTTAAGAAAATGCGAAATTATTATTTCATTTAAATCTTTAATTAAACTTACATAAAAAGTTCCATAATAGCTACTTTATGGATTGCGATATTGCCTATACCAAAAAATCTTTAATTTTTTTCAATAAATCTAAATCTTTAACTTGTAAACTAATAGAAAAAGTTGGTTCCCCGTTTTATCCTAATCTATAATTTGGACGATTTATAACTTTTACAGCAAAAATAGATTCAGTATCTGCTATATCAGATATTCAATAAGGATCGGCGCGCGCAAAGCGCGCGACTATCCAAGGGCCGCCTCCGACGGCCCTCGGATATATTTCAGGTTTTACCTTTTTTTTAATAGCAATATCATTATAATTATGTAAATTTAATTTGTACAAAATTCCATAGTTTTATTTATTTATAAAAGGTAAACTACTTTTACTATAACCTACTGGTTTTACATTACTAAACTTAAGACTTGTCATAGAAATATTTCGCATAAACATACAAAAAGTCAGTTATTGTCTATTAATATAATAATAAACTTAGATCATTTCACGAATAAAATATAAAAAACAATTAAAATTTATCTTTTTCAGCATAATGATCAAATTACCGTAATTAATCAATACAATTTTATTTTGTATTTAAAAATAAAAGATTAAATAAAAGTTAAAATAATTTTAACAAAAGCGTATGATCGTTGAGGTTCTACTTTATAATAAATAAAAAAAATTAGGTATTTATTTAATATAAAATATTACCTGCGAATTATTTAAATTTAGCAAAAAATGTTATAATCTAAGGTCTTGCGATAATTTAAGTTTTCTCGCATATAGCTTTTTTTTCATGATATAATATCATGCCCCTTTAAGCAAAGGGTTTATAGCAGAAATTCCCATCGGAGGTCATTGAGCCCCCAGCTCAACTGTTGGTGATAACGCACTCGCTATAAATAAATTATTGACATAGCCAGTAAAATCAGTTTTATTTTATGACCTATGCCCTGTAATATTTAAATATTCATTTAGTCTTGAACTATTCATTCCTAATTTTATTTTTTTTATTTTTTTTAAACCATCTGGAGTTAAATGAGTTTTATTTTTCATTAACTCTGCAATTTGTTTAAAATCTTGAAAATCTTTAGATTTTATTCCTGTAAGCGGGTATTTATCAAAAAACGGAATTATTTTTTCAGTAATATCCGAAAATTTTTCTACTATAAACTCCCCAAAATTTCTATTTGAACGAGCATGGTATTTACCGCAATTTAAATATTTTTTTAAAGAATTTATTAATTCGGTATCTCTGGTATGTTGAGTTAATACAAATCTCAATCAAACTGTTTCACCTAATTTAGATTCTTTAGAATCCTTTATTCCTACAAAGAAACAACCCTCAGCGTCTGTAAATCCAGTTACTCAAAAAGGATTTTTAATTTCTATATCTTGAACTTCAGGTCTTGGGATTGACGTAATATCTGGAAAACTTTATTTTAATTTTATAGAAATACCTTTATTCATTGACGCTTTTAACGCAACTAATTTCAATAATCCTTCATTTGTTAAATGCTTTCCTTGATCTACTAATTCAAATGCTTGTTTAAATAATTTAAAATCCGCGAATTTATTTGTTAATAACGGATATTTATCAAAATAATCAATTATTATTTTTAAATCTTTTATTGTATAAACACGATATTGAATTGAATTTTTTCCCTGTTTTGTTATACTACCTACTCCAAAAAATGTTTTTATTATTTCTAATAACTTTTCATCTCTCTCATGTAAACCAATTTGAAAAGACAATTTTACTCTGTGGCCAGTATTTAATTTAGAATCAGGGCTAATACCGATAAAAAAGCAACCTTCACCATCTGTAAAGCCTAAAACATAATAAGGATTTAATTTTGTATAGGCGGAGCCAGGCAATTGCGTATTAGATTCAGAGGCGGAACTAGAGATTATAGGGATAAGCAATAAACAATCAGAATAGCAATAATATATAAATTGAAAAAACGAGATAGTTGGATCTAAATTAGAAAATATTAAATATTCTATAAATATATTTAAAAATAAAATCGCAGAATTTATCAAAAATAAATTTTTAATAAAATTAAGTAAGATTAGTAAAGTATACGCTATAAATATAAAATATATTAATTTATTTAACCTTAATTTCTTAAGTATGCTAGAGTATACCTTATATAAAATTATGATTCTTATAAAGAATCGTCTACTCATTGTTCTTTTACAACCAATTAATAAATAAAATTGATTGATTTAGATCCGCGATCATCCATATATTAGCTAGCTACATTTGAGCCTACCCAATAAATTATTATTATCTTTTATCATGTTACCTCACTCTTTTTATAAAAAAGACCAATATAAAAGTTTACTTAAATATTTTGGTAATATTAGCTTTAGGAATTATCCGGAATTTGATTCTTATTCACAATAATTTTTTTATTAAACTATGAAAAAATGCCCAAAATACGCTAAGAAAGAATAAAGCTTCAGAAGTTATGAATAAAGCAACTCCTAAATTAAGTCCACGTTGAACTGCGCTGGTGTGGTCCCCTAAATAAGTCTAATTTTTTGACATATTATATATATCAACTGGATTATCTCTTAATTAATAAGTTAATTAAAAAATAATTAACGTATTAAATTTTAACATATAATCTCTGAGGATCCTACTAAATTATTTATTCGTTTTTTGGTTTCCAGCTGATTGAACTATATAAATAGTTTTTCTAAGCAAACAGTTAAATTTATAGAGAACACTTATTAGCATCAATACTACATAAATTTATTTATAAATTTTTTAGCCTTTTCCTATTAAAGATCGGCGCGCGCTTACGGCGCGCTGCCGACTAAGAATTAAATATGAATTAGTGAAGTTGCCGCTTAATCACCCATCAGAGAGTAATAAACCTACTATAATACCACGTTATTTAATAAGAAATTTAATCATATATAACTTAATGAAAAATAATTTTTGTGTTGTAAAACCTGAATATAAAAATTCACCCAAACAACTAAATATTTACTTTTGCTAATTTGTATAGAACTTTTTTCTTGCAAAAATTGTAATAAATTAATTTTTTAATTTAATTGGATAAAACAATTTAATACTTTGTGGGTTTAAAATAAATATACCTGCTAAATAACCAAATTAATTATTGTTATTTATATATAATCTAAAACTATTAATATTTTTTTTTTTATTTAATTAAGGGCTTGTTCTAGATCTTCATTGGTAATAACTTTATCAATATATAAATTATAAATACGCAGCATGAAACCAGTAAAAATTATTATACCCTCAGCAGCAACATCTCTAAATCAAAAAGCCATAGAAGCAACTAATGATAATAACCCTAATAATAAAAGATAACCTCCATTAGAAAATCCGTGCATAGTTAATACCATAATTTTTATCTACTAGTTGTAATTTATACTTCATTAATTACACTTCAAAAGTTGGAATTTTAATATAATATCCCTCCTTAAGGTAGATACACCCATCGCTTACGCGATGGGATAGGATCATATTTTATTTTTTAATTTGTAAAATTCTTGTAAATGATCCGTTACAAATAAAGTTCTTTTGTTATTCATTCTATTTTTAATATTAACTACTTTATAAAAAAAATCATAAACATGTTTAGTACCCCTTAGTTGAACGTAGACAAGCCACAGCAAATTTTTAATAAATATCTATAGTTTAAATATTTACTGCTAAATAATAGATGCGGCGCGGCCCGCTCTGCGTCGACGCCCGATGATCATTTAAATTATTTTCTAACTGTTACTATAAAATTACAATTATAATTTTATATTTAGGTAATTTTGAGTTAATTAAAACTTTTTTGTATGAACTATAAAAAAAATTAGCAATATCGGCCACCGCGTTAGCGGCTGATATTGCAGCGCGCGCGAAGCGCGCGTGCCGCAATATCTAACATAAAATCATAATTACTATGCCATTATTGTTTATCTTATTTTGAGATATTACAAATCGTCGATCTTATATCGATGAGTACTTATTTTATTGTATTTGAAACAGTGGCTCTAACTTACAAATATCCATCCACCCTCTATTAATCAACCAGCCAAGATATGGAATTTAAAGACACTAAACTTAAAAGTAATTTTATAAAACTATTATGAGAAAAATTTATTAACTCTTCTTTCAATTGTTTAGAGTTTTGCGGTAAGTTTAACCAATTTATTAAATAATATAAGGCTTTAATTTTAGGTGTTCGGTTGGGTGCCTCAGGCGTTCGGGTTGAATCACCATCACGCACATCGACCAAAGGCCGATGTGCGTGATATCATTTTTACATATCAATGACACAATTAATAATATACTTTCTCTACTATTAAAAAAAAGATCATAAGCGTTAGCTTCATTTTTTTTGATAAAGATCCACACCTTAAAGCGTCGCGCGCGCAGCGAAGCTGCGCGCTGCAGCGCAAGGGCCAGCTACGCTGGCCCCTCGTTAAAGATATATCACAATAGTCAAAAATTATTTGTATAGACTCGTCCGACAAAAGCGGCCGGGTCAGCGCGCGACCAACTAATTTAATTTACCTTTTGGGTATATTTCAAGTTTAGAACTATTATAGTACCCCCTCCAATTTCTGTAAAACCAGTTATATAATATGCTAATCGTCATAATTTTCTGGTTGTACGATAAATGGCAAAAACCCAAGCGTATAATTTTCGAATATACCTAATGAGTTAAAATTTAAAAGGTTTATTTTATTATATTATTTCATTAAATAAATATAATATGCCTCAAGAAAAAGCTTTATTTAATTACAGGATTTAATTTTTTTTCATAGATAGTTATAGTGGAGTATAATAATAAAACTATATTTGTATTATCAATTAATCATATTTTACTGTTAAATTTTTCAAACGTATGATCTCTGAGGATCCACTAAATACTCAAGTATTAAAAGTTTCCTGCTGATTGTATTATTTATAAATATGTTATTAATAGATTTCAGCATATAGTTTGATTTAATTCCGACATATAATATTACATCATGGTACGGATTTTTAATTATGTTTTTCATATTCAATATAAATACAAAAATTTTTTTTATTATTTCTTATAATAGTTTTGATACTACAAATTTCATTTAATCCTTTTTTTGTTAATATGATGAGATTTATTTATTATTAATTTAGCGACCTGTTTAACTCCCATAATAGAATAAATATTAAAAATGGGATAATTTTAGAATAAACATCTACATAATTAATAGCAGTTTTTTATTTATAAATTTTTCCACAACCAAAATAGTTAATTAAACAACTTATTAATTATTCATCTATATGTTTAACTTGAAACCTATGATTACTCTTTAATTTACGATATGCAGTTTATACAAACTTACATAAAAACTATAATTAGCTGAATAAACCTAGCTATTCAGTAGGGATCTTTTATTTATTTATACCTATAATTTTATTTAAAAATTATATACGGAAAATATTTTTAATCAATTTTTTTGTAACCCAGAAAAAATTAAATGATCTTTATTTTTAATTAAAATAATTATTTGTTTGAAAAGTTCATAATCTGCATATTTTAAATTATTAACGAATATTTATAAAAATGATTTACAATTAAATTTAATTCACTAATAGATTGAATTATATATTGGATAATATTTAATCCTTATTTATAAAATTTTCCGATACTTAAATAATTTTTAGTATTTTCTAATAATGCTTTATCTTTTTCATGTAAACCTATAACAAATACTGGCTTAATCGATTAATTACTTTTAACATATTTTATTTTATATACGGCGCGCGCTGTATCAGCCCGCCGCTACGGTGGCGGCCGATACTAATAATAAAACACCAATGAAAAATCAAGGATTAATTAAATTCTAATTAAATAAACTACTAGCTTGAAATAACTTTATTTGTATATTAATTATAGAATTTGATAATTTAAGGCACAATCGTGATATATTAAAACAATTCACACCGGATGTAGTAAGAGTTAGTAACGAAACACTAGTAAACAACGGTCAAGGAGATGGAGAAACTAAATGAAAAGGATGGGCTTGAAAATTACTTCTTGTTATATTTGTCATTTTATTGTATTTAAAAATTTTTACTAAAGACAAATAGATTTAAATTAATAAAAGGTAAATGTATGGGAGTTCTGATTGTTATTTACTATTGCTTTAATTGCCTATATTATTAAGATTATATAAAGTTAACATTAATATCATAAGCGTAATTAAGCTATTAAAAGTATAATGAATTGCTATCTACAAAAATAATTAATAATTTTTAAGTATATAATGTAAATCCAAAATTAATTAAATTTTTGTTTATAAATTTATTAATAAAACTTAATAACCCTAAATTTTTATAAAATTTAATAATACAATAAAATATTTTTGTTTTTATTTTTAATATTTTTAATTAATAAAAATATATTAAAAACCCAATATTACTAATTTATTAACTATTTAGTTTAAAAAGTAATTATTTTAATAAAATAGGTTGCCTAAGAGCTAACTATAATTATTGCGCGCATACTACTGCCCCGATCTACATAATAATTTGCTAAATTATATGCATTATTATTTTTATTAGATAATGTTGTAACACTCCTTCTTCCTTTTCATTTAATAATTTTGCATAACTCCTTTTGTCTTACCAGATAATTATTAAAAATAAAATTATTATATTAATATATTAATATTTTAATTATCAAAACAATTTTAATATTAGCGTTTAACAGTTTAGTAATATTTAATTACAGTGCGATAGCGCATAATAAATTATGCGAAGCTTAGTTTTTAAAAACCATGAATTAATTTGTTAATCACGTTATCTGATTTGAACAGATAATCCTCTCATCCGAAGTGAAATGCTTTACCTTTAAGCTAAACGTGATAAATTAATATTAAATCAACTTTGACTTATAATATTTTATATAATTCAAATATGTACTGAAATAGTTAAAAATAAAAATTTTTTTTCAAATATTTGTTATAAATTAAGCACATATAAATATAATAAAATTTTTAGTTTTCTAACAAATTAAATATTATTATATAATATTTAATTTTTACGTATATAAAATAATGTTATAAACCCGAAAATCCACAATATACAACCTACGCAAAGTTAACAATCGTATTAAATAATTATTTTCCACATAGCAAAGCTATGTGGACTAGGCTGAAATTAATATAAACTAATTTTATATATAAAATTGCTAGTTTTAAATAAAAATATATACATAATTTTATAATGTTTTTCATATTTTAGATAATTATAATACAATAAGTTTAATCTACCGCTTACGACAAGCGAAATCGTGTAATTAACCCAACGCATAAAAGTTTTTTAAACCTTGCGTATTATGGTTTAACCGATATTAACCATGACTTAACCTTATAATTTGTACGCTTAAATAATATAATTTTAGATCGGGTCGCCGCAGAGCGGTGGCCTAATCAGCACGCGAAGCGCGCGACCAATCTATGAAACCTAAAAGTAAATATATGGTTATTATATCATTATATATTTATAATGAGATAGAAGTTACCTAAAATTTTATATTAAAAGTGAAGCGTCCTATCACCGACACAATACCTAAAATATTATCAACATTATTAGATAAATTACTAATTTTAAAACCAACTAATTAAATATTAAAACATAGTGGCATTACACGGTAATTCTTAATATTGCGACCGTGGTTGCGAGGGTTGTGTTGTATTTGTGCGCTGCTTTGTAACGCCGTGAGGATGGTCTTATTAAATGTATAAAATTTAAAAAATAAATACATTATCCCATACAAAGCTTGTGGCTGTCCTTAGAAATAGATAATATTATAATTAATTTTTAATATCTTATTTGCAATTAAGAATTTACTCTCTATTTTATAAATATATTAATGTATCTAAAAAGATCATTGTTAATTCCTGATTAATTATATCTCGTGTTTAATATATTAATGCGCGCTAATAATTTTTCAAATTAAAATTTGTATTTAAATATCGGGCTGCCATTTATATAGACGGCAGATGAATGTCATAAGCGCGCTACTAAAGTAAAAATTTTTTAACGTGTGGTTCGCTTATAATTATTACTCTATCCTTTTACTTAAAATTATTAATTTTTTTCAGTATAACAGAAAATTATCATTCTTTAAGCCCGAAAATACAACGGCCGATGTAAAAGCTATCTTAAGTAGCCCTTGCTTTAAATTTTAAATAAAATAACTTTAATAGCTTAATTGGTTATAACCTGAAATATATACAGCACTATTAATATATCAATCTTATGGTAATTTATTTAAAACTGCATTACTATAATTGAAATAAAGCCTTACATTTTTTATTATCTCCTTCTTTTTTTTTTTAATAACTGTGAACAGTTTTTTATTAAAAAAATAACTGTGAACAGTTAACAACCTTTCACCCTATAATTAGTTTTTATTATTTAATATATTTTACTAATTTAATGTCGGCTTAGCTGACTTTGCAACACAACGTAACTATTTGATAATCTATTAATTATTAAAATATAATTAATTTTTGGTAATAAAAAAAAAGTGAATTTATTAGCTAATATTATATTTAAATTTATTTGATAATTATACAAATTAAAGCTACAAACATTTAATATACTTAAAATTATTATTTTAGATATATATTTTTATATTTTCATTAACTGATTTTATTAGTTTATATTTAGATTTTAAAATTGATCTTTCAAAATATATATAATCAAATGATGACTGTTTAGTATTTATTTTTAATGCTTTTTTTCCTATTTCATAACAAAATCCTCAATTTTGATTAAAAAGAGTTTTACACTGTGTTAAAGTGTATCCTTACTCTTTACGGTAACCTTTAACTACTCGATACAAAATTCGACTATACATTTAGACGTGCATTTCAGCACAACCTTAGTGAAGACTAGTCTGTAGCGACATTTACAACTGCCGACGGTTTTTAATTAGAATAATATTAACCGTTTTCACTTTATTTTTCTATAAGTTTAAAATTATTAGGTTGTAACCTTTATTTAATTTTAGTTTATTTTTTTTTTTTAAGTAAAAATACAAACCATATTGGTTTAAAATTAACATTTATTAATTTCAGATTGAAAAAATTAAAAATAATAATTAAAATATATTAATCTATGATTTTAACTAAATCTTTTAATATTCATTCCATTTTTTATATTTTCAATATTTAATAAACCTGATGGAGTTAAATGCTGTTTAGTATTTATTAATTCTGCAACTTTACAAAAATCTGCAAAATCTAAACCTTTTACACCGTAAATTGGATATTAAAAAAAAACGGTATAATTTTTAGGTTAATATCAATAAATTTTTGTACATAAAAATCACCTACCAATCCATTTGGTCTTAGTTTGTATAAACCACAACCTAAATATTCAATTATTTGCTTCATTAAATTAATATCACGAGCATGTTGAGTTATTTGAAATTTAAAAATAACAGCATAACCTGCTTTATTGCTGTTATTTTTTGAAATTGAACCATAAAACTCCCTTCTCTTGCACTAAACCCCCACTAGTCAATTCGGATTTTTAATTTTTTGATTTATAGCAAATAATCTTTCAACCGGTATTGTATTTGGAAAGTAATTTTTTAATTTTTCTGATAAACCTTTATTCATATAAGCACGTATATTTACAATTTTTTGTAAACCTTCAAGAGTAAGATGATCTTTATTTTTAACTAATTCATACACTTGTTTAAACAATATATAATCAGCATAATTTTGAGTTATTAGAGGATAATTATCAATATGATTTATAATAATATGTAAATCTTTAATTCCTGAAACTCTATATTGATAAATGTCGTCTCCTTGATCATAAATAGCACCAACATTGTTAAAATAATTTTTTATTAATTCTAATAATGGAATATCTTTTTTATGTAAACCTATTTTAAACGTAAGTTCTACTACTCATCCTATAGATCTTTTATTATTTTGGCTAATTTTTACATAAAAAGTACTTTCTGCGTCTGATAATACTGTAACAAAGTAAGGCTCTAATCCAAAATTATTTATTTGCTCTGGATTATTTGAAAATTTTTCTTCAATTTGCATATTACTTTTATATACATTAGATGTAAAATTTTTCTTATGAAATAATTGTTTAAAAGAAAGGCACGTATTATTTGGATTTGTAATTAAAATAAATAATAAAGATAATAAATTAATATTTTCATCCAAAAAATAAAAAAATAACTCATTAATTATAATACCTAAAAGATTATATTTTTTTAAACAAATATCTATTTTTATAAGGCTTTACTTGTTTTCGGTAAAAATAGCTAGAGATTGTAGTATCTTTTATGTTTAAAGCTTTAGCAGCTTCACTTATAGAGTCATATATTATTTTTATGTTATTTTTTATGTCTAACACTTCTATTTTTTTGTGCTGGTCTACCAGATCCTTCTGTTTTACCTTTACCATACCTTGGGTGAATTTTCCCTGAACGATCGACTGTTTTTTGATAAGCTGACATTTTTGCTCTCATTTCCTCTGTATATATTATAGTTTTACCGTACATGGGGTTTTTCTCCTTTTTTTGCTGCTGATAATTTTGCAATCGTTTCTTATGAAGGACTGAAACCTAAAGATGACCTCGCATTAGGTAATACATTATAAGAATGAGGTAAAATATCCAAATAATGTTGCTCCCTTTCAACACACTTTTCAGGTTTACAATACTCTATAATTTCAAGAGAAAAATTAGAATAACCATGTTTAAGTAAAGCTTTATTAATAGTCACATACGATTTTTTTAATAAATAATTTGTATTATAATATTATAAAAATCTACGAGATAAATTAATACTACTTCCAATATAAGATTTACCTGATTATTTATTTATTCATCCATCTGTAAACACCAGATTTACCTTTATTTTCTTTTAGTATTAACAATCTATCAGTATCAGCGTTATCGTAAATAGCTATAGGTATAACAGAAAGACCGTAAAAGCATTCCATAGTAAAATTTTCACAATAATAATTAAGACTAAAAATAAGTAATAAATAAAATAAATTAACATTTTCATAAAAAAAAATAATTAGCATATAGAGTCGGGTTATTGTTTTTACCAACACTGCAATATTATCTACGATTAAGATAACGAAAGGCACAGTAAGGATGATTAAAAAGGCAAAAAGCACAGATAAACCATAAGAAGAATTATGATTGGTACTAACAGTATACGGGAAAATTAATACAATTTCAAGATCAAATATTAAAAATAATAATCCAAATAAAAAAAAAGAAATATTAAATTGTTGTCTATTTTGCCCTAGAAATGAATGAAAACCACACTCAAATGAGCTTCCTTTCTCCCCATAATTTTTATTAGGTCCTAATAATATGTTTAAAGAAAGTAATAATATATTTATTATTGGGATAAGTAATAAGTAAAAAGTAATTGTTGACATGTTTATTTTAGTATTTTTATTGATAAATTTTCACTTAATCTAGGCTCAATGCTGCTGTTATCTAAAACGGTTTCGAGTTTAACGAAATATAGATAATCCGTAGAATATTTAATTCCATTGGAATTCATATTTGCTTTAATGAGTTTAATTTCATTTAAGCCTTTTGTAGTTAAATAGTTTTTAGTTTCAATTATAGAAGTCGCTTTATGTCAATCATAATAATCTAAAGCAACGGAGGGGTGCTCCGAGTACACCCCTTTTCCATTGCAACGCAGCGGCGCACAAAGTGCGCAGGGCGTCCCTTTTTTTTTTGTTATTAAAGAATAATTTTCAAAATGTGATATTATAACATAAATTAAATCCTTTATATAAGTAATATTATATAATACAATACCATTATTATTTTTAAAAATTTTTTTCACTTCATAAAAACTTATGATCGACTTTAAAAAAGTATTTTTTTTATGTAAATCTATACAAAAATGAATTTGAACCTTTCAACCTGTTTTTGACCTATTATTTTCATAAATTACTAAACTAAAATAACCTTCCGTATCATATAATCCTGTTACAAAATGAAAAGGTAATTTATTATAGACTTGATTCATTTTTATATATTAAATAACATGAGAGCAAGAATACCTGCATTACTTAATCATGGGGCGGGTTTAATAATAAATAGTAATATTATTAAAGTTAAAACAGATATCATTAAAGATAAAGATGTTGATAATAATCTATTTTTTTTTTTTATAATTTTAGTTTTTAATCATTCTGATTTAAGATCATTTCAATTTCATTCATTTAAAGCTTCAATATAAAGTTCTTTTGATATATCTTTATCTTTATCAAAAAATACTGATTTTATTATTACTAAATAATAGCCTGCACCTATTACACTTGTAATTATTGCTACTATAACCATAAAGTAATAACCTTTATCTAAAGCAGCAGATAATACCAATTGTTTACCGAAAAACCCTAATAATGGAGGAATCAAAACATATTAATTATTATAAAATTTATCCAGATGTTTTCAAGTGTAATTTTTATCTACATTATATTTCATTAAACTACTGTATTTTTCTAATATATCTTTTCCTTCTATTGTTTTATGTTTCTTAGAGATAACAAGTAAATGTATTTTTTCTAAATTTATTTGAGCATAATGTTTATAACCAAAAAGAGGAAATTTATTTAAATAATCAAATAATAGATTTCTTGACTCTAAATTATCAGTTCTTACCTCATAAGCTTTTTCAATATAAGACGATCTTTCTCTTTCTATATTTGTTACTTTTTTTTTTAAAGAATCGCCAATTAATTGCATATGAGGCAAGTTCGAGACATTTATATTAGATAATTTTCTAGAGTATGTTTGTTTTTGACTAATTCTTAAATAATATACCAATGTACCGACTGAGTTATCCGAATTTAACTTATAGTTTATATAAAAATTACCATCTGCCTCTAGCAACCCAGATAATCAACTATTATTAGTTATCGGTGTTTTATCTATACCTAGTAATGGAATGGTATTATTATTTTTAAGATTAATTCTATTAATCAATCTATGTAAAGCTTCTATTTTTGGTGTTCTCATGTGCCCGTTAATTAAATTTACTAAATACAATAGTACAGATAGTTTTTTTATTTTTAATGTACCACTCTACCCATTAGGTCTAATATATAAAGTACCACCTCCTAATCTTTCTTTAATTTTTTCAATTAATTTTATATCTTTAATATCAAACGCTATTTCGATTTGAGGGGCATTTTTTGAATCAATTTCATCATGTACATAAATTGATCCGTCACCTTCTATTAAACCAGCTAGATAAGGTCCTAATTGTTTGTCCTTTATATTAGATATTGAACTTGTAGAGTATGATAGTTTTACACTGTTAAATTTTATTATATTTAATAATAATTCTGTTTGAATCATTAAACAAAGATTAAATTATAATATAAACAAAATTCAAATGAATAATAATTTTAAAAAATAATCTTTGTATGGACTTTTTCTTCATTTTTATTTAATGTTAACATAAAGTCTCTGAGGAATATATAACACTTAATTTATATAATTTCCTGCAGGTTGTTTAAATATATAGCGTCGCGCGTGTGAAGCACGCGCGATGCATCCTAGCGCCACTCTTCGAGTGGCGCGGACGCTAAAAAAGTAAGCTTATTTATAAAAGTTTCCTGCATATAGTTAAATTTTAAAACAATAGTACCTGACCTTGGTTTATTTTAATATATTTTAATAAAATAAAAATAAAACTATTGCAGCTAGCATTCCCCTTTTATACCAGCAAAAGAGAACAATGTGATAGCTAAACAAAGAGATAGCATATAATTTTTATTAAAAAACCCTTTAACTTGAGCGATTAATTGTAACATTTAACTCGATAGATTTTCTACCTTTATTCATACCCATTTTTAATTCACGTAATTTACTTAAACCTTCATTTGTTAAATGACCTTTTGTTTTCATAATTTCCGCTGCTTTATGAAAATCTGAAAAATCTTGGTCTTTTGCACCTTGTAAAGGGTATTTATTAAACAATGGTATAACTTTGTTGTACAGATCTTCAAATTTTATAATTTGAAAATCAACTTTATTTTATCCAGATCTTGAATACACCTTACCACACACCCTAAAGTTTACAAAACTATCTATAAGTGCCTTATCTATAGAATGTTGAGTAATATTAAATCTTAATTGAACCTGATAACCTAATTTACTATTTTTAACATTAGTAATTCTAATACTAAAACATCCTTCTCCTTCAGTGAAACCAACCATTCAATTAGGTTCAAGATTTAAATACAATAATTCCTCTTCCGTACGTTTTGAGAGCATAGTTGGAATAATATCAGGGAAAGAAATTTTTAAGCTTGAAGAAAGACCTAGATTCATTGAAGCTTTAAGAGATATAATTTTATGTAAACCAGAAAGAGTTAAATGTTCTTTTTTTTCAATTAAAGTAACTATTTGTGAAAATAATTCGTAATCTTCACGTTTTTAGTTAAAAGAGGATATAATTTAAAATGCTCTATTATTACCTTAATACCTTGTAAAGATTGTACAACATAGTTATAAGATTCTTCTTGATGGTTATAAATTTCACCTACGCCTAAAAATGATTTAATTTTTTTTAATAAGTTTAAATCTTTTTTGTGTAAACATATTTGAAAAACAGGTTGTATAACCCAACCTATTTTTGTTGAATTACTTTTAGTAATTCCAGCCGCAAGGCTGGATTCAGCGTCACAAAAACCTGTTAAGAATCAAGGGTTTAGTATATTATGTGAAGCATTTGTAGCTAGAGTAGAATATGACCTTATCGGTACATAAAAATAGTTAATAAACATTATTGAGATGTTAATTTATTTATAAATTCACTAGAACAATCCTTAAATGTGTTAATTAAACACATCAAAACCATCTGCTCGTTGCTCTTTTATAACACTATATTAATATGCTGTTAATTTAGATCCAAGGTCATCTATTTTTTTTTATTATTTTTATCTTTATTACCTTACATGAGTTATTATTTCATCCGCTTATTTATTTACAAATAAACTTGGTATATAAAACTTTAAGAACTTCCTGGAATTTGATTATTACACCCTTTAACTAAAGGTGAATTTAGTTGGTCTTTTAAATTATAATATGAATGATAATATCAAAAATAATATCCCATACTAAGTAATAAAAAAAAAAAATTAAGATTACTTAATGAATATTGCATTAAGTAAAATATAAATGCTTGAATAGATTCTATAGTATTAATAGTTAAAGCTAGCAGTATAAAACCTACATGACTAATAGTACTGTCAATATGTAATAAATTTTTTATTGTACAAATTAGTGTCAAAAAAAAATATACAAAAATCATTGTTGCAATAAATAAAAAACCAATTAAACTCAATTATTATTTGACTATAAATAAGAATGTCTTAATCTAAAGGCCTAGCTGTATTCATTTTTGCTTTAATTTTGATAATTTCTAAAGACCCTTCTTTAGTAAGATGGCCTCCGTTTTTCATAATTTCCGCAACTTTAGCTCAATCGCTAAAATCTTTAGCTTTTACACCCCTAATAGGGTATTTAATAAAAAAATTTAAAATTTTATAGTTATCTTCAAATTTTGTACATAGAAAATAACCTCATTGTTTTTTACTTGGATTACTATATCGACCACACTCAAGATAATTTACTAAACTTTTAAGAAGTTCTTCATCTCGAATATGTTGACTGATATGAAAAATTAATTCAAATCCTACACCTACTTTGTTACGACCTTCTATTACTCTTACAAAAAAGCACCCTTCAGCAGAAGCAAACCCGGCTACTCATTCAGGATGAGGTATTTTTTGTAATTATACAATAGGTCGTGGAAAGGGTACAACATTAGGAAAAGCTGTATTTAAAACTTCTGATAACCCTAAATTAAGCGAAGCTAGAATATTTACAATTTCCTGAAGCCCTTTTAATTCTCTATGTTCTCCTTGAAGCATTTTGAGAACTACTTCTTTAAATAGTAAATAATCAGCTCGTTTTTGAGTAATTAAAGGAAATTTATCAAAATGTGGTAAGATATGTTTAAAAATTTGTTCTGGAGAACTAACTCTATAAGCACACATATCTTCCGAAGGTTTTACTATACTACCTATTCCTCCAAAATAATCTTGAATAAATTTTAATAAAGTTAAATCTTTTCTATGCATTCCAATTTGAAAAACAGTATCAACACGTCAACCTATACGTGATTTAATATTTTTTCTAACTATTGTTACAAAAGTTCCATCCCCATCAGTAAGTCCAGTTATAAATCAAGAGTTTAAATAATTTATATCCTCTAATTTATTTACGTAGGATTGATTAGGTAAAGTATTTTGATTTATTGTATTGATTTTTGTTGTGTATTTTCTTATTTGATTATCTTTAATATTAATTAAAAAATTTTGGCCTAATTTATAATAAGAGCACACCTTAAACAAAAAAAAATTTATTTTTTTTGTTAACTACCGTCTACTCTTTGCTCTTTTACTGTAATGTTGTTATTTATTATTACTGACTTAGATCCGCGATATTTCAATTTTTCTTTAGAATATTTTATGACTTATTATCAAACCTAAATAATTAATTCAGCCATTTATATTTTTTCAAATATAACTTGATATCATAAATTTTAAAAGGTTCCCGGAATTTGATAGTTTTGCCCACAGTTATTGATATTAGTAATACATCCTAATATCAATTTATAATATCGTAGGCAAATAATCTTTTGATTCTAGTTTGTACTAATCCTACTACTGTTCCTATTATTAGTGATAAAAATGAACTTATTAATCACTGCGGTTAAATTTATCATATAAATAAATAAATATATAAAGTAAAAGTCCTTTACTTATTCCTTACTTTGTTCATACCTGCTTTAATATTTTTTATTTTTTCTAACCCTTCATTTGTATTATGAGCCTTAGCTTTCATTATATATGCTGTTTCACAGAAATCAGAAAAATCTAAAGCTTTATTACCAATAATAGGGTATTTATTTAAAAAAGGTATAATTTTTTCAACTATATCAGGTAAATTGGATACAATAAAATCACCATGATTTTTAGTTAAAGGACCAGCAACATATCGACCACAACCAAAATAATCAACCAAACTCTTCATTAACTCAACATCACGATAATGTTGAGTTATTCTAAATATTAATCTTACAGTATATCCAGTTTTAGTTGTACTTTTGAAAATACTTATTGTAAAATTACTTTCTCCAGTAATAAACCCTGCTAACCAATTTGGGTCTTTCATGCTTTGGCCTGTAATCAAAGGTCTAGATACAGGATTAACTTTTGTAAATTTTTTTGCTAATTGATCAGATAAACCTCAATTCATAGAAGCTTTTATTGATAAAATCTTTTGTATTCCTTCCAATGTTAAATGTTCTTTACGATTCATTAAATTAACAATTTCTTTAAATAAAATAAAATCACCTTTTTTTTGAGTTATTAAAGGATATTTATCAAAATGAGGAATTATTACATTAGTTAAATCATGTAAAGAAGTAACTTTATACAATACACTATCGTTGCCTTGTTTCCAAATATTTCCTATTCCTTTAAAATAAGATTTAATTAGTTCCAAAATTACTAAATCTTTTTTATTTATACCGATCAAAAATTTTGCTTGTGCCGTTAAACCTGTTTTAGTTGTTTTAGAAGAATTTATTTGTACTTGAAAACAACCTTCTCCATCTACGAAGCCAGTAAGAAAGTAAGGATTTAATAATGGATTATTTACTTTAGAGTCAATAGTTACAGAACTATATGATCTTCATTTATTTATTTGGTTAGAAAATAATTTAACTTGATGGTTTCTTTCGAAACCCGTTAGAATATATTTTAAACACAAAATATTATTTAGTCAACTATTATATATTCGTTGCTCTTTTACAATTACATTTTTAGTAGATATAATTGATTTAGATCCTTGATTCCCCATTTTTTTTTCAATAATCTTAGAACTTATAACCAGACATGAATAATTAATTCATCCACTAATAATATTTCAATTATAATTTGGTATATTAAGTTTTAGGGTGTCCCAGGAATTTAATAGTTAATCTCATAATAGGTAATTTATTAAATCACCTTGCAAGATATCTGTTCATGTGAATACAGTTTTTGCTCCACTAGCAAAATGTACTAAATCTAACATAAATATAAAAATTGAAATTTTAGCCATAATTGCAACGAATGTCGTTATAATAGTAGGTAAAGAATCATATACATCCATGGTAATAAAATTTATCTTCCCTATTTTGCTAACACTATAAAAATAAATAAATTATTTAGATTGGATTTCTTTCTTACTCATACCAGCTTTTATCTCACAAATTAAATTTAATCCTTCAAGTGTCAAGTGAGCTTTATCTTTTATTAATAAGGCTATTCTAGATCAATCAGCAAAATCTTTAGCTTTACTACCACTCAATGGATACTTTTCGAAAAGCGGTAAAATTTTATCTAATAATAACTCTAATCGGGTGATTTTAAAATCAACCGCATTTTCTTTAGATCTTGTATAAACTTTACCACAATCTAAATATTAAACCAAACTTTTCAAGGTTTGCTCATCTTCCAAATGTTGAGTTATTACAAATCCTAATAATACAGACTTCCCTAATTTTGTTGTAGAATTATTTTAAAAATTATAAAACAAATCTTTCACACGAGCGAATTTTGAAATAGATTAGACTTATTTTATTTCCTTGTTCATCCCTAATTTTATTAAACGAATTTCATCTAATCCTTTAGGAGTTAAATGAGCCTTGTTTTTTATTAGTTACGCTACTATACAAAAGTCAGAAAAATCTAAAGCTTTAACACCTATAATCGGATATTTTTTAAAAAATGGAATTACTTTATCAATCAAATCTTCAAATTTTGTAACTTCAAAATTAATTACATTACCTTGTTTGTTGTAAACATTACCAGCTTTGAAGTACCCAATTAAACTTTTTATAAGTTGTTCATCTCGATCATGTTGAGAAATATAAAATTTTAATCTTACTGTTTCTCCTAATTTTGTTGTCGACTTAAAAAAATTTAAACCGAAACATCCTTCGCCTGAAGTAAATCCTGCTAATCAATATGGGTCAAAGATTTTTTGATCAAAGATTTCTGGTCTTTCGGTAGGAATAGTATTAGGGAATGCTCTTTTCAATTCTTCCGATAAACCCTTATTCAACGAAGCTTTAAGATTAACAATTTTTTGGAGACCTTCTATACTTAAATGATCTTTATTATTAATTATATCTAAAACTTGTTTAAATAAAATAAAATCAGCCTTTTTTTGAGTTAAAAGAGGATGTTTCAAAAAATGAGGTATTATAAATTTTTGTAAGTCAGCTGAAGAAGTCACACGATACTGTATACTATTTTTTGATTGACTAGTAATAGAACCAGCATTACCAAAAAAAGATTTAATTTTTTCCAATAGTTCTTTATCTTTTAAATGAAGAGAAATAGAGTAGACAGCTTGAACATTTCACTTTTATGAATTTTTTTTTTGAGTAAATAAAATCATAAATGAAGCTTCAGCATCTGTAAACCCTGTAATCCAATAAGGATTTAGTATAATTTGTGCTTGTTGGTTAGCAAAAGTAGAATATAATTTATTTGACTTATTCAATTTAATAAAATTTTTATTCCAATTTACTAAAGAATTTTTTTTGTAAAAATTTCTTATATCCTCTCCAACAGATTTATAAACTATAAAAAAGTTAATTTTTTCTTTTTTATAAACATGAGCGTAAAAATGGCCTTCAGCTGTTGTGAGTCCAGCTAATCAATCAGGATCAAGAGTTTTATGATTTTTAATTATAGGTCTTTGAACAGGAATAGTATTTGGAAAAGCTTGTTTTAATTCGTCCGATATACCATTATTAATTGAAGCTCTAAGATTAACAATTTTTTGTATACCATCAATTGTTAAATGTTCTTTACATTTAATTAAATATAAAATTTTTTTGAATAAGATAAAATCAGCTTGTTTGTTTGAAACCAATGGATATTTATCAAAATGATCAATGATTTTACTTAAATCATCTACAGAAGATACTAAATATTGTACATTGTTTACACCGTGTTTATAAAAATTTCCTATACCTCCAAAATATGACTGTATACCATCCAAAATCATCTTATCTTTTTTATGTATATTAATAAAAAATCTTGCTTGTACCCTTCATCCGATTTTAATTTGTGGATTTTTTAAAATAACTATAGAAAAACATCCTTCACCATCCGTAAACCCGGTAATAAATGAAGGTTTTAATTTAATTTGTGATTGTTGAGTAGTTAGATAAGAATAAAATTTTCTGTAAGCAAATTGATTAGATAGATATTTTATTTGATAATTTATTTCTAAATTCATTAGAGTACGATTTAAACAAGAAAAATTGTATCTTTGTTTACTACCGTTTACTCGTTGCTCTTTTGCAGTAACAATATGTTTTACTGAAATAGATCCTCGATTATTCATTTTCTTTTCAAATATTTTATTACTTGTTACCATACATGAATAATTAATTCATCCACTCCCCGTATTTAAACCAAAGTTTGGTATAATAAACTTTAAAATGTCTCAGGAGTTTGACAGTATTTCCCGTATTTGTGACTTTCTAAACCACTGAACAGGAGATCAGAAATGGAATGGGGCTGAAGAAACTTTAAATAAATATCCTGTCGATAATATAATAAGTGCCAGATCAAAAGATTGAATAGGATTAATTTCATTAGATTTTATTCATGTTTCTTTAAGATGGTATTCAGGTAAACTTATAGATTCTAGGGTTTGCGCTATCATTGTATCAGTTAAATTATATAATGTGAAAATACCATCAAAATAAGTTAAACCTGTATTAACATAAAGTAATGCTGATCCTAACAAAATAAAACAAGAAGACAGTCCCAAAATTATCAAATTTACCGTACAATTAAATTTAAGTTAAACTTTAAAAGCTTTTTTCTCTACCAGTGTTCATTCTAGCTTTTATTTTTCGTATTTGATCTAACCCCTCCAAAGTTAAATGTTTTTTTTCTTTCATCATTTCTACAACAGTACAAAAATCCCTAAACTCGTAAAATTTAGTACCAATCAATGGATATTTTTCAAAGAATGGTATAATTTTTTCCGATAGATTTAAGAATTTGCTTAATCGATAATAAGATGCATTATCGCTCTTATAGACTTTTCCACAATTTAAATATTCAACTAAACTTTTCATTAAAAGATAGTCTCTAGAATGCTGAGTAATATTAAATTCTAATTGTACATTTGCTTTTACTTTAATAGTTGAAGATTTACTAATTCCTACAAAAAAACAGCCTTCAGCTGCCACAAAACCAACTAATCAGTAAGGATCAGGGATAGTTTTATTTATCACTAAAATACGAATCTTTGGTATAACGCCAGGAAAGGCTGTTGTCAAATAATCAGATAAACCTTTATTCATTGAAGCTTTTAATGCTACAATTTTTTGTAACCCAGAAAAAATTAAATGTTCTTTGTTAACAACTAAATGATATCCTTCTTTAAAAAGTTCGTAATCCGCTAATTTTTGAGTAATTAAAGGGTATTGATCTAAATGATTAATAATTTTTCCTATATCTTTTATAGATGAAACATGATAATCTAGGATATTATTTTTTGAATGTTTGGTTATATTACCAACTCCAAAATAATTTTTAATTTGCTCTAAAATAACTATATCCTTTTCATGTAATGAAAGTCAAAACTCTAATTTAACTTGTCAACCTACTTTTGTTTCATTATTTTTTCAAATAGTTATCACAAAACTTCCTTCACCGTCTATAAATCCGCTTAACGCTCAAGGGTTTAATGGTATATTAGAATTATGTGTTGTTTCAAAACTAAGGTTAACTGATTTAGCTTTAGAAGTAAATAGCCGCGTACATCTTAAATTTAATTGGTTAGGCAATATTTTGATATAATGATTTCTTTCGAAATCTTTTAGAATATATTTTAAACCCTTTAATTGTGATTTAAGGAGTAAACTACCGTTTATTCGTTGCTCTTTTACAATAAAATTATTTATTGATTTAGATACGCTATAATTTATTTTATTTTTATTCAATTTAAGATATATTATCTTACATAAGTTATTAATTCATCCACATATAACCTTTCGGATATTGCTTGATACCTTAAAATTTAAAATTTTTTCGTAATTTGATAGTTGAAAGCAGACAAATTTTGATTTGTATCCACCTAGTAAAAAATAAGTTAAAGCTGCACCTATAGCCAATTCAGAATTTCTATAAATTGAGGATAAAATATATAATCCATAACTTTGCAATTCTAAACATAAAAACATTGTAATTAAATCGCAACAAGACATTAAAGACATTGCTCCTATTAATATAAATAATATAATTGTAGGAAAATCGATTATACCTGATAAATCAATTATAGCATATCTTTCACTTTTATTCATATTATTTACTATTTGTTTTAAAGGTTCTTTTATGTATTTAAGATGTCTATTATAAAATGAAATTAATTGTATAATTAAAAAACTTAAGAGAAGTATAAACACCACAAAATTTTGTGTTATAGAAGTTACTAGAAATAATCCTCCATATATACCAATTCCTGTTCCTATGCATGTAATATGTAAACTATTTAAAGCTAGAAAAATTGAATATAATAATATTAAGGAGGTTATTCTATTATAGGGCAAAGATTTATCTTGCCTAGATGTTACAGCATTTATTAATAATAAAAAACAAGAAGATATTATAATCATAAAATAATATATGGATTTTAACCATTATTATTTAAATAAAAATATAAATATAATTAAAAATTTTATACATAAATATAAACATTTTTAAAATAATAAATATAACATATAAACTTAATAAAACTGTTTAAGTCCTCACCGTTACATTAAAAGTAAAAATTAAACCAATGATATATAGTATTAAACTAAAAGCATAATTTTTTATATGAATATTACAACATTATAATATATGATTCCTATTATTCCTATTTAATTTTATATATTTAAGTTGGGTACGTATAAGACGGATTAGCTGTCAATCCTGTTAAACTTTTTTTTATAAAATTTAAGGATGTAGCTCCCCCTCCTCCAATGCAATTTCACATACTTTGTGTTCGATACGTTATTAATAAATTCATTTAAATTGAAAATTAAACATTATTTTAAAATTAGCCACGCTCTAGTAATCCAGCATATGGTGATAAACTCCTTAAATGTTTATATCAATTTTAATTTTAGGATGTATTAAAATTTTAAATATATCTAATATAACTTTAAATTTAGTCTATTATAAACCTAAAACTCAATTAGCTATCTTATATTGTAAACTCATTATTTAACAAAGTTAAATATTAGATTAATTTACAAATTAATTTGACGATTAATTATTTAGGGAGGTAATGTGCTGCTTTACTACGCTGCTGTGGTGCATACTTTGCATGTGATATTAAAGTTTTAATTTTTAAGATACCCAAAAGGCCAGTATAATAATATGGTATGGAGCGATAATTATTACATGCGCTTATGTTACGTAAATAATAAACTTAATTTACAATTTATTTTGTATGTATTAATTAGCTCTTTTAAATTTCAATGTATCTCAGGTACTTTGCATTTATATTTATCATTCATATAATTTATTTATCAATATATCTAAATTAAAAATATTATAAATTTAGAGCGAAGAGGATTATTATATAAATACTTTTTTCCAATATCACACCTACGATCTTAAGTCGCTACGCTAATTTAATTATTATAATGGACTAATCTATTTACAAAATTAAAATATTATATATTTTAAATTTATCAAAATAAAATTTATTGTTTAAATTCATCTTTAAACATATATTTAATGTTTTATAATCTTTAATTTAAACATTATTAAGAAAAAAAAAATGGAATAAAAAAGTAAAATAAAAAAGGTGGAATAACAACAAAAGGTTATATAAATAAATAAATAATATTAATGTAAGTATAATCCATCTTTTATATAAGAAGATGTAAGTATAACAAACACGTAAGCTTGTATAAAGGCAATAGCTAATTCTAATCCACATAAAGCGATAACAAAAGCTAAAGGTACAAGACCTATAATAAAATAAATAATACCTGAAGCCATTATTTTATAAATAAATCCAGATAAAATATTTAATAGCATGTGGCCACTCATTCGCTACACAATTTTTTTCCACATAAAAAACTATAAATTTTAGTTATTTTAGTTAATTTAAATAAAAATAAACCTTTAAAAGGTTTAACTTTATTTTTCCTTTAAAGTTTTATAAAGAAATTTTAAATTTAAAAATATTTACCCTTTAATTTGTTAATTCACAATAATTTGAAGGAAATTACCTTCCAGTATTCATTCTAGCTTTAATACTTAAAATTTGCTCTAATCATTCCTTAGTTAAATGTTTCTTATTTTTCAACCTCATAACGTTTTTTTATAATAAATGAACTTTTTGTATAAAAAAACATTAATGTAAGTATAATCCATCTTTTATATATGATGAAGTTAAAATTACAAAAACATAAGCTTGAATAAAAGCAATAGCAAGTTCCAGCCCACATAACGCGATAACGAAAGCTAGAGGCACTAAACCGATAATAAAATATATAATACCTGAAGCCATTATTTTATAAATAAATCCAGATAATATATTTAATAACATATGACCGCTCATTCGCTGCACAAATTAATCCTTTTTCTATAAATAATAAAACTATTAAAAATTTTACTTATTTATAATTAATTTAAACAAGTATAAACCTTTAAATGGTTTAGTTCTATTTTCTTTTAAAAATAATGATATACTAGCTTGGTGAAAACTCAAAGCTCTAGCCGCTGCACCTATAGAAGAATAAGTTATAATTTCTTTAGTTTTTACATTGGTAACTTCAATTTTTTTAGAAGTTTTTTGTGTTTTTTCAACTATAGATTTTGTTTTTTCTTCTTCAGTGTTAAGTAATTTAAAAGTATATCTATCAAACACAGGTTTATCTTGGTTTAAATAAATATAATGTTCAATATATCTTTTATCTATACCTAAAGCACGAGCTGCAGCTCTAATAGCATGATATGAAGTAGAAGTATTACTTTTTATATCGGTAACCTCAACTTTTATACTACTAGTTTGACCCGTGGACAATTTAGCTAAAATTTCTGGAGATTTCATTCTTTTTTTGGCTGATTCACGCATATTTTCTATTGCAGCTTCTGAATGTTTTCAACCAGATCCTCGATTTGGACTACCTGGAATTTTTAATATATTATACTCTGGAGAATATACTTCAAAAAAGTGTTTTTCTCTGGACATAAGACTATCAATTTCACAAAATTCTAAAATAGTAAAACTGAAGTTTTGATATCCATGTTTTAATAACGCAACATATATAGGCATACTTTGTTCATTTAATAATCTATTAACATTGTAATAATCCAATAATCTACGTCTTAAATTCACAGAAGATCCTACATATTTTTTACCGTTTAATTTATTTGTTCACAAATAAATACCAGATTTACCTTTAATATATTTAAGAATATCAAGTTTATCTTTATCTGCGTTAGAAAAAACTGCCAAGCCTGAAGAATCTGTTAACGAACCATTGCTATTTGAAGTTGAAAATGATCTAACATTTATTATTTTGAAACTTAAAGGTTTATCTTTACATGACATTAGATAATTTAAGTTATGTGGTCTAATATTATTTAAATAAAATCTATCAGATTTTACTTTTTTATGAGTAATATTAATTAAATTTTTTACATTTAATGATAAAAATCGTACACAAATTTATCCTTTCTTTAAAGGTATAATGTTTATAAAATAAACTTTATCCTTTCTCTAAAGGTGTTTAAAAATCAACTTTATTATTTTAATATTATAATAAATATATATAAATATATTAAAATAAGGAAAGGCTATTGTGTTAACTTTAATCTTGAATTACTTAATTTCTTTCAAGAACTGGTTTACCAGCGACTAGAGTACACCTTACAATAATTATTTAATAATTGAATAACCTTCTACTCGTTGCTCTTTTACAGTAATTATAAATAAAAATTTTATAATACTGATTTAGATCCGCGATAACTCATTTTTATTACTAAAATCTCTAATAATATTATTATACTTTAGTAATTAGCTAAACCACTTAAAACTTAATTTAAAAGCTTAATTATTAAAGCTTTAGAGCTTACCCGGAATTTGGTTTTTAAACGCTATTAGCGATTTACCTAAGATCGCTTATAACGTTGGCACCTAAACGTAAACCTAAAGATACACATCTAGATAAATAACTTCGTGTTATATTTTTTTTGCCTATAAAAAATATAATAAAATTAAAACTAAAAAATTAATTAAGAATCTCTAGTAATTTGATATTTTTTTCTAAATAAAGTATTTTTGCTTATACAATTTTCTATCGCACTACGAGAAGCTTTTAAATTATTGGCGGCTAATGTAATAGAATCAAATTTTTCAATATTACCTGTCTGAATATCAGTAACAGTTAATTTTACTCCTTTTAATTTTGTAACTTGAATTATGTGGTTTTTAAGTCGTTCTTCTGAAAAACCACGTCCAATTAATGCTTTACTTATTTTTGCTTTATGTTCAGCTGTAAATTTTTTACCTTTTAATTTTTCTAAAACAGCATCAGAAAATTTATAACCAAGACGTGCTAAGCTCATCTTTTTTTTAGTTTCTTCTGATATTATACGTCCTAAGGCTTTATTTCTCATTTTAATTTTAGAACTTAAATTATGAATATACCCAGTAGAGCCGCCTGCTTCTAATTTTATATTATATTCAGGCTTAAGTGTATCAATTCAATATTGCTCACGTTCTATTACATTATCCTTATTTGTATGTTCTAAAATAAACAATTTAAAATTAATCATACCGTATTTTTTTAAAGCTTTGGAAATAAGCATATTTTCAGTTTTATTTAAGTAAGCATTACTAAAGTAACTTCTTAAACGCTTATATAATAAAACTCCACTCCCAACATATATTTTACTATTAAGTTTATTGAATCAAGCATATACCCCAGAATGTTTATTATTTTCTTTTTGAATAATATTACGTTGGTTTGCAGGATATTCATATAATTTTATATATGATATAACTTTTTCTATATTCTCAATTTTATTTATTTCACTTTTTTTATCAGATAACAAATAAAGAGCTTCAGGGTATTTATCTAAATTTACTCAATCAACAAAATCATTTTTAGAAGAAAATAAAAACTTACCATTAAATACAAACGTTAATTTTTTTTTACTATCTATTGGTTTATTGACTAAGATACTTAGATGTGAAATAGAAAGTTTAATATCATTATTATGAAATCATCTTACACAAGCATTATATGATTCAAAATTTAAAACTTCACCTGCTATTAAATTTAATACATAAACAATCTTAGTATTAATTCTCTTTTTTCGAAGTAAACTTTCAGGGTGTTCAACTAAATAGAAACCTCCTAGCTCAGTTTTAGTTAATGAAGTTGTATTTATATTTCTATGAATATGTCTAATATTTTTATATACTTTAAGTTCCAGGTCGGAAGACTTGGCACATTTTATAGGTGTAAGTGTTCTAGCTGCAGCAACATAACTATCAAATATATAAACAACAGATGTTAAATCTGGACTGATACAGTATAATTTACTTTTATCCAATTTATTAAGCTTATCTCAATTTCAAGGTAAAATATTAGAGTTGCTATTAAAACGGGATGAATAAGTAAAAAATCTTTTAGGGCTATAAAATAAGCAGATATAAAAACAATAAGTAGAACTAGCATCTGGAAAAAATTGAAGATTAATACAATCTTTTGATAAAAAATAATATTCTCCATTTAATATTCGTATTATATATTTACCCTATAATAGGTTTATTAATTTATATTTTTTTATAGGACAAGGCTAATATAACTAGCTTTAATATTCATTTAATTAATTTATAAACTTAATTAAAGAGCCGGATTTCTCCGACGACTAGAGTACATCTTATAATATTAGTTTTAATATTAAAGAACCATTTACTCGTTGCTCTTTTACAAAATTAATTTTTGATTTAGATCCGCGATAACCTATTTATATTACTATAATATTTAAATATATAACCAAACATGAATAATTAATTCATCCATAATAATTTTTAAATTATTATTTGGTCACTAAAGCTTTAAAGTATTTCCGGAATTTGATTCTTTATCACATTATAATTAAGATGCCCAATCTTAAAATTATGAACTCGATTACTACCAGTAAAGGTAATAAACCTAAAGGACATCCCGCAGGGACAAATAATGAGAAGAATTTAAGCCCATGTTTTTGGAAACCAAGTAAAGTCGCACCTAGGACAATAGTGAAACTTAATGAGAAAGTCAAAATAAAATGAGCGGTAGTTGCAAAGTTATAAGGTCTAATTGAAAAACCATATAGATTTATCAAATTGGACTATAATTTAACCCTATGTTTTATGAGGGTATTATACATTTAGTCACTGAGGATTCTAATAAAAAAAATTTTTTATTTTGATTTCCTGCTGATTATTCATTGTTATATCTTTAAATTTTTTACCTTATTTAATGTTTTAAAAACATTATTAATCGTAAATAAAGCTTTAGAAACTCCCAGCATATAGTAAAATTTTTTTTTATTATTTAATTTCAATATTATATTATATATTTAGTTAATTAATTATTCTATTACTATTCATATTATTTTTAATTTCTTCTATTTTTTTTATACCTTCTTCTGTTAAATGTTCTTTAGATTTTATTAATTCTGCTACTTTTACAAAATCTTTATAATCTTCTTTTTTTACACCTATCAAAGGATATTCGTAAAAAATAGGTATTATTTTTTCTATTATATCAGAATATACTGAAACCATAAAATTTATTTCATTTCTTGTTGAAGGTATATAAATTTTTCCACATTTTAAATAATCATTAAAAGATTCAAATAATATTTTATCTCTAATGTGTTGAGAAATTGAAAACCTTAAAGTTATATAAGGTTTATTTTTAGATTTTTGAATCAATACTTGAAAACTTCCTTCAGCTTCTATAAAACCTCTTAATCAATTTAAATCTTTTATTTTTATGTCTTTAAATTCAGATCTTTTTATTTGTTCTGTATTAGGAAATGATTCTTTGATTATATCTGATAAACCTAAATTTAATGAAGTTTTTAAATTTACTATTTTTTGTAAACCATTTAAAGTTAAATGTTCTTTATTTTTTATTAACTCTACAGCTTCTTTAAATAAAAGATAATCTGATCGTTTTTTAGTTATTAAAGTATATTTATCTAAATGATTTATTATAACATAAATATTTTTTAAAGAACTAACTCTATATTGCGTTGAATTTTCTCCATGTTTATATAATTTACCTACTCCTAAAGTTCTTTGTATAGCTTCTAATAAAATTTTATCTCTATTATGTAAATTAATACTAAAAACAGGTTTAACCTGTCATCCTTTAAGCATTCTATTATCTTTATACATAGATACGCTAAAACAGCCTTCTCCATCAATAAAACCAGTTATATAATAAGGATGAAGATAAAAAGAATTTTTACTATTAGAACTATATTTTGTAACAGATAAAGATCCAGAAACATGTGAAGAATAATATTTAACTAAATATTTATAAAATTTGAAATTAAATAATTTAATAAATAAAGAATGGCACCTTGTTACCATTCCAAGTAGATTGTTTATTAAAATAAACATAAATAATGTATAAATAAATGGAAAATATATTTGACCTTTTGTGACACTGATTTGATTTAAAACTAAATTTTTCACAGTAATAATTATGGATTCTTGATTTAATGATCATTTATTCATTAAAAGTTTTTCATTGTTTTCAGCTAATAAAGCAAACGCAAAATTTAATATTAAACTAATAATTAAGTATAACCCTATATTAGTAATAGATAATTGTAAATTATTAAATATCGAGATATCTACCCCTATTATATTTCTAATTTCAAATTGATCTAAAGGATTATAAGCAACTACTATTAACTTATGCGTATGCATTATATATTTACATATATTATATAATTTTAATTTTCCATCGATTTATCTATGGATATAAAATAATTTATCTCTTCATTTCTAGACAATTAAATATACATCACATTTGTTTGACGTCAATTTTTATAACATTTAGACAAAATTATGGGTCTAAATTAATGCGTATTACGCAATATTTTTTTTATTTTATATATTAAATATATTTTAAATATAATGTTTACTATGATAAACGTTAATATAAATTTTTAAATTGTATATAAAAGTTTCCTTTAAAATAATAAAAATAATAACATTAATTATATTATTAATTAAAAATTTTTTACTTTATAAAATTTATCGCTTATTTCTATAATTTAATCATTTTTTTTCTTCTTCATATATATTATTATAAATACTATTTTTTACTAGATAATAGTTTGTTTTATCTATATTTCCTTTTAAATATCTCTCATCTAACATATATAAAGAACGAAAATGTCTAACTAGTTCTCTTTTAAACAGATGAAGTCTTGTATTAAATTTTTCATTATTTGCACAAACTCCAGATTCGCTAATTATTAATTTATTTCAATTTGAAAGACTTTCACCAAAAATAAGTTTAGCCAGTTTTAAAATTTTATCCTTATCATCATCCGTTATAGTTTCAAATACAGAATTTTTATCGAATACCCTTCTTGATTTAATTATTTCATAATTTTCCTTTTCTTGTCCTGTATATTCAGGAATTCTATCTATATTTTTTTCAGGTGACAATTCTTTAAGTTGTTTAAATATTGTATATTCATGAGTAGAATCAGTAACAGGTAAAGGAGATTCTTTAAATTCAGGAGAGTCTTTATTTACATAAGTATGATCAAATACATTTTCAGTGTCTGAGCCTTTAGGAAAAAAAGCATAACCACCCTTAAAAAAATCTTTTAATCCATCCTTTTTATCAATATAAAATCCTTTCTCAAAATATTTTCAAACACCTTCTTGATTATGATCTATTGTTTGACTACCTGAAGATATAGAAGCTTCTCTTTGAAGATTAGAACTTTCTTCCTGGCGAGAGTTTTGCTTATTTGTATTAGGATTATTTTGAGATGGTGATCTAGTATTTTCATTTTGATCTGATTCACTATCTGTATCTAAGATTACATAACGTAATGATCGTTTAGATCTAGGACGAGTGCGAGGGTTATAATCTTCTTCGTTAGATGATTCCCCTTCTATATTTTGAGTTGTAGGTAAATTGGAATCTCTAGTTTCATTAGAATTTTCTTCATTCTGAGAATTGGAGTTTTTAGGTATACCTAAAATAGATCAAAATGAACGCTTTTTACTTCCAGTATTATTAGACTTTGCTCCTATATCTTTAGATCTTTCATCTCCAGAATTCTGCATAAAATTAATAAATTTCAAATTTTTATTTAATTCTTTATTTTCATTATCTGTCATACTTAATTTTGTATAAAAAATATAATTAATTATTTTTAACATATAATTAATTATATTTTCTATTATATTATATACACCAAAAATACTTAAAACATGTAATGATCAATTAAATAGTTCAGACTTATTTATATAATTTATTATCTTAAATATAGAACTATCAAAATAGTTAACAGATTTTAATAAATCATTATTAATATTGGATTTTACTAATGGTATAATTAAATTTTGCACATAAAAAATAACAATAATAGTTAATATTATTTTAAGTGCTATGAATAAATTTTTTGATATTTTATATTTAAGATTATTATTAGATACTTTAGTAGTATCTTGGGTTGTATTTTTATTGTTTAATGTACTATAACTGTACTTAGTTCTTACTATATTTATTTTAGTATTATATATTCCTCGATTAGAAGCTTTAATAAATCCCGTAACAAAATTAGGATTTAATTCATCGTCCGTTTGTGGTTTGCTAATAGTGCTATACCCATAATAACTAGTTCAACACTTAAGACCGAAGTTTCCAGTTTTAGTTGTACCCTGGTAAACAGTAAATTGTAAGTTAGGACGAGAATCTCCTCTTACAGCGTAAACAGAAATAATTTTATGTGAAGAATCAATGTTTTTTAGTGAACCTTTGTATGTCATATTCTTTATAGAACGAGCCGCAATATTACGCCGTGTTAATCTCCCTGCTGCTATTAATCTAATACCTGAAATAAATTTATATTTTATTTTATTTAATAATTCTAAGTATTGATAATAATTTTTTGATTTTAAAGAAGATAATTCACGTAATGAATTTATACCCATAATATTAAATGTATTTAATTTATCTAATTTATATTTACTATAAAATACTAATTTAGCCTTTGTAAATATTTTTCTTTTAATTCTAAGAAGATTTTTTTTTTTAGTTACTAATTTTCTAGCTATATATTCTGCAAGCATATTACTATTTAAATAAATATATTTAAGCCGAATTAGATTAATTTCTAATTTTTTTTTNATTTTTTATATTAATAAAAATAATTTTTTTATTTTTATAAAATCTTTTATATTATTATATTATTTTTTTTTATAAATTTAAAAATTAAATAATTAGTTTTTTATTATTTAAATAAAAAATATATTATATATATATAAAAATAATTATTTATTTGTATATAAAATTTATTAATTTATATAATTTTTTTTTATTAATTTATTATTTAATTGATATATTTTATTATAAATTTTAAGTAATTTTGTTAATATTTTTTAATAAATTATAGTTTTTTATATATTATATATTATTAATAATTATTTTTTTTAAAAATTATTTTTAATATTTTTAATAATATTTAAAAATTAAATTTTAAACTGATAATTTCATATAATTTATAATATTATTTAATATAATTAATTATATATGTAATTAAATATTTTTTTTATTTTAATATTAAAATTTTAAATTTTTTAAGATATTTAAAAAAGGGGACCTTTATAATATTATTAATTATTATTATAAATATATTAAATAAATATATAATTTTAATTTAATTCTAATTAATATATTTATAAAAAATATATATATAATATTATTAAAAAATATTAATTTTTTTTTATTTAAAAAATAATAAAGGTATTTATAAAAAAAATATTAATAAATTAATTTAAAAAATATTATATAATATCTTATTATTAAAAATAAATAAAAAAAAAGAAATCATATATATTATATATAATAATATATAAATAAATAAAATTATATAAATAAATAAATTTTTTATTTATAAAGATATTTATTTTTATTTTTTAATAAAAAATTATTTATTTTTTAATAAAAAATTATTTATTTTTTAATAAAAAATTATTTATTTTTTAAAATATTTTATAAAGTGTGAATGTGATGTATTATTGAAGAAGGTTTTAATAATTTTTTTTTTATAATTTTTGCGCTACTCCCGATTAAGCCTACGATCACTTATTGCCTCACCCTGTACACTGCCAAAACAATCGTAGCACAGGCCCGATCCAACCCCCAAAATGCAGAGACATCGACAGTCCGTTGGGGTCTAACACCGCTGCTCTCTACCTATCCCCGCTAGCTGATTCTCCCTCTCCTCCTCTCCCTTTCCATGTCGACAATCCTATTCAGACCGATCTGATTCGCAGAAACAGACAAAGCATCATTTGTTCTCCTGCGCGATAACCCGACTTGGCTTCCCACTGGCGGTTTGCTTCCTCGCACAACCGCATCGTTTTTGCGCGATCTCAGTCGTCTGTTTCCTGTGCGAACAGGAACGAACGTCATCCCCCTTTAACAGCTAACCGCCGAGGAGGTTTTGTACGCTCCGTGGAATCTATCATCTGGATACGTGCAAACTTCCCCTTCTTGGTATCTCCTTCTTTGCCATTCAACCATGACCGGACTGTCCGCGATCCCTCGAAGCCTCTGACCGCCCTCCTCGCCTTGACGACATCTCAGTTCGCATCTTGTTTGCTAGCCCCATTTCTCTCCACACTGCATCAGCCTCCTCTCTCCATTCCTCATCTATCGATTCTGGATACGCCGCGTCAAAAGCCAGTTCGATCAGCCCTCTCTCTTCCTTTCTTTTTTGCCTCTCTGCAAGAGGGCGCGAGACAAACTCCCTCCCTCGATAATCCTTAAGTACCTGCATTACCGATTCGAAACAGCATTCGGGGGGAGGATACCCAATTCCCCAACATTAACCCAGCATGCCGCGCCCACAGATCATACGAGCTGGTAAGTCCAAGATATCTTAAATGTGAATGCGGTTCGAGATAGCATCGGAGAACCCCTCCGTCCGGCCTGTCGCACAAGTCCTCTCTTCTTCACAAACCCTAGTTTATCTCTCGGGCTAGCCTCCATCGCAAGAAGGAATCGGCTCCCTCAGGTCTCTCCCCTCGCCCTCAGCCCAGCTCTTTCGGTCGTTTGAGCACCTCTTTTTGGGGCGACCTTCGGCTGGATGATGCTTTTTCTGTGAGAGAATGCGTGTGGGTGGTGTGGCTGTCCTCGTCTCGAAATTGGCTGTCCCCTTTTTCTGGCGGCCCAGCGAGTTGTCCTGAAACGAAGCACCCTTTCCTTCCGCAAACGTGGGTGATGGCCTTTCTCGATCTTTCATCGTTTATATTTACATTCCCGCGATTCCTGCGATAGATCGATCTATCGCTGTTTGTTATTCTTATTCCCCTTGTCTTTCCGTTCGTTTTGTCCCGTATACACCGTTCTATTTTCTGTTGTTTCTAAACTTGGAGGACTGCCTCATTTGGGATATTTCTGTCGACCCCCAACCAACATTCACACAAAATAAGTGCGAGAGAAACCCGGTCTTGCTAATAAACGTCTTCGCTTCTCTTTCCGTTTTGCTTGCATTTCGAACAGATACGATCGATCTCCAACACGACCAAGATCACCCCTCAGCGAAAGACCATTCTTCCTCGAACGGCGTCGCGACAAAGGCAGGCCCCGGCTTATCACCATCGCAGGCGAACGCGCTCATGAACGTTGCTCAGGAGCAAGCTCATGAACAGCACGACTTGATGACGGTCCAACACAGAATCAATGGCGAGTCGAATGGGGATCCGTACATCCCGGACTCGATAAGTCCCTACGATCACGATCCTCAATACCACGGCCACGGCCACGACGATGATGGAAATGACGAGGATGAACTGGATGAGGACATGTTGGATAGGATGTCTTCGAGTCCTTCTATCTCAGACGAAGATATCGATTTCGAATTTGTCTACGCGCTGCATACCTTTATCGCCACCGTCGAGGGTCAGGCAAATGCCACCAAGGGTGATACCATGGTACTCCTCGATGACTCGAATTCCTACTGGTGGCTGGTCCGTGTTGTCAAAGATTCTTCGATAGGTAGGCTTTACGATCCATGGGGAGAAAGGCTCGCACACACGTTTTCGCGAGTTCATGGCTAACGGCGATCCAACGCGCAGGTTATCTCCCAGCTGAACATATCGAGACTCCATCCGAACGGCTGGCCCGCTTGAACAAGCACCGGAATGTTGATGTAAATCAAACAAAATCTGTCCCTTTCGTCGGTTACTTGGAATTTCGACTAACTCGATGTGTCTAATATAGCTGTCGACACCTATGCTTGGTGATAACCAAGAAAAATCGAAGAATATCCTTAAGAAGGCTATTCGGAGACGTGCGGCCAAGACCGTTCAATTTGCACCCCCGACATACGTCGAGGCTTCGGATATCGATTACAGCACAGACGAGGAAGACATGGAGGGTGGTTATTACAGCAACGATGATGAAGGCGCCGCTATGGAAGAAGATACCCAATCTGATGCGAAGTCTGTCAGTGGTTCGACGATTGTTGCGGATGACGAGATAACACCGATAGATGCACCTGATACGGTTGAGAAGCCAAAGACGATGGAAGACAAGCCGAAGGAGAAAGAACCAGAAAAGGAGAAGGTCGAAGAGAAGGCTATCGTCAAACCATTCACCCGAGCGGAGCGACGAGATAGCGAAGATATATTTGATTCTTCAAAGGGTAAGCTATATCCCCTAAACTGCTGCGATATTGCTCTAGCTAACTAAACCCCGCAGTGGACGGCCCGGTGGAAACGAAGCCCAGGGGTAGAACCACAGACTCTGTACTGTTTGGTGACCCGAACTCGGAGCCAAGGCGCATCACTTTGACACCCAAGCTTGCCCAAGACGACGGTATTCAATCACAACCTGGAGTTGTTCCCGTCAAACCCAAGACTTCCCTCGATCGAATTGGCAGAAGAGAAGAAGTGCTCTCGCCACCGCCCGCGGTCAAGAACGAGAAGGTCAAGAAAGAAAAGAAGTCTGTTTTTGGCAACCTGTTCAAGAAGAGAAAGACCACTTCCAAGGATGACGAGATCGATGATTTCTTGCACGCGAATGAGAAGAAATCAACTGAATCGCTCCGGGATGATTCTAGCTCAATACGTCCAAGAAGCAGCCGGGGTGGAAACTCTTTCGAACAATCATCCCCACAGTTACAACAGCAACCTATTAGGGCACAGCAGCAGCAACAGAACGAGAAATTGCTACAGAATCCTTCACAGCAACAGCCGAAGAAAGCTCCCGAGCCGACAAACGTTGTAAAACAACTGAGACCCCCATTGAGGAAGATAGATTCGGTTCGCGAAGTCGATGAAGAAGAGGAAGAGCGGCCTTTCGGAATGAAATTCGCTAAACCTATTCCTCCCATGGATAAACAACAGTCCACCGTCATTCCGACGAAGGAATCTCAAAGGCCGGAGCAGACACCCGCTGGACCGCCGCCGACTTATCAACAACACCAACAAACAGCTGTAGAAGCTTCTCCTGCTTCCGTCCAATCATCCGTTTCAGAGACGGCACCTGGATCTGAAACGGTGAATTATCTTGATGATATGGACGGAAGAGCTGATGGGTATTACTCGGACATTCCTGATGATCTCACCCCGCATGAACTACCCTCGCTTATACCTGACAATGGTAGTGGATCCGAGGATAACAATCCTCACGATACTCCGACTGATGCTGCATACCCCGATACGCCTGTTGCCCAACCAGGTTCCCCCGCGGAACTCGTCTGGTCCGAAAGCGCCCTCAGAACATATCTAGATGATGACAGTCAAGATATTCGAGACTTCCTCGTCGTTGTCAATCACCGGGCTGAAGTCTCTATTAAATCGCACCCTGTTATCGCACCTCTTTTCGCAGACGCAAATTCCAAACTACAAGACATGAATATGGTAAGCTTCATAAGAAATTAACGGTATTAAATATCCGATTCTAACAATACTTTAGCGACTCGATTCCATCCTCGATCGATACATGAAGTCACGACGGTAGATACGACATGCTTCTAGATCTAGACTTCGTCGCATACCCAAGCCGTATCGTCTAACTCGTACGGCCTTCCCCGACAAGCGAATCATAAATTACAGCCGAAGGCGGTGACACTTCGAAACCATAGACCTTGGGTAGTATATTTCACGGCCGCTCTACACTGTTTTCTTGGCACTCATACATCTATACACATATTCCTTTCCGTTCCTCTTTTCTCTCTCATCGTCTTTTCTTGGGAGTCGCTTCGGCCGGGTCGATTGTAATGTTGGAAACATTTCCGCTGGCGTTTTTGGTAGTGATTGATCTACTTTTTATTTTCATTTTGGTTTCCGAGATTCTCCTGCACGTCAATTCTCGCAAGTTTCCCTTTTGCCATACCTCTGTATACTAGTATCCAGCATGACGACTAACGATCCCGCCTTTCCTTCGACGCTTCTTTCTTTTACTCATCAAAAAGATCACCTTTCAGTCTCTTATTCGATCTTTCCCTTTGTCTTCTCTGGCATGGAGTCACCGTGGGCATTTTTCTTCACTTATTAACTTCTCTGCTGTGTTACTTTTAACTCTTCTTTCATTCTGGAGTTCTCTCTGTCTCTCCCTCTCACATTATTCTCCTTTCTCCTTTTCACTCGGATACCCGCTCCAAAACCCTTTTCTTTTAACTTTGTTTTGCTTCCTAGTTTTTATTTACATTTATGTACATGCTGCATGCGCACTCGCATTTTTTTCTCCTCCTTTTCGTCTTCAACTTCGAGTTGTATTATTAACATACAATCCTGCCCGTCCAAAAAAGAATTTGGTTGATTTTTACACTTTTAAACTATTCTTTCTCCATTCGGAATCTAGAATTCTCGTTTCGTATTTGCGATGTATGCTTTCCAGGGCAGCCTCCATTCTCTTCGTTGTAGAGAAGGGTGGAACACATCGAAATCCGCTTTTTCAAGCCGCCCGAGGTATAATGCCGTCGAAACCTACAAATAAGCCATTAACAAAAAGTGCGAAATGTTAGAATAGTGAGTTGATTGATACTCACTGCAGGTAAGAATGTAGTAAATGCCATCCCCTTCCCTTCGTTACCAGCCTGCTTTAACATTTCTCTCGCAGTGATCAAATGATCATTCGCTCTCGTCGCGATTTCAAACATCGCATCTTTTAAGCCTTCGGCGTCACTACCGTGTCTTATAACGTCTTCTTGTCGGAGATTGTGTTTGGCGCAGACGTCGACGGGGAGGATTACCGCTGCTTGCGTGCTGTTCGGACCAGGCGCAGCGAGGAGAGGGGTACCCCGTATCACGGCGGTTATTCCTGACGCCTTTCCGATATGTGAAGCTACATGGTCTAATTTCGTAGATCGATAGTTCAAGGCTTCGAGGGAGAGGTAGTGGAGGGAGGAATATGTTGATTCGGAATAGGATTCCAAGGCATCGAGGTTTAGATATGATTGGTTTCCGAGATATTGTTCCCTCGCGGTGATGTTTTTCAACCAGAATGATTTGGTTAATGGGATGTTATCTTGATGGAGGACTTTGGCGAGGAGGAGGGCGACGGGTTCTTGTGGGGGGTGGCCGGTGTAGGTTTTTTCTATGGCGTCGCGCCAGAACCGCATGCGCATGCGGCCGACGGTGAGGTTGGAGGTTTGGTCGGCTATACGAGCTATATCGAGATTGAAAGTGCGAATGGCGAGATGGGCATCGCGGATTGACTGCGGGGTGAAAGTGGAGAAGATGTAGGATGGGTAGTCGTGGATTCTGAGCTGGCGGGTAGGGGCGAAGGTCAGACATGATTCCGTAGTATATTGAGAAAAAGAACTACCTGAGCAGGTCTTCGCAGTATTTCCTGACGGCGGAAATATCTGCGGGGACGGCGTGGGTGGAATGCGAGCGAGATATTCCGGACGAGAGGCCAATTGGGCGCGTCCGCCGCAATGCGCTCAGTGCAGAAGTCATTTCTGGCGGTGTCGAGGTTGCGATGTCGTCGGAGAGCGCTGAGACGTCACTTCAACACACTTTCCTCCCAACCTGTCTTGTCGAGGCTCATACGGGCGGATACATAGAGAACGACACTCGCTCGCTCGCTCGCTCGCTAGCATTCGGAGCGGCGGTGACAGATACGATCTCGTGCTATTGGCGGGTGCAAAGCTGCTCGACTGGGTTGCCCCTCCTTGTCCACCCCCACTTTGGCCGCTTAACCCGCTCGATTTGCGACCAAAATCGCATGACTGTCCACTACGTTCACGCCTTCCCACTCGTTCTTCGCATTTGGATCCGGGAGCAAGCTTGCAAGCACATTCGGAAACTCGCATTCGTCCAAGCTTTCGATCTGTTTCGGCCGCATAGGTGCATATTCGTGTTTTGGTATCGCAAGTCCCGCTCCGACGACCTGTAAGGATCTGAAAGCTTCTCGTCACCTCAACTATCGAAACCCAACGTATCTACTTTTCAACCGCCTCGATTTTGCGGCTCCTTCACGCGAAGTAGAGCTCGCCGCTTCGTGAAAATCAGAATCGGTCACTCCGATAGCTGGCATGGTATGGTAGAGCATCCGACATAGGACTCGGTCTCGATCTCGTAGCTGATCGTACTACAATGAAGAGTTACACCGGTTCAAGTAGCCAGCGCAATGCGCTGAAGCAGTTCAAACAGTTCACACAGGCTTCAGAGGATACAGCGATCAAGGTATAGCTAAACTTTAGCTCTGACAATGATTGAGGGTGTTGCTTTCGTCATACGGACGTTATCGTCATCTCGTTGTTCTGCTGCAATTGCTGACACGCTGGCGTATGGGATAGATACTGCAGGCAAATAATTGGAATGTAGAGGTAGCAATTGATTCGTAAGTCTTACTTTCTCTATCAATTCTTCTTTCTTTCTTTCTTTCTTTCCTCCATCATCAACATCTGCAGAGGGTGAGGAGAATAAAGCATCCGTCAAGATGGGGCTGGATGATCTCTTCAAGCTACAGACTCGATACACCGATAAGGGGAAACCACCCCCGCTTCCATTTCGCTTTCCGAAGTTGTCTCGCGAGTCACCGTTTGAGAGCAGACCTGATGCTAACTTCTTTAGATACTATCAAAACCCCTCAGGAAATTCCACCGCGGCTGTAGCGGCGAATCAAGCCGCTATCAATGCTCTTTTCGATAGATACAGACGTACGATATACTTCTTACCGGAAACCTGAAGGGCCAATCCAAGCTAAAATCGATATTTTATAGAAACGGGAGATGGGCCGGACTCGTTATCGATAACTGGCGTTATGGCCTTCTTTGAAGCTCTTAATCTACTTCTCGACGATCCAACTGTTCTCGCAATCTGCAAAGTCCTCAAATCGCCGGCTATGGGTGAAGTTGATAGACAAGGTTTCGTCGAAGGGTGGTCATCACTAGGGTACTCACTCCTATTATATTCTCCTTCCAATATCGATTTCCTAACCTTGTTCATCGTTTACAGGGCCGATTCCCTTGAGAAAATGAAGGCGAAGCTCCAGGAACTGCGAGCTCGACTCGATACTGACGACGATTACTTCAAGGAGGTCTATATCTGGACATTCGACTGGGCCAAACCTGCTGGGCAGAAGGGAATCCCCTACGATAGCGCCACCGAGTGGTGGAGACTCCTCCTGTCAGGAAGGTTTGAAGGTCACTTGGATTATTGGATCAAGTTCATTGAAGAAAAGTGGATGAAAACTATCTCTCGGGATCAGTGGTATATGCTTCACGACTTTGTCAAGTATGCAACGAAGGAGGACCCAACCCTGACAAATTACGATGATATGGGTACGTGTGAACTCCTGAGGCTAGATACTCTTATCTTACGTGGTTGTATGGCATACTGACATACTGCCATCTTAACAATAGGATCTTGGCCTAGTGTGATCGATGGTTATGTTGAGTACTACAAGGGTTTATCGGGTTAGAAACTCAAATACACAACTAGGAGTGTTCGTTCAAACCATCGAACCACATGACCACACCCTAATACTTCGAATTGAATTTGTCGTCTAGGACGAGATATACAATCCCCCGCATTTCCACCTTGTCCCTCTGATTCTCTTTAATCCGAGATGATTTTCTACTGTCCCCGTTTCACAAATGTCACCTTAGCGACTTCATTCTTCTGCTATGACTAATGTCTGGCGCTTCCATGATGTCGATACAAGATAGATAGCAGGCGGCTATGTTTTCATTTTATTTACCCATTTTTTTTTGTAGATCAATCTGCTGGGCTTGAATGTGTGAATTATGATCTTGAAGGAGTTAACATCTTGGTTGCCTTGAAACATGGACTTGAGATCTTGTGCTTGACCATATTTGGAGGCAGGGTCTAAGATCAATCGACTTCACGTGGAGATCTAGCTGCTATCAAGCGTCATTGAATCTCATATGGGCTCCACTCTGGCTTGACATGGTGGTACGAATATATGCCTATAATAGGCAGACGCAGTAATATGATAATAGCTCGCATGAGAAAGGAGATCTTTCAGGGAATATTCGATTTAAACTTCTATCATCATAGCGTGCTGCCATGCAGATTTAAAAGTGGTTTTCTTAATGTACAGGGTGAGGCAATAAGTGATCGTAGGCTTAATCGGAAATAATGTAAAAACAAGTAAAATAATAAAAAAAAAAAAAGTAGTTAATTTATAAAAAAATAAATATATTATAAAATTGAATTATTTATAAAAGGATTTGTTTTTTGCAAAATATAATTTTTTAAAATATAAGATATTATTAAAAAAATTATATTAAAATATAATTAATATAAAATAATAATAAAAAATATATTTATATATATAAAATTTGATATTAAAATAATTAAAAAATAATTAAAATATTGGTTTAAATTTATTATCAGAATATAATTATAAATTAATAATTAATATTTAATTAATATATTATTTAATTAAATTATTATTAATATATATTTAAATATATTTTTTAATAATTTATTTAGGTATTTTAAAATAATTTTATTTTATTCTTTTTATACTTTTTATTATAAATTTATTATAATAATAATCCAAGGTTATATTTTATTAATTATAATTTTAATTATATTTTAAATATATTTGATTAAATTTAAGTTTAATAAATTAATAAATTATATAAGTTTTAATATATTTATTAATTTATATACTTTTTTTATTATAATTATATAGTATATAAAAATATTATTTTTTATAAATTAAATATTTAGATTAAAATATTTTTTTATAAATAATATTATTATTAAGTAAATAATATATTTAATATAAATAATAATTTTAATAATATTTTAATTTTTTTTTTTTTATATTAATAAAAATAATTTTTTTATTTTTATAAAATCCCCCTATATTATTATATTATTTTTCTTTATAAATTTAAAAACAGTGTTTTAATATATGCGGGGAATACGGGGAAAAAATTGTGAAAATCTCATCGATTTTAATGCTTATTCATCGGTTTTTTTCCCCGATAAAAAGATTCGGGGAAAAACGGCAAAAAATCTCATCGATTCGGTTTCTCACTCGGGCGGGAGAGACGGC
>JAJTUC010000001.1:2631099-2789817 GCA_036971365.1 Dactylellina leptospora
TAACCCAGGTTCCATTCTTGAGTGCTAAGGTATCCACGAACCACAGGTAAAAAGTAGGTAGCAAGACCGGGACCAACACGTTTCGTCGCGGTATCGAAAGAATATATTGGTGGGATATTCCCCATAGGAAAAGAATTATAGGTCCCGCCCAAACCAAAATCAACCCCATATACGTCCGCTGCCCACCTTTTTGGATGAGACGAAACCCAATAAGTACGAAGGACGCGATTCCTATACCACCGAAAAGGCCAATTCTGCGTAAGTGTTTATAGTCATTGTGAATGACATGTTTGGGTTTCTTTGGCTTGGCCTCTTCAATCGATGGTGATGGAGGTGTAATTGGTAGAGTTGGTAGGTACGCGGAGGGGACGATTGATTTCCCCATAAGAATACAGATCAAAGAGGTGATGTATGTTTGGATCACAAAGAAGAACAGCTCTTCAATCGGGATCTTCCAATAGGTAGGGCCAATAATTGCATCTTCGGGATAACCCCACACCTCATTGCTAAGGAGATATGAGTCCCATGGTATTGTTGCGGTTACAGCTATCTAGAAATGCAGGACTATTAGGAACCGGCTGGGGAGCTGAGTCAATGTGAAAATGGAATAAATCGCTCACAATCAGCAAACACGTTAATTTGTAGTTATCGACGCCTGTTTTAAAGGGATGCGTGAGACCCGTGAGGATTACCGCCAGTGGTATTGTGTATTTTGCATGTCTAAAGCGGTTAGAAAAATCCAGAGTGAGTTTTCTGTTTCATAATCGCAGTAGATAGGGTCCTTTGGGGCCACTGACACCAAAGCATAATCCCAGCCTGTCATTATATAAAAATAGCCCCCAATTTTTCGAATTGCGCTATTAGACTTAGCTACCCAGTGAGTATTAACAGTACTAGCAGTTGTCGGCTTGATCTATAATTGTGTTGGTTTTGTAGATTAATATGGTTGCAGCAAGAATAAAGGGAATTGATGAAGTCGAAATTGAGATAAATTCAGGTATGGTATCAGGGCACTAAGATAGGGATGTTTGACAAATGACATATGACTCGAGATTGTCAATTATATCGTAAAGATGATATTGATTCTCAAGTGAAACTAAAAATTCGATTTCTAGGGGAAACAGCTGCCATATTATACAAACTTTGAGTAAACGAAGCTTTCTAGCTCAAACACGGAATCGTTGACGTCTTCATGTCTAGTAGCCACGGTTGGAACTGACAGTCCCTGCAAATCACCGCAAAGGCTTATAAAACATAAGATTAAATTAAAAAAAGAAATCCAAAAAATCCACACGGATGGAACAAGAGAAATCCCCGTCCACTCGGAGCTTAAGTTTTCAGTCTAGATAGAGCTCAACGGCTGCTTAATGGAGTATTGCGCTCTGTAGGTGGCAGGCAGCGGTCGTACTCTGCATTGGCCGAAACGATTCAATCTGAATTAGAAAAATACATGACGCGATGACTTTTGCTTCTTCCGCGGTCGAAATCCGGTCCCCTGCTAATGCAGGGCCATGTGCATTTCGGCCGCGAATCAAAAGCATCGTGGCGGGTGCTTGTGGCACTGTAAACTAGCGAACTTTCTCATCAGATTAACTGCATCTGGAGGTCTCCCATTCTCGGCTTCAACACACAAAATCCAACATGACTTTCCCGCATTGTCATCTGAACCCTCAAGAAGGACTGTGTGTCAAAACATCGTTGTTCTAATTCCTACTTAAAACCACTCTGATAGCTTTCTCTTCTATCATCACTCTCTCTCACACAACTCCACCTGTCCCTTCATCATAGGAACAATCAGTCCTGAACAATCTTGTCACGCTTCCTTCGAACCTGTCATCTCATACCTTCTTCCACCCTTTACATTCCAACTTCGGACGATACCTTGTCTCGATTTTCTTTCTTTTGACAATATCTTTTCTATAACTAGAAAGTCAATTTTTGTACTAGCCATGGCAAATCCAGTGGTTTGTACCAAAGTTTTCCAGTCTGCAACCTTCCAAGGAAAAGACCATATCATTGGGCTTCCCCAACAAGGCGTCATTCTTAGAGTCAAGAAAGATGACATCTTTGAAATTGAATTTCCCGCACCCAAGATCCGCAAGATCGTTCAAATAGGTACAAATTCCAAGTTTGCAACCATATACTGGTCCGAGGACACAAATTCGATCATCTGGTGCATCGGTGAGCAAGGCTTGATGGCGGGGTTTCCAAAGGTTGGTTTGAATCGTCAGTGAAATTGCAACGTACACACGTTAACTTACTGTCAAATATCAATATAGATTTTCTCTCGAAACGAGTTTGGTTCCATCAAATGGGAAATTGTCCCGGAAGGCCCAAACAGAGACCGTGACATCGAAAATCTCTTGTCAATCCCCGCCTTCAAGAACAGCTGTATCATGGCATTGAAAGGCATTCCCATTCGCAACAGAACTGGGAGCAAAGACCTGCGACTGCATATTCACCATACCAAGTGGCAAAATGTTGCGGAGTACTCGAAAGAACAAGAATGTAAAGTGCTTCTCAAGACGGTGGGGATGGACTTTGACTACGTATGTACCTAAACGTTTCCCCAAAACACCCAGCTGTTGCGAAATCTTGTTGGCGCGTTAGGCGCAACAGGTGTGACTACCTTGGAACGTGGTTACGTTGCTATTGTCGTTTTCCCCCATCAACTTTACTCATCACACCTTCCACTCATTCCCCCAGAACACCCTCTGGGTGTTCACCATACTATGCCCATATGGTCTGTTTGAGTCGAATCGTGATCGTGAGCATACAAGAATCAGAAAAAGAAGAGGTTGCTAACGCCCCCGTGTGCTGAAACAGTTTTTCCCTAAGGTCAGGCGAGGCCCGCCTCCGCCACCGAAGCGCGTGGTCAGGAAAGAGATCGAACCACCACGTCCTCCTCCTGCACCACCAAAGCCAGATCAAGCCAAAGAACCATTCGCATATGAGCCTTTGAAGGCACAGCACCTAGCTGCATTGAACGGGGTCATTCCCAATCACTCATCGGGCAACTCTGGGGCTGGGGCTTTGGCCTTGTCCTCCGAGGGCTCGGAGGGGGATGGGAAGTCGGAGACATCTGGTATGCAAAATTCTCTCCCCAGGAACGAGACCCACCTAACACGGCTATCAGGCTTGTCCCCTGCAACTGGTTCCGGGTCTCCCTCCACCCAATCACAAGGAGGAAAGGATCAAGAAGAACACGGGGAAGAAGAAGATCAAGATGAAGAGAAAGAGGAAGAACAGGGACAGGAACATCGCGGGACGGCTCATGAGAGTGGACTCGAGGCTCAGCAGATCGGAGATGTGAAGAATGGCGATTCTCACAGCGACGATAACCCCCTCGATCCTCTCTTGTTGACCGCTATCGCAACTTGCTCTGAGTGCACCCACGTCACAGGTTTAATGGATCTGGCTGGCTTAGATTTTGGCAGAGGTATGTGACATCCTCTTGTGAGATACGCGAAAAAGTGCCTGACATAAAACTAATACTCGTCTAATTAGTCGAAGATCGTTTCATCCCGAGCTCTGCCGCTCTCGGGGCGGGATGGAATAACCCCGTCCCTCCCAGAGCAACTGGTCGCCTCGGCTATCGCGGGCAACGACAGGAACACCCAGTCAAAGCCGAAGAAGGTCCGAAACGAGAGAGGAGAGAAGCCCGACGAACCGAAGAACCGGTAATCGATATTTGGAGTGACATCAAATATTGGACCCAAAAGGTCCAAAATGCTAAAAGAGACACATGATCGATCTCCTTGCGGGCCCCTTTCTATCTCTGCCCTGTCTCATTCTTATATACGAGCTAATGGCTGGATCAAATTAACAAAAAAAAGATCCCTGTTATATTTTCTGTTTTTTTATGTTAACCTGGGACCGTCTTATTTTCCCGTTGTTTAGTCCAATTTGTTTGTCTTGTTCAGCCAGGCATCATCTTGTCTGCTCCCAGGCGACGCTTGGCGAATCTACAACTAGCTCAAGCTATAGGAACTATATACTTCTATCAATTACGGCGAAGGTTCAAAATGCTTCATATCATTTCCTATCAGTGATTTTAGGGAGCGAGGAGGCGAGTGACGCTCATAGAGGTGTCTTCTCAATGCCTCGAATCTGCAACTCCCCGTATTTCTTTTCTTCTAATTTTCGCAAGAACACCTTGTAATTCTCAAGAAAAGAAAAAATGAGGACAACAAAGTAAGAAAGTCACCTTGTATGGTGGCGTACGCTGTGCTGTAAAATAGAACCCAGCCGCTTGATTTCCGATTATAAATTCCCAGCCATAGAATTAATTCTCCCACCCCAAAACGATATATGTGTTGGCTTCCCAAAATCCAACAGACCTTCTCAATTTGCAAAATCCATTTTCTCGAGACGTAAAGGAAGGGACGACATGGTACTCGAGTATACCTTTACTATTAGAGCTAATACAATCAAAGTATGTCCCACTATTATCCGGCGGTGCTTAATATCAAGCTAGGTTGTACCTCGAGTACAGTTACTCTAACCAATCAAAGCCTCCACGCTGATGCGGCAGACCGTGCCTTCGCTCCAATCCGAATCCTAGTCATATGATCATCTGACCAGAATCAAAGAACAAAAAAAGGTTTCTACCCTTGGAAGAAAAGAACAGGAGGAATGCTCAAGAATGTTGATGGCAGCAGTAGACAGGGGCCTTCTGCAGCGAAGAAAAGGCATATTATTTCTTCAAATGCACGGGCGTTCTGTCTCGTTTCCCGTGAGGTTGCAGCTGGTGAGTCGAATAAATCCTTAGCTCTATCTCGAAAGGAAAAAATTTAAAAAAAATTTAAAATTTTTTTTTAAAAAAATAGAGTGGCTTTGTGTACCTTGAGCACTACATGGTACAAGTTCTTTTTTTTTTTTGACACTTGTCGAAATTCATCCCTCACTGCATGCTGCAACATTGCAGATTGCATTGGGATTACATGTACATATCGCGCTAAGACCATATTCTGCACATCGCATGGACCCCATCTGTTCTGTGGATGGTCATCTGGTGTTGGTCGCATGGAGCAAAAATACTGAGGGAAAAATCCAGTGATAGAGATGCACTTTTGCGGGGTGAAGGTGGATGCGCAGACTTTAGCATCTTATTTCGATAAGCGTACACTGTTCTTTCTACCAGCACGCTAATTATGATCGCGCGGTATCCGACAGCTAATAGTATTCGCGGTCAGCGTCTATTTCGTCGAAGAAGGCTTAGATATCACGTTTTGACACTAGAGAGTTTATGTCATCATGGGTAGGATCATGGACTTATGTCATCGGTAACCTTGAGGAAGCAGATGGCCTCATCACAAGGGGTGGGTGGAGGGGTCTCGTTTAAGCTACCTTCTCGTGCTCATCACCCCTGGTAATGATCACAAGCCAGACAAGAACCCTAATTTTGTCAAGGCGGGAGCTATCAATGTCATTGATTGGAGGCCGTTCCCAAGAACCAGGTACATTGTTATAACTTTCGGGGAAAAAGATATTTCCGCGATGGAAACTCGATTGAGGTCTGACCGAAAAAATTAGAGGAAGTAAAAAAAAAAACCTTGAAATTATCTCAAGGCATTAGAAATTATTGTGCGAATTTTGGGTGATTAAAGAACTGCGGCGAAGAGCCTGAAAATGCACAGGTAGCTTTCTATAGTTTGAAACCAAGAGATTTACAGGAAATATGGGTAGAATATGTACGTAGACGAAGATTGAAAAAAAAAGGCATTTTGCATTTCCAAAGAATAAAAGACTAAATAAAGAAAGACAGCCGTCTAACAAATGAAACTCTGTGTAATGTTGTGTAGAACCCATAGACTCCTGAAAATATAGTATGAACGCCGTACATGGTTCACCAAAGCGAAACTGCCCCTCGAGGATAACTACAGGAATATGTCACCGTAAGTACAAATGAACAGCGCAAAAATAAAGAACGATCACGTCGCTTGAAAAACGCCAGCGCATCTAGTGGAACGCGAGAATGAAAGCCAAAAGGAGATAACAAGAATAGCACCGTGTAAACAATAAACAGGATCGAACGCCGGCTACAAAGGAAATCGGGGGAAAGAACCGTGAAAATAAATAAAGTGTAATACATTTGTCGGGAAGGGTAGATTCAACCAAGAACACCAAAAAACACCAAAAACAAAATAAAAGGAAAATGATAACGAGATCCGGTTTACTCATTGCGCTGCACGTCGCTGATGTAAGCAGATTCAAGTTGCCTTGAGTCAAATCTTGGAAGATATCGTTAGGCTAGCCATTCAAAGGGTCATTAAAAGCCATTATCGGTCATAAATATGTTGAATGCGCATCCCCGTAGAATTTAAAAGCAAAGCAGCTCGCAAAATGTCATGATAGTAGACAACTCGGAGGGATACGGTGGTTTGTGTTGGAGGATATTAGTAGAGGTAGAGTTCGTCGAGTTTGAGCCGAACACCCCATCGCTCGAGGACGCCGATTCGATCTTTGAGATAGGTGGGAACTTCGATTTTCCACCACTTGGTTCCACGTCCGCTCCAGACGCCGTCCGAGGTGATTCTCTTCTCTCCTTTGCGCTTCGAGGGTGGGTTGCCCGAGTACGCAACACATCTCACGAGCGAATCGGAAACGGAGAGGTATTCTTCGTTCTTGCCGAGGGAGCCGAAGGTTAATGTCTGAAGTCGCTCAGGTAACTTCGGGAGGAAATGGACTAGGTCAGCCCAGGTGCTTTCGGGCGGAATGTTAGCAGTGCGGCTGGGGTTCATATTAACGTGGAGGCGAAGATGTTTCAATCTCCGGAGTGGGAGGAAGAATGAAACGGTCCGCTCCTATGAAGAATGAAAAAGTCAGCATTCTTGAAATCGCAATATAAGTTGGAATAAACTTCGGGTTTCTTACCAATCCGTCGGAGTTCCATTGTGAGTGAAATGAAACCGGGCTTTCAATAGTTATATCCTCGAGTTTAGGGAAGTTGTTGGCGATATACTTGCACATGCGAGAGTCAACACTCATGGCATCTCCAATGTAAAGACACCTGAGGCTGTAAGGATCGATCCTGAAATGTTGCAAGATGTCGAGATCGGTGCCGTAGTTGGAAATGAGCTCGAAGCTGAGGGGTGAGAAGTTATGCTTCATAACCCAAGTACGGAATCTCTTTGGCATCTGGACACGCAAATGGCGGATATGTTTTGATAAGGTAGGAACCCTAGAAAATGAAAAAGAACCGGGGTCAATACACTTGCTTCCAGTGCTTATGGGAGCAGCTTGAACGTTTTAGATTACTTACTCCATCAGCGTTTCTCGGACTAGAGCCTCATTCTGGGGATGTATTTCCAACCGCTCGTACAAGAGAGGCGTCACGATCCAATGAAATCTCTTGGAGACGAGAGCTATATTCAAGAGAGTAGTCCTTCCGGAAACTACTCGACCCCGGCCTTTCCTATCATAGTATAAAGCATCTTGTCCCGCGTATCGGAATATCTTTGCCAGTACATCGTCGGGTAGTTGTTTCATTGTCTTCCGGGTCCGCCGTCGAACGTACTGTGAGCCACTCGACGACTTCCCCTGGCTTTTCGAGTAGTGTAAGCTCGGACCGTGGTGCTGATGGTGGTATGAGCTGTTATTGTGCGAGCCTGAGTAGGAACCAGTGGTGTAGGATGGTTGTGCCTGCGACGGATACTGTGCACCATAGACATGTACATGGCTGGTACTTGGAACCTTGTGTCGTACTTGTGCACCATATGCCGTCGCTGGAACGTAATTTGCGTCCCACGGTCTCTCCAACATGTCCGATTTCTCCCAAAGGATGTTCTATCCCCAGTCGGTTGGTAGTGTTAATCTGCTTTTGGGCACTCTATGCTTGGATTCGCGGACAGTAAAATGTGTTGAGTAGGTTGGGAGAGCGAGGTTGAAGTCTTGGTCGATATCCCCGGCACGAAATGAAGAACCCCGCCTCTAGAATTTATCGGATGTCGAGGACGGGGACTGCAAAAAATAATAGAAATGTATCCAGATATGCTCTATGGGGGTAGAAGAGACAAGATATCCAGCCTAACGTCTGTCCTTTATAGATAGTTCTCCGAATCAGCAACCTTTCTCCGTCCTGAAACGTCTGGTCCCACAAAGCGGCTCGGGGCTCGGGAATGTTCGACTGAAACGACGATGGTTCTTTATGACAAGAGCTGCTGTTGGCCTGTCGAAAAAGAAGATGGCTGAAGGGTAGTCGATAAACCCAGGCGAATAGAAGAGCGTTTCCAGTCCAAATCCAACAAATGGTGCGACGACGATAAAGACCGCCAGGCGAACAAGGAGGCAAGCGCAGGGAAGGCGTCTGTCAGGAATGATAAATGATAAATGATGATCAGATGAAAATTAAAAAATGGCCGGAAGCGACGAGGCCTTTGGATATATAATAAAAGCAAGGTACCGATTTCACAACCGTCTCCCCATGCGACCCAGCGTCTTTAAGAGGGTGGTAATATGCTTTTCCCTAAGCCTGTCGGGGAGCGGGATACTTCCTTCTGGCTCTTTGCTTTTTCCTTCTTCGATTTTTCTGGTTTTATTTTTTCTTCTTTTCTTTCTGTCCCCCTCTCCACTCCGCTAACTTACTTTGACAAAAACCAGGTGCGCCTGTGAAAGAGGATAGAGGACCTTATGGCCAGTTACTTGTGAGGCACCAAAGCTAAATCTGGTCGCACCACCACACCCTCTGGCCTTTTTGGAGGAGGGGTGGCTGCTTTTTGGGGTTCTTTGAAGTCTCGTTAATTAATTCTCTTTTTTTGTCCGACCCCACCATGCATATGCAGTCAGTCTATCACACACACCGTCCGAACCTTCGTCATGTTCTAAAATGTCGGACTGTGAAGGAGGGGTACCGCGAGGTTCAAGAACTACTTTAGGGGACCGTGGGAATGTCAACCGTCCCCAGCTGGCAGCTTGAAAAAGAGGAGCTGAAGTCCTTTTTAGCTAAAATAATAGCACTACGGGGAGGGTGTGCTCATAAACGGGGGAAACCAAAGGAGAAGCGTGAGTGAGCAGGCGAAGCAGGGCCGTTTCGATGAAAGAGGAACCTGCGAAAAGAAGCCGGATTTCGTGGGCAGAAGGAGGGGTAACTGGGATGTGGATTTGGAAGAAGAGAGCAGGCTAGTTGCGGAACGGTATTACTATACCATGAATTTATTATATCGGGATATCCCAAAGGCTCACAGCTCCGGAGGCCCGTCAAGAGACACGGAAAGACTCGAAACTGAGCCTTTCGCGATTGCTAAGAATATATCGGCATCCGGTCCTTTCACAAGGGAAGAGGCGCTGCAGATTTCGCTTTCGCGAACAATTGACAAGGGTATGTTCATGCGATCGAGTAAGAAACTGAGCGCTCTCTCTCTTAAGCCTCGCCCTGGTTCGGCCGGTCCCAACGGAACTCGACAAACACTCAGAGACGGGACAAGAGTGGAGTCCTCAGGCAGATTCTGTCTGAGATTCCCATGGTCTAGAGTTCACGGCCCCGTTCCCCACGTAATAGCCCAGATGTATGTTAATGTACATGTACGTACTGTTCCTCCTGTACATGCAACCAGACGATCGCACGTTAAGCGATCCCGTCCGTTGCACATACACTCTAATACCAGAATGGAATCGAGAGGGCACAGTCTGCACCTCTCCAGGCCTTAGACAGGGCCCTTGCTTTGTTCTTTCCTCCTCGCCAGAGCTCAGTGGTTCGAAAAAGCCGTTGCAGTTCGCGGATAAAACTCGTGGGCTTATCGATTAGGCGTAATCTTCAGAGATATATTTCGATCCATCTGACACCTTCCTGCTCCTCCAACTCGTGTCGCACCTTTCGAGAACTCCTGATGCGATATGATCGTTGACTATCATATGCATCCGCAGCGGATGCCATCCCTCACTTAATTCTGAGCTGACCTGAGACCCGCGAGCTTCGAGGACTGAGGGTGAAGGGGGGCTGCCCGGCACAGAAAGTCATAGCTAGGAAACGAATACGGCGCAACAAATGGAACGCCAGGAAAGAAGTTTGGCCCTGTCAGAAAGTGGGCGCCTACCTAGAATGGTAGACGAATCAGATCGAATGGCCTCTTCAAGATCCAATAGCGTTGACAGGAGCCTTGAAGCAATGTCAACCTCGCTAAGCCCAACTTGCAAGCTTAGTGGATACCATGTACGGGAAGGACCACGGTCTTCAGTCCATAGAAGAGCCTGCAAACTCTCGGGTAAGGGAGCACCTTTCGCATGGTACGGCGAACTAGCCCACGGGTATGCTGATTATCTACCGACCGCGTCCATTCATGCAAGACGAGACTTATGACCTATTGCATGAGATTATGAGAGGGAAAAACGAGAGGGAATGCAACTTTCGCAGACCCAATAGAAATTCCAATGGGAACAAAGCCTCGCTTCGTTCCTCAGAGGGCTCATAACTTTCGACGCACCTGATCGAGTCTCATTGAGGCGTCTTGTTATTTTTGGTGGACACACGGTGCTATCGATAAGGGCCAATGTGTGGAGCTTCAAGCGAAAAGGTTCGCGCAGGTGGTACCTTTTCCCAATTGAATTTATCGAGAAGCGGATGCCCGCCTCGATCGTCCCATCTCCCATCACGTTATTGCAGAAAGTTTCCAGGCAGCAGGGCAATACCTTGGAGATTAAAATCGAGTCACAGTTTTACTTTCGATACTTAGCTCCCCGGCATCGGGCTTGAGTCTTCTGAGCGGATTGAGGAAAAAATGGTTGGGAGGTACCTGGTCGGCTGACCTTTTCAAGTTCAATCAGCGACTCCCGCGGATTGGCTGGAACGAAGACCTGAACCTTGTCCGCTGCAGCGTGATGTAATATCGCAGGTTGCCGGCTCTCTTTTTAGTGCGAAAAGCTCAGGGTGCCCTCCTTGGTCTTTTACAGCGCCGAACTAAACCTGAATATTTTGCAAACCATCAGTTGACTCGTTGGAGAGAGCTTGATCACATTTACGAAGCGACTGGGATCGCACTCATTTGAGTAAATCTTCTCAAATAGAACAATAGGTAATAGATATTTCTAGCAGAGAGTGAATAAGGGCGAGCCCGCGTGGGGTTTCTCTCAATCGGTGGAGTTCAGTTACGAAGTGGGCGTCGTAATATCGAAGCTTGCAGCCAGCTAATGCACTTACTTGCATGATGGCCGGGAGAACATTCCAAGTCCTCGCTTCTAATCCAAACTTTGCGAATAAAATGCAATTTGATTTCACAAACTGCAGTGATGGCGCGTCTCGTCACAAGAACCCCAGAAGACGTGAAAATATTCCCGATTCGATTCTATTTTCCATTGGTTCATGAACGTTCAGACACGCTTGATCAGCCCGAGGTTCGAGACCTCAATCGTTTATGGAGCATTCTCACAAGTCTTAGGCATGAAAATGTTCTGAGCTTTTGCGACGGGTAGGCACCGAAGTCGCGGCCAGGACGATAGTCTACTGTAGCTGGCGTGACACAGCGCGACAGCCGTGTCTCGCCTGCGCGCAGACGATGTGGAAAGCGAATCGGGTTTTCTGGTAACGTAACATGGCGATGCGGTTTACCGTCTGGAACGGGCCTGTTGTCTGTCGCCTGGAGAGAGCTGACTTGAATACAATCAATCGCATTCACATGGATTCATATGTATCAATCATCTCAGTATCTTCTGATGACTGTGCAGGGACCACCCGCCAATTTGTCTCCTGCTTATCGATAATTCAAAAGGAGCCCGCTTTCCGAGACCTCGATGCTGCTGGTGCTGCCGTTTGACGCAAACCTGACACTTTCCCTACGTCAGTTAGCCGTCCCCGCACACCGGTGTGCACCGAAATTTACATGGCGCACCTTTTCTTGCCTTGGTCTTGGGTGGCGTCACGAGGAAGCTTAAAATGATGCCCAAAGGTCGCAGCCATCCAAGATATGCTACCGAAAGCTTCAGGAGCGCTTTGGGGTCGCAGAAGTGACCAGTGGCTGAAATTCAAAAACACCAAGAAGTGGCTAGACCTAATACCCGCACTATTCTCATATTGTTCGAGCGGCTTTGCACTTTGCTACCAGAATCTCGCCAGACCGTTATCGCCATCTAGGGTCTTTTGAAGAGTTCCTGCCACCGACGGCCGAATAGAGTCACGCCTGCAATCTCTGGCCCGCAAATTCTTGGTCATACCGGTTCGCTACCTCTCGCAGAAGAGCTATCTAGTCAAGTGTACTTGTATTCATATCAAAGTTCTCACTTGCGAGCTTGGGCACATGAACCGTCTATTGGGGTACAACTCCAGCCATATCAACACTAAGTCGCCACGTGCGATGGACCGCAGACCCTTTTACCAAGCATTATCAACAAGGTCGCCACTCTGAAATTTGCACCTTACTCTGTCAGACCCTCGTCAAATTCTGCACGAGGACATGATCTAAGGGTCTATGTGCCCATGACAAAAGTACATACCCTTATAATCCCGGGTACAGAGTACAAAATCCATATCGACACGCGGGAGCCAAGAAACGTCAAAAGAACCACCCCACAACCGCGAGGCCAGGCGAAATAGTCTCGTGTCTTACAAGCTTGAGACTGCTTTTCTTTATCTGAAGATCTTGGTGGCGTTCGAGATATAATCATCTTCCATAGTCATTCAGATGAAAGTCGCTTCTTAGTAAGGCTCCTCTCCCCGTCCCTTTCCAAGAGCCCTAATAAGACACCTCCACCGCACCATCCACATTCCATTTGTCATTTTCTTTTCTTGGAACTCGGCGCTCGAATGAGTATCTTGCGACGGAGGAAACGATGACAGAGATTATAGCGTACTTACTCTCCCACTCCCCAAATGTTTCACTCTGACATCCTTTTATATCCCGAGCTCTCGCTTTGTTGGATTTGATATCGCGGAAACTTCTATCGCATATACCTTGAAATGGTAGCTTGGGACGCTAATACGAAGTTTCTCACGCTCAGTCTAGGCGTCGTGGTCGGTGTCGGCCTGTCGGTCCTGATGGTGGGTTTTCTTCTAAAATTTCATACTCTCACTGGCGCAACTAATGAAGGATGTAGGCCCGCGCCTTTTACATAAACTATACCATGTCAAAAGCAAGAAAGACCACAGCCCAAAACGTTCAGCAGGGGATGGCGAGAGAGGTATCCATGAGAGAACGCCGACAAAGTAGTCGAAGGGTTGCAAGAAGTGGCCGTGCTCGGGATTATTATGACGTGGAGTCTGGTCTGCGAGAGTATGTTATATTCTCCAAGAATATCAAAAGATGGATCGGGTTCATTAACCGATGTATATTATGCGATAGGCCACCTCCCGTACACCTTGCTAGAGAGTGGGAGGACCCGCTTCCCCTTTATGAGCTTCCACCGGAATATTCTGCAATCGCAAAACCTGGACAGCGAAGAGTAGAGACACCGACAGACGACCCAGTACCCTATGATGAGATTGATTTATATCAAAGCCCAACTACCGCTTCTTCATCGTCGTCATCGTCTTCTTCATCGTCTTCTTCGTCATCCTCTCAGCATATGCCAACTCCAATACGCGAAGATCCCCCGTTCTATTCCGTGACGGTCAGATAGCATTTGCGACCCGAATACTCATTCGCTAACAAGGTCCCGACTATTGTTCCTATAGTCTATGATCTTGAAGCTGATCCTTTTTGTTATTGCATTTAATTACTTTAGCACTTGATGTGTGTGCCGAGTTTATATCCCTTTGCCCCTGCCATATACCCAAGTTCGAGATTTCATTCTATTTCATAATATAATATCTACAAATACCTACCTACGTGCTTTTGCTTGCTCTGCTTTGTCTTTGTTGGCGTTATAGGAGGCGTTATTAGAGGCGTTCAAGGGCGATTTTGCATCTGGAGTTCGTGTCTTTTATTTTTAATTATTTATTCCTTCTATTTCTTTAATTTTTGGGGATAACAGCGAAAGAACTACATTACATAATTCTTTCCTCCAGAACCCCCTTGCGTTTCTTCGGCAAAGATAGCGCATTATAAACCCTTAAATTAAACATACAAAATCTTTTCAGGCTTAGTCAACCGTCTCCTCTCATATAGCTTTTTGCATTTGAAACAACTCCACCCTAACTACCAATAACTATATGCTCGTGTCCTGATATCTACATTGAAACGAAAAGAAACAGAAAAAAGAAAAGAAATTATGGGTAATCCACAAACCTATCACAAACTCCGTATCCAATGCCCCCAGCAAATCTCATCATACATTTATTGAAGCTGACACGCAATCCTCTAAACCGATCCATCTTTTCATAATGTCGCCTGACAACTCCGTCAAGGAAAAAAAACGCAAGCAGAAAACGAAAGAAAGAAGAAAAAAGGCGTAACAAGCTAACTTAAAAGCTGCTCAAGCTCCATCTCTTCACTCATCCTCTCCTTCCTCAACATTCATACCCTTCTCCTCACTAAAATCAGTAAGCATCATATGTTTAACGACCTCAATTGCCTTCTCAACAACTTCATCCGGCGTCAACTCATCCGTCCAAATAACCTCACAATCCGGCTCAACTTCTTCGTCATCTCCAACCTCTTCGCCGAGAGATTTCGGGACCTCCGCGGTCACAATCTGGCTATGAACCATGTTACTTTTCATGTAATGGTTCTGCCTTTCTTCGATTCGTTGCAGCAAAACTTCCTCCGATGCAGTAAGGAAGACGAAGCGGAGGACGGCCAATCCAGGCTCAGAGAGCTGGTTGCGCAGGAGATCTCGGTACGCTTTCTTCAAAGCTGAACAAGTCGTGATACAGCCTGGGGGGTTCGAATTACTGACAGGCAGTTCCTCAGGAGGAGAAGTAGGAGTCGTGGCGGCTTCTAAAGAGACCGAGCTGATTCGCTGGAGCCAACCCCAGCGGTCTTCATCCGTCAAGGGATGCCCTTGCGACATCTTTTCGATGTTCTGTGGTATCGTGGTTAACCGTCGGTCCTTGTAATAGGCGACTTGTTCAAGCCACAAAGAGATGAAGGAGGAAAGGGAGATGGGTTTATTGCTACATATGGTAGCTCACCTCTGAAGAGTGAAGGTCGTCACCTTCAATCATTGGTAACCCATAGGTGGCAGCGATGGCTCTTGCCACAGTCGACTTGCCGGTTGCGGCGGGTCCAGCGACGATGAAAATTCGAGGCAATTGGCTATCAGGGGGAAGACCGGAGTCCTCAGGTGGAGTTCCTGAAGAGCTCATTGGGCGATTCGAGACGCTTAGAGAAACTGGAAGAAACTCTCGATGAGGATTGACGATAAAGCGACGAGGGCTAACTATGTCCGCGATTTTGGGAGACGCGGAAGATGGGAAGGATAGATAGAAGCAACTGTCGTGGGACTGGTTTGTTAGCGATGGTGGAAATGAAGATGGTATCGACGAGACGACGCCGAGACGGTGTCGTAGGCGGTTGATGTAAATAAATGAACACCCACAGTGACCGCACCTCATAACAGGGAAGGAACGAAATAGAAAAAAAAATTAAGCACTTACTAAGAGGCCCGAAGCCCCCTCGGCGCTCCCCCGCCACGTCGTATCAACTTCTCAGCGGAGGCTTACTCCGCAGAACCCAGACGACAAGAATGCGGGGAAGTCGCAATTCCATGCTTTCTTCGAAGCCCACTTAAAACGGAGAAAAAAAAAGACGCAAAGCGAAAAGGATAAAATCAAACGAAAAAAAAAAAAAACTTGCGAGAAAATTTTAAATTATTTTATTCTTTTTCGGCTGCCCGACATGACTGTTTCTGCTAGGTAGTCGAATCAGGAGTGCAGAGAAGGTGGAGAGAAATGTACGAGGTAAGCAGGCTCGAATATATTGCTCAAGACGGACATGTGGTCGTGAGACCCACCATGCGAGTCCAATGACATTCTTTTTTTTTTTTCATCCCTACTTGCAAAAAATGTTTAAACCCTTTCCCACATGTTTCTTCGAAACAAACTGACCATGCGGGTTAACCTACGGAGTATGTCAGTGCCATGTCATGTACCCCGGATCATCAGGGCCGGAGTTGTGGGAATTGGGGAACGAGGACGTCATATTTTCCTTCGGCTGACCAGGCCGACAGGTCGAACAATGCATATCTTTCGGTCTGATAAAACCCACCCTGGTCAAAGTAGCGCAATATAATACAACGGAACCGGCATCGACAGTTTGCAGGATTTCGTGTTGCGGGTGTGGTAGGTTCCTGGGCAATGTTACACGGGCATACAGATCCCAGAAAGTTGGGTAAGCGTTCCTATGAAGGGAATAGTGCGAAGAAGGTACCAAGGCACAGCTATAAAGCAGTTTTTATTATTGAATTGCTTTGGTGTGACATCTGAACATATATCATGTTTATATCTAGAACAAAACATCTGACTCTTGAACCCGATTTGGACTCGGAAAATATGGTCCTTCATATCCCAGAGGCATCGCTGTACTCTCTGCCAAGGATATCGATTCTCGTACGTAATCGGAGACCTTCTGGTATATCATATACCGCCCATCGGCCTGTTGATACTCTCGAAAGGCTCTTTGAACCTTCTCTCTCGCCTGGGAATCTACCACCCAAGACGCACTCCCGGTACTTGTATAATCGAACGGTATCTTTTCTGCTGCATCCTTTATATTAAAGTCTACGCCTAGACTCCATAGCACTCGCAGGGCTTCGCAAACCCGCTGTTCGTCTTCTAATAATAAAACAGCGAAATGAGCAGCGGTATATTTTTTTCCCGTCTGCTTCTCGTTCGGATCAAGCCCACAATCCATGACAAGCAGACTCATAGTAGACGAGTTTTCAAGCGCATGGCTAAGGGCGTTACGACCGCTACTATCCTTTGCATTCATGTCAGCGCCCTCATCTTGTAGGAAGCTCAAAACATCGTCGTGACCGTGGATCGCCGCAACATGGACTGCTGTGTGCTCATGAGCGCTGGTTTTTGTATTTAAGAATGCAAGATATTCCGGGGCTGTTAGATGTTGTTTCTGGCGTTGACAGAGCAACTTGAATACATCGTGGGCTCCCTTCTTAGCTGCAAGTATTATATCTGGCTCGGTCGTCCCCGTTTGTAAGATAGCGCCATTATCAAGTAGAGAAGCGACCGTTATCAGCCTCTGTTTTTCAATCTCTAAGGTAAGAGCGGTCTTGTCGTTCGCATCAACAGCATTGATATCAAGACCGAGCCGACGAAGGAGCGGGATTAGACTGATATTTGACGAACTTTGCGCCAACGCGAAATGCAACAGGGGTCTTTGTGCCGTTTTATCGAGATTTATAGCTGCTCCACACTTGGCGAGACGCTCGATTACTTCGTGCGATTTGGACAGTATCGCTAGATGAAGCAAAGATGTCTCATCTCGTAGTTGTTCGGTCGTTGGTTCTAGAATAGCCCCCGAATCAATGAATAGTTGTAGACAATCCAACAATTGGACATCACCCTCCCAAGGTCCAATGTCGTCAAAATCTTCGAATTCAGGTGGTAGGGTAGTGACAATATTGACTTTACTTCTCGTGCTCGTAGCCACCTGGAGAAGATGGGCGATTGCGGATTGCTGAGAGTGCTGGAAGGGTTCATTCGGATCAATCCCGGCTGTTAAGAACTGCCTGATAATTTCCATATCACCCGTGTAAAGCGCTACGTGCAGCGGCTTCTGTAGCGACAGCTTATTACAAGGGGCTCCCATATGTTCCAAGAGCAATTTGCATATTTCGGCAGAGCTAGAGGCGGCAGCATAAAATAGCGGTGAGTACCCGTTGTCATCCAAATCGTCGACGTTGATGATTTCCTCAGATAAAATAAGTTCCAAAAGTTTCTTCGCTGCTTCCTCAGCATCAGAACCCAACGCTTTCCCTGATTTTCTGAGGATATTGGTTGGTGGCTTAGGAAGCGGCCCAACGTCCTTCGCATATTCCTTTAGGAAGACCTTGATTCCTACTCCACCAAGGTAGTCTACCTCAAACGTGAGGAAGCTACATATTAAGTGTAGAGCGTTCATTCCGTTGCTCATACGCTGGCGAATGATCTCTTTGTCTGAAATGAGAATATGCCTTAGCAAAACTTCGGCAGTGGAGAAATTGCCATGCCATAAAGCAAGCTGTAAGGGCGCCGCATTTTCTGTATTCAATTGGCCTATCAATCGCCTGACCTCCTTTTTCTTCGAAGCCTGGACGAGACTCTTCAGGCATTCGGTACTATTCGAGGTCGCTGCCAAATGCAACAGGTTCTGTCCGTAGTGATCTTGAACCAAAAGATTTGCGCCTCTGGCGATCAGAGTTTCAACCAATTTAGAATTATCTTTAGATATAGCAATAAAAATGGGAGTACGTTTAGCATCATCTGTCGTTTCGATATCGGCTCCGTTACGAAGAAGGAACTCAACGTAGTCAGTGTTGCCATTCTCGGCGGCTAGTAAAATCGGCCACCACCCGCCGTCGACTTGAGAAATCGTACTAGTAGCATCAAAGTCAAATAGTACCTGACCAGCATCGCAAGATCCACAAACTGCAGCGGTTTCATATGCTGAGTAGCCCTCAGAATCCCCGGTTTCTGGTGTAAACCCGGTATCTAAAAACATCTTTACTATGAGTGGTTGGTTGCGTACACAAGCGAGATGTAGAGGAGTCTGGCCCTTCTTGTTTGTGTGCACTCGAAGGTCAGAATCCAATTCGTGCGGGTCGGGGCACTCGGCCATGACTCTAAAAAGGTGAACTGCCATCAATTCTTGGTCTTGAAGGATAGCAAGATCCAATACGTTATTTCCATCGTCATTTGGCAGGAAAAGTATTGGCAACATTGTAGACTCCGCTGCTAGCGCAAATTCGATTGTCCCTTCCGCTCCATTTTCGACTGCATAATGAAGGAATGTGTTCCCACTATCAGGGTCTTGATAATTTGGCACGGCGCCATAAAATATCAGTAGTGAGATGATATCCGTGTAACTTCCTTTTGCTGCGAGATATATGGGCAAAAATATGTATTGTCGGATATCCTTTGGGCCAGCGGCATTCATACCAGCTCTCAGGAGTAAGTGTGCGATTTCGGTCAAGCCATCCCTACAAGCTACTTGTAGGCAGTTGAGATTCCCGGAATCACCAAGCCCGTCCAGCGATATCATCTGATCGCGATCCAGAGAAGAGAGTATCAGATCAAGGATAGTCTCGTCTCTGTTCATTGTGGCAAATTGTACCGCCTTTGAGAAACTCGCCCCGGTTCCTACTGCTGAATAACAACAGATATCTTGGAAGCGAGTCAAACAGAGCTCAACGACCCGGGAATAACCACAACCCGCGGCGATGATGAATGTGTTTGAGATCAAAATGATCTCTTCTGGTGTGAGCGGGGAATCATCGGGTGAACTGAGAAAGTCGTAGATAGCGATCAAATTTTGAGATTTCATACGAGCCCATAGCATCCTCGGAAAAGTTTTGATAAAGCCGAAGTCTAGGCTTGGGTTGAGTAATTGGATGGCTCGGACGGTAGGATCCGCGCTACGCATTCTCGTTGGGCTCGCGGTCGCACTTGGGCTTATTTGACCCCTAGCAGACGCATTTGAAGGGCTTCTAGATGGTGCGGTAGTTGGCCGAGAGAGTGCTACAGGATGACTTGTTAGATGATAGCAACCAAACGGGTTTCAAAGAGCGGGTGAGATTACATAGACCAGTTATACTAGTGAGCGGTAGTTCCACAGCTTCTACTGCCGCTACACTGTACCGTGACTCTGTGAAATTTGCTTTCGAGTGGAGTCTCCACAGCAGCTTGCACTCGTCGCTTTCGTCCCCAAGCACCCTCTCGCAATGGAGAGCGAGGCTGCAACAGATATCAACCACGGATTTCCTCTCTTGCACACTTTGAAACTCTAATTTGCAGAATATTTGAGTCTCGATGGAGTAACACGCCCGAGAAGCCAACGCCCTCGCGGTTTGCGTCCACGAGTGGTTCAGACCTAGTACCTTTTGGCAAGTCTCAAGCAATCCAAAAACAAAATCCCCAGCATGGAGCCAGTGATCGCTGCTCCTGAACTTCTTTAATGCTTGCTCCGCCATATGGAAAAGCATCTCTTTAGAAAAGATTGGCTGCAAACCGTTCGCTTCCGCTTCGTGCACTTCTTGGATAATTGTCGAGAATGCGTCGAATATTCTTAAAAGGTTGCCGTTCTTCTGTAGGGCGGGTACTAAGACTACCAATAGATCTTCTGGCGTTCCTGAAATGCCGCTAGCGTGAAGTATATCAATCATCTTGTCGAGATGGCTATTATCCATGCGAAGGATTGACTCAGATGTGGTGACTTCCGGGCTGCGAAATGCCGTCGTCTGTCCGTTAAATCTGCGGATAAATTGGCATATCCGATAGAAATAGCAAGTTAAGATATGTCTTGCGCACAAATCTGGGATATTTGCAAATGACACCAACGCGAGATGCTCTGCATCTGGATCGGAGCCGATATACCCAAATACTCGATGCTCTGCTACAGGGAATTTACTAGTCCCAAGATCTTCCATTCCGTTCTTCATGCGGAGACATCGGTCGCTGTTACCAATGAAGATATCGTAATCTAAAGTATTGAACTCTGAACTTGGCCCTAGAGATATCAAACTCTGAGTTCGTTCATTATGTCCCGTATCTGGCAGATTCTCGTCCTCATCGATATTTGATTGCCATAATGTAAGAATTGCTTCAAGTGCGTAACGATCGATTTTCCAACCTGTCCAGTTACTATTGCGGTCATCCACCATGACATCTCGATACATTTCAATCTTGATAGTGGCTCGCTCCAGATCGTCGGATTCAGCTCCCACGTGGGAATACGCGACGTGAACCTGGAATTCGAACGACGAAAGAGCCTCAGCCGCCTCTTTTAGTTCGATATCGGATGAATATACGTAGTTCGTCATCTCCTCGAGGGCTTTCGCAAGAGATTCCGCAGTTGATGTTATCGATGGGTTTTCTAACGGCCAAGGGCATATATCTCTCAACCTATATCTCGCCAAAAACGTTCCGAGATCTCCATCCTCTGGAGGATCGGAGGGATTCAAGGGTTTGACAGTCCATTTCGAGCAATTTGTGGTCTTTCGAGCCATCCAATCGAGTTCCTGGCCATCAGGCACAGCGTCGAGTATCGGTCGATTACCTAGCTGTCGGCGAACCATTATCCGTAATAAACAAACGAAAAAAGTCGCCGCTAACTGGGCTAAAGTAGCAGAGTAGTGCATTCCCCTCAGCCCAGTAAACTGAGTGACAAAACCTACAACGCTAACAAACGACCCAATTACCGTTGCGATGTTTGGCGATTTCATGGCAATGTTGAACCTAGAAGTCATAATACGACGTCTATTTGAAGGGGCATATAAGCAGAATGCTCCAAAGTTCTGATCGGTTACCCTCTGGTGACGTTGAAGCCAAGCTATTCTCAATCGGTATCCTTCGGGAATATTCCGGCGCTCAAAATGCCAATCTTCTTCTTTTGATCTTTTCTGCACCACCATAGAGCAAATGAACATTCCGATGACTACGAGGCAAGTTCCAGCGACGGTCAGCGGGCAAGCATACGATGGTACAAAACGACCGTTTTTTGTGAAATTTTCATTGAACGGATGAAGATAAGTTATTGCCAGTTCGAACGCGACAACTCCACCTTGTAGGATTGTAGCCAGAGTAGCCACGAATGCAAGCTCCGTTTTTGTGGTCGCGTCTCCGGTGACATTTAATGATAGATTTGGTGGACAAACTGCAATGTTCTCCGTTCGTTTTCGTTTCCTGGTCCTCCGGCCGCTTGGAACTGGAGCGCTGGCGATAACCGGCTCGGATTCTAATTCGAATACGTTGTTCTCAAAAAGTTGGCTTGGAGTTTGGTGGACTTGGACGGGGTCCACCCTCTTTGAGGATCTGACGAGTTTAGCTGTAAGAGCCTCCGAAAGACTAAATACGCCGCCGAAAGATGCAAGATATGCGAGGTTACTCTCCTCATGTCGAGTGCTTAGAAGTCTATCCTCATCATGGCGCCCTCGGTCCACATTCGCGTTGACAGAATTGACCTTTTCGAGCCATAGAACTTCAGTAACATAAGGAGACCCCAACGTTCTGACAATCGTCTCGCCGTTCCAAAGTTCACAAACGTCAGCAGATGTGCTTGACATGAGCTCGAGTTCCGCGTCGCCTTTGCTCTCTCTCGCTCGGCCAATGACCGCTCTTAGCCATCTTGGACCGCCGACACGAATAGCAGATACTACGGCGGTGATGATGCCCAAAGGGGCCATCGCAAAGATGACTGCATCGAGCCACCAGAGCGACTGGCTCAGATACTGTTTCGCGACCTGCTCGCCAAAAAGAGTGAGCAGCGGTGCGAGGTCGCTGAATAAATTATTGCTAAAGTCATCACCTGCTCGAAAAATTAGTTTCAATTGATTTCCTCATGCAGGCCAGTCGGGAAAGACTGTGTAAACATACCACCATCGGCACGAGCCACTTGCGCACGAGATAAAATGTACAAAAATCCTAATCCAACGAGAAGAGGTCTGTTATGGCCGTGCGGCATGTTGTGTTGAAATCGCGCGACAACGGAGGAAGGATCCTGGATACATCCCCGCGACTTTGGATGATTACTTCAAGTCGACTTCGATCCAGTCTTTGTCGCGAAGGGTACGTTTGTGTAATTATTCGCGATAGAACCCCGACGCCCTCTTGGCGGGTACGATCGCGCCGCTATATCGATATTTGAAAGGATAACGTGAGTGGCTACCTCAGAACAGAGCATAGGCTCAGAAGGTATGCAAATCAAAACTGAAATCGAGAAAACATTAATAGCCCCCCCCTGTGATCCTTGATATTTGGCATGCGGCTGAATTGAATGGGCCCGCATTACCCGTGCCTGCGCTTTTGGACTTGGCAGTGAGCCTCCTGTCGAACATCCCGAAATCTTGCATTCAGGCCTGGTGCCCGATCAATCATGTTCGATACGTCTTTCATTGAGGCAGACTATTTGGCGCCGTATCACAAGCTGGAGATATATCATCAGTGCATGGAATATCCTAGAATGCGTGTTGCGGAGCTCCATCGCAGTGTATTACCTCACCTCCTGGCGACCGCCCATGTCCTGTGCTGCGGTGCATTGGAACTGCGGACTAAAGCAAAGGGAGCATCTCGATGGCCACCACGTCGATAACTCGATGCTGGTTTCTTTTCCCTTGTCCCTCGGCTCGACCAAGCTAGCATGCAAGATCTCAGAGCTTTCCCCGCCGCTTACTCAACTAGGAACTGTCGCGTGGTGCCAGCTAGCTCGCGGCCCGCTAAAGTTCAAGGGTATATAAGTCGGTTGGCCCAGATTTGAGCAATTCGAGATTCTGTCCCTATTAACCTTCAACTTCATCTCACGTTCGATTTTAACCGCTCTTCCAGCATGGCTCTGTCGCCGGCTCCGTGGAAGCAGGCTTTCACCTCTCATGTGCAAACGCTAGCTTGTCCTACGTTCTCGTTCGCAACCGCATCTACAGTACCTGGTGGTGTGGCACCTCACGTCAGAACCTTGTGCGGGTTTCTCAACTATGATACCGAATTATCTTTACCGGTGAGCTGATGTTACTTTGTTAGAGTCTACCGCGGATTCTACGCCGAATTACCAGCGAACAAATACAATCCCGTACCGGGGAACACCGGCTACCACTCTGACCTGATAGCATTCACGACGGACAAACGTATGGAGAAATATAAAGACTTGGGCGGAGCCGAGGGAAGGAACGCTTCTGCCGTGATTATGAATAACGCCGAAGCATGCTTTTGGATTCCGAGTGGTGGGAACCCATTGATAGGTAAACAATGGAGGATCAGGGGACATTGTTTTATCTTACCTCGGGATCTCGATACCGACGACCTGATCGTGAAAGAAACAAAACAATGGCTGGTGGACAAACTGAGGAGCGAGGATGGAGCTAACGGCGAGGGATTTGATTTCGGGAAAGAATTCAAAGCGCATTTTGGGAATTTGTCGCCTCCGTTACGTGGGTCTTTTAGGAACCCTCACCCCGGTGCGCCCAAGGAACTTGGAGATGGAGGGTTAAAATCTGGACGACCGATTGGAGATGATGATTTGGATGAAGCCTTCGCGTTGCAAAATTTTCGAGTAGCGGTTATTGAACCTACGAGGGTTGAATTTTTGAATTTGGAGATTCCATCAAAGACTGTATGGGTTCCGGTTGGTAGTGCTGCTGAGAAGAATGAGGGATTTGAGAAGGTTGGAACGGTTAGTGAGAGTTGGAGGGAAGTAGAACTATGGCCATGAGAGGGAAAAAATGGTATCTTGAATAATTAATAGAAAGAAGTCTACAATGCTCGCTAAAATTTAATCATCAAAGCAATGGTAGTTGGTTGATCAGTCAAGTCTGTAACCGCCGATGTAGTGAAACATTTCGCTACATTTATCTCCCTGCCAAAGCATATCGTAGTATCCACCTCGGGACGTCTCAGGCGGTAATCGAATATCAAATATATCCGAAGGATCTGGTGTGAATGCGCTCGAAGTATGGTTGGGGGGAGTTGGGGAAGGGGAGGCTTCGGGCGCCAATGCTACCTCACTGATATACTCTTCGGAGGTTGAAAGAGGTGCCTTGGCTTTGCCTTTCCCTTTATCTGAAGATTTGGACGGAGAGCCGGATTCAGCATATAGTTCGGTCTCTATGGGGCCTCGGTGATCGTCCTCCATCTGGTCTTCGTCCGATAGGGAATCATAGTCTTCTTCGTCATCTGTTAGCCCTAGAAGAACGGCTATTCCGGTGTAATGTCATTAGAATGCTGTATTCTAGATATCTGTTTCCTTAAGATGATTTGACTCACCCAAGTCCTCAAACCTTCCTCCGATCTTTTCCTTCTTGTCATCCGTCCATTTGAAGAACCGAACGCGAGTTCCTAGTTCAGAATTTAGTGGTGTATGACTGCGATAGAGATACTATGGGTATCTGACCTCCTGTAACAAGTCCAAAAAGCACACCTAAGCCATTCCCCGGGCCTTGCATCCGTAGCCTACAAGTTACTGCGAGGAGCCTTTCGGTCTCTCGAGCGGTGCCCCACCACCCACCGCCACCCTCTTTTGCCCAGGTGTCGCTCCCAGGACCAGAGATATCAATCATAACTGCGATATCTACCATTGTCGCACGAGCCTTTGAGAATTTCTGGACCAGCATGGCGTTCTTACCACTCCGATCGAGGGACATAATTGTCACATTGATTCGATGGTCTCTTGGGTCTCTGGAGTAGAAGCCGTTATTTCCTCGCTGGCGTACTTCGGAATATATACCACCGTTTCGGCGATAATATCGTTTGTGGGCGCTTCTCGAAAAGAGGAAACTGACCGTCTTCCGGTCATCGTCGTCGATGGGTTCTTCGTTGGCGTCTCTGTGATCTTGTTCATCGTAATCTTCGTCGCCTGGGACTGGTGACATGCGTGGCGGGGTGAAATAATCGGTGATGCAATTGACAGCCCACAGTTCGTACCCGTTTTGTAGATTAGAACGGTAACTGTGACGTTTGCTGACTAGCCATTGTGAGACGGCGGCGTGGTTGAGGTAGTCCTCAGGCTTGGTGAGAGCGGGCGAGGTCAGATTAGCTCCGAAGCCTAGTGGATCGCAGTTCGAGTTTAGATATGCGTTTCTGCCGTACCGGCGACGGTTGAGAGTATGATGGTGATATCTAACCATGCTTGGTGATAGTTTTGGAGAAGAGCTGGCGAGGATCAAAGCTGGAATCAAAGTCCGACGTGACTATACATATACATGTACACCCGCGCGGCGAAGTAGACCACCGCAAGCTAGTTATTAGTTAGCGAGACAGCTTGATCACTCACGGCAGCCACCAATAATAGAACGGGGAATATGGTAACGAGATACCCTGGCTAGCAGACGCACGCCAGAATTGGCAGTGGGCCTTCCTTTTGTTTCTGGAGTGCAGCAGCCGGCGGGGCCTCTTCTAGGCCCTGAACTGGGGTGCCAAAGCTGATGTTACAAGCTTGATATCTACCGGACCTTCAGGGCAAGTGTACCTAGGCACAGAGTGATATTGAAAAAGAGAAGCTATTCCCAATGGCGTAGGCGCGAGTGAGAGCGATGGAGTGAGATGTGCTTTGCTGATGGGAGATGTGGTGATGCAGCCTTATAAGCCCCAGCTTGGCGTGTTCGGAATGGAATCCGGGGACATCAGAGAGGGAGGCTGGTCGCTCCAACATCACCACCTTCATCAACTGGTCTAGGACCTCTTTGGTCGCTGTCGCATGTTCTTCCACTTCCATTCGCTCCTAGTCTATCCTCTGGCTGGTACCCTGGTACTCTTTCTGGCGTCTGTGCTACATACTCCGTACTGCGATTCAATCCGTCGGCTGGTCGGCTGTCCTCCTTCTCCCACCGCATTGGCAAGCTGTGCCACCGCTTCTCTCAAATACAATCCGTCCGCACTTGCTACGTCCTCAGTCTCTATCTCTCGGATGATTCCCTCACTACAAACTTCGTGACCGACTCAATCGATCTTTCTTCCTTCCCATAAAGTGCTATCCGTCGCCTGGCTGCGTAGTAGGGCATCGCGTGCGCGACTATGGCAACCGGCGAATACCACAACTTCGAATCCCACTGTTGTTTCTGCGGTATCGTTCTAGCTGCCTACCGAACGAGAGGTCATCCCGAGGAGCCGTATCCGGATGCGAGATGGGATGGTGGTTATCCCGGAGACTACGTATCCGCTGACGATCTAGCTTGGGCATTTGAGTTTAGAGCCTTGCGAGACTCTCGAGGCACTCAAAATGATGTACCACCAGTATTCGGCCTGGGCGATGACAGTGCCGTTTCTCCATTCTTCACTGGAATCGGTCTCTTCGGCCCCAGGACTTCCAATTCTCGGGCCTTGACGGCTCCAACCGATCCTACCGCTACACATTCCGACCCAGGATTCCGGCCTTGTTCGGACGACACCTTTAGCATCTTTACATCATACGTCTCATTTGATAATACCTCTGGCCGCGGCTTCGTCTTCCATGCCAAGTGCTTTGAGATATTCCGGACGTTGCTGCCGGATCGTTTCAAAGACCAGAGCGAAGGACGCCGCGCCCATTTCGTCAAACCAGAAGTCAAAGATAGACTGTGGGAGATATTGAGCTTAGTGCGCAAAGGGTTCAATAATGTGGACATATCTGGCTGGGACGATGGAACGTCTCCATTCCGTCAATCTATCAATGATGGATCATTCCCTTCATTTATCGACCATAGTAGCTGGTCCAGCACAAGAACTTTGCTTGATGGGTAAGATTACTTCTCCGAACGTCATATATTAAAATTATAATTAGTTAACGAATTGCTACGCGAAATTAGCAAGGCTTTTGGCGGGAAGGGTATGCTGCCGTACATCGCCGCGGACCCTCTCAGAATTCCAATGCTACAATCGATTCTCGACAACCCACCTTTGGTATCAGCCACCAGCCACTCCCTTCACCATTCGTTCTCTCCAAACCATGGGCCGAGAGACCTTTTCAGCAAACTACCTAATGAAATTCTTGATATAATTTTGTGCCAATTACGAAGCAGAGATGTTGTCAATCTAAGATTAGCCGTGAGGTCTATGGCCGAATCACCCCTGACCAACTCTTTCTTCAGATCTCGATTCAAGGACCCACATGAGATGCACTTTGTATACGAGAGCTCGACCGCAAGATCCGTCGAGGGGAAGATTGATTGGAGAGAATTGTATGTCTCTATCAAGGCTCTTCTTGTCGCCCCTATCCTCAAAGACGAGTCGGACGATGAGTTCCCTCTAAGTAAAGATGGAAAAAATCGTATTCGTTTTGACAAGACTCGCCACCTGCGTCACTTCTATCGAAATCGAATATGCCCTCGCCTACCCCCATCTCCGGGCCTCGCAAATAGACTACGTATTCATGTTATATTGAAGCCTCTCATAGACCGTATCGCACTGCTTATTGACACACCTTTAAGAGGAGAACCGTATACTGGTATCCTATCGTTTCTTGCCGACGAATTGTTGAAGTACCCTTCAAAGTATCCCAATCTCGACGAATTTTACCCCATTATAGCCGAGAAGTCAAACCTACCGAGTAGTAGGCGCGGGATACATTACTACCTCGGTGAGCAAGGTGGCTATGTCTTTCAGCCAATGCCTTTCAATCCACTTAACATGTCCACCCAGCAAGTCAAGTTGCTACCTCTAAGAGGAAGGGCGAGAGTTAGAATTCGCAAGACTATATCTGCGTACGTTTCTTTCTTACAGCTTTCTTGAAGCATCTTGCTAACTTTGTCTTAATCTCAAGTGGGCCAAATGTCAAACGGGCGACAAGAGATGTTGAAGAACACCCCCCGGACCAGAGACAGCTCATCCATTCTACTTTATCTTGTGTCGAAAATTGCGCGCGAAAGTGTACTTGGGACCCCAACGCCATCGTCACCAAAATCGGCTTCAGCTTTGTTGGTAAGCCAGATGATAAGTCGACCCGTCCTACATCCGACCAGCGAAAATACATCTGTGGTATTCGATTCTGGGGTACGCTACCTCAATCAAGCGATGACGAGGAGCAGGAGGTAGAGGCACCTACCATATTATTAGGAGAAGTTGGCTACATCATGGACGACGAAGCCGTCGCCTTGCTACCAGAAAACCACACTTGGATTGGTTTTATGGTTGGTGTTACAGAGAGCGGTATAGTTAGGTTGAAGCCTCTCACCCAGCCACCGTGGAAAGGCGCCCGTTGGTTTGGCAGCTCTACTTCGATGCAAGAGTCCAAGCTGGGCTGGAATTTACCGCAGGAGCAAGAAATTCCGGAACCGGCATCGGGATTAGCAAAACGTCGGGCTGAGGGTTTCAAAGTCATCGGCCCAACCCATGAATATTATTGTGAATTCTTCTATCCACCAGCTGAAGGTCGAATCACCGTATCTCCAGAGAAGTGGACCATTGGTGGGATCACAGTTGGTTTGGGCACCCTGCGTCTTACTTCGATTGCCTTGATCGAGTATCGAAATGAAGAGACAACCAGGAAACGAGATAAGGGCAAAGGTAAAGCCAAAAATGTTGAAAGAGAACCGCTAAATATGGAGAGAATCATGGTGGACGGCGAAGTTCTCACTTGCAAGCCACTCCCATTGGGCTCGGCGGACAATATTCTAGAGGCTAATGAGCATTTGGACGGTGTGCCTGACCTCGTTGACCGATACTGTTGGCGCCCATATTTCCCGGTCCCTCAATACGACGAAGACAATACTACGAATGTCAACATATCCGCCAAAAATCTGTCATTTGCGTTCTCTAAAACATATCTCCAGGATACGTTACTGAGCGCAGGATTACCTGTGCCTCCGGAATCACATGTGTACTGGAATGGGCCAAATTTCGGACCTCCTCCCAGTACTCCTCCATTAAGAGTTCCGAGGAATCGGGACGAGTTGAACGTGAGTCTCGAATCGTACTGTTATCACACTAGGAGACTGACTTGAACATAGATCATGGAATATTTTGACTTTGGTGGACCCGGAGGCGTAAGTTTTATAGAAACGTTCGATTATTCTAAACCCATTTTAATCATTGGAACAGAAATATCTACGACGATTGATATCAGTCAAAGCATTCTATGCGAGTCACACCAACGGTGCGGCACGTGGTGTCTCCGGCTTCGAATTCGCATACGAAATGGATGAAGCCGATGTGAATGACTGCAAGCTGAAAGAAGGTTTCTCGCGGTACCAAGACCGTTTTATTGAGGTTAGGCGAGGGGGTGTCGATCTGCATTACTTGAGTTCTGCGGCTACAATTGACGGGAAAAATGGTGAGCGTATCGTTAGAGTTGGGATGAAACATCTCTGTCTGAGTGAAAGAAGCTATCTCGGAGTTATGGTAAGTAGTGCGGATACAAAGTCTGAAGGTGGAACCTTCAGCTAACAGACTACATAGTTGATCACAAACTTTGGGCGAAAACTTGAATTTCCAGCATGCCTACCCCCAACGACTCGAGGGAGATCGAGGCACCGGCTGAGGAGAGTCCCACGAGTCTACCCATCAGGTGGAGGTGGTAACCCGCTTCCCCCCGAAGATGGCGACGCCGGACCTGCGCCTCCACCTACCTGGCCCTTTGGCCCAGTTGGACCACCAATTATTCCACCATTAACACCAGCGCAGCCACTCGCGAATAGCACAAATACGTCTGCTAGTACTGCGCCAGGATTGAGTTTAGCATTGCCGCTACCTCCTCCACCACCTCATATTTCAAGAAATAATAAGCCCAACCGCTCAAGAACGAAGAGAGTCAAAATGAACATATTCGCACCACCGAACCCTGGTACGAAGAAAGAAGACAACAAAGCTAACGATGATACAGATGCCAAAGACAACGCTTCAAAGAGCAACGATGATAACAACAGCGTTACTAAGGACGGGAGTGAAACAGCCAAACCTGGAGAAGGAAGTATGGATTTACCACCCTTTGAGTTTTTCTTAGACGATATACCTGCGCCTATGGCTTCACCTGATATGTGGGACCCGTTTAATATCGGGCTCCCAAGTGCAATATCTACAAAATCGGAGGAAACAAAACCTCAACACGACACATCAATTAAATATGATTTTTTCGATATTGGCCCTGATACTCTGATTACGGGTTTTTTCGGGTGCACTGATGTGAGTGTAAACAAGCCATTCTCTATTGATCCGCTAATAAACAATTCATAAAGGGCAAACCGTATATAGGCGAAGGACTCAAGTAAGCATCTTCAAAGCTGAATCAAAGACTAGGTGAAAATAACTTGTGCTGATATAGAAACCGGAGACGCAGGGCATTCGGTGTAGTGACCCAATCTCCGTCCGAGTCGGAGCGTAAGGTCCTCGAAGCGAGAACCATACCCCGCGAAGTTTCCCTAGACCAGTTGGAACCAGGTGCTCAAACAGCTTGTTTCTCTCAACTCGAGAGGGCTCGGTATTGGAAAAATAACGGTGACGATGATCAGATCAAAGACTTTGTCAACAAAGTAGACTTCAGCGATGTGATTGCTAGAGTTCGGATTTTTTGTCGGCCTTCGTATCATATTTTTTCAGGGTATTCCAAACATGCTGCGAATGGTGTTGGCTTACTTTTTGAGTATCACCCTGAAGACCTTGTTGAAGATGGGTGTGGTGGGTGGCGGCCCAGAGCTGCACGGGCTCTCGGGGAACTTAGGGAGGAAAATGCGGCAGGCACGTTCGAGTTGGAGAGGGATGAACGGATTGATGGCGTTTGGGTGTGGTGTGCTGATCGAACTCGTGTGAGCAAGTCTCACGTCAACGATCTTGGATACTGTGGTGCAGATGTTATTGCGGCGCTACGATTCAGAACGGATAAGGGGCGCTGCAGCAGAATATTTGGTGGGGAACGGGGTGGCACTTGCCATTTCTTCGAATCTTCTGGCAAGAAGAAGCTAGTATGTCCAAGTAAACATCATTGCAATGATCTAGCTAACTGGGTGTAGGTTGGATTGAGGATGACGTATGATTATATGTCCGATTGGATTTCCCCCATTTGGCAAGAGCAAGTTGAAGAAAGTCCAGTGGAGAGCCCTGACCTAAGACTTCGTTATATACCCTTTGGATGGAGCGTTTTAAATCGACCATTATCGGTGGTTCAGGTACTCGCTGATTCAGCCGACGATAAAGATTTTGGGCCGGATCAAATACAAACTATTAGAGGATATTTCGATCACCAATTCCGAGGGTTGGCGTTCATATATAAGTCCAGGGAGGAGAGGTATTTCGGAAAGTGTATCGGTGCATGTATCGATTACGACCTCGAAGAAGGAGAGCGAATATTTGCACTACGCTATCGACCAGGCGCTAGTTTCTCTCTTCACGTAGGTTCCTCATCTCTTCAATTTAGTGTTCTTGAGCTAAAAAGGTTTAGTTCTCTTTGGTGAGAGTAGATCCGAAAACCGGGGATATCACGACGAGGTCGACTCCACTCTTCGGAGTTGATATTGCGGGATTCGGTCTGCCCCCGCTCAATCAACACGTCCGCGATACAAAATCATGGCGACATATATTTGAAGACGAGGCCAAACCTACGGAACGGGACTATAACTATTCCACTGATGAAAGCTCTGATTACACAAGCTATCCGTCATCCTCTCGGAATCCTCTAGAGGATTCTTATGAAGCACAGCAGAATCGTCTCAAAGCTAAGACCACAGCCTCCCTCGAAGCTAACGTTGTACATGGTCATTTCAAATGGGACGAAAATGGATTCGTTGATATTCGACCTCCTCTGGGGTACGACTTCGCTGGACTTTGGATCCAAGAAGTAGATTTAGACTTCAAGCTTGGGATGTTGGTGAGTGCGGCGTTTGATTCCAATTCACCGTTGGCGAACATTGATTATGCCGAGTTGAATATACCATCCCCGCAAACGTCACTATTGCCCGTTCTAGATCCTCATGCAGACTCGGATGATGCGTCTGCTGAAGTCAAAACCTTCAGTGGAAGGCCATTCATGCCACCGCTACCATGGTTAGGAAGTTCTCCGGAACATAAACTTGAAGGTGATGCAATAATTTCTCGAAAAATCGGTGCACAAATTGGAGCAGTGAGATTGTGGGTGCCGATGCAGAAATCCGCGTTGATTTATATCAACCTTTATTACAGCTTCCCTACACGGTTGATACATATCCACGGCCTCGAGTTTGCGCATTTTTTGAAACAGAATAAACCTACGGGGCCGCTACCTAAACATGCGGATATCAGTCGACTCGGCACTACAGGCTTCATGACGACTTTGTCAAAAGTTACCAAGATGACAGCTAAGGTCAGGGAAAGGAGGATGGTTGGGTTGAAGGTATGAACTGATCTATTTATGCTTATACTGAGAAAAAGCACTAATGGTATACGGCTAGGTTGGGATGGTGCCTGATATTTTCCAACGAATACCAGCGCCAACTCCAGGAACTGCACCTAGGGATGTCAAGCTTGCAGATTGGCCGATAAAGACTAGAAGAAACAAGGGCGGCGAGCCTCAGATAGTTTCCCTTGAGGTAATAGCTGCGAGTATGAAATCAAGATATATAATGCTAACAAAAATGTGCAGATAATCCTGGATAACGAGCAAACTCTCACTCTAACACCACCAACCCGAGAATCTTCCCACAGAAACAAATGCCCTCCGAATCTTATTTTCGATACGGTAATGTGTCCAGAGGGGCACGAGATTGTCGGGTTTCACGGAAACTTTGGACTTTATTGCCATGCTATCGGTATTATCTCCGCGCCATTCGATGAGGCGGAAAAGTCACCCCCTGTTCCAACACCGCTGATGTTGGGCGCTCCCGATGATATCATAATGTATGATTGAGATGTTTACTTCGGTTCCTCTCTTTCGCAATTTACGTTGTCTATAGTCCTTTTTTAAAGCTGTGACTTTGCATGCCCATAGGATGGTGAATTCTATGAAGGAGAGTGTTGGTTAATATCCCTCCTGGGTGTGTGTATCATTTATTTCTTAATTTGAATAGCAATTGCATAGGGAGGTGGAGTTTTAGGCGCCCTTTTCTACCTCCAAATTTTCTATTTCCTGTTATTACTACAATGCATTCCTTATGGGACGCATCTCGTAGTTTTCTTGCTCGATTTGGGGCCCCCAATGCCCGTATTGTCAACTATTCAGCCTGTTGTGGGTGAGAATACACCGAACGGAGTCGCCACATGTGCGGTGCATGGGTTCCCCGGATTTCATATTACCTCGGTTCAAACCCGCGCGAGAAGCATGGTAAGCAGCTACCATTAACTAGCAGCCATGTCATCTTCATCTCTCGCGACCCCCGTGCTTCCCTTTTCTTTTCAAGTTCAATAGAATACCCGACTACAAACAGAAACCATGAAGATTGAGAACCGCACATTCATCATCTCCGGCGGGTACGTGATTTTATTTCCCTGCAAACCAGCCCTTCGACAGAGAGAGATAACCCGAGCTGACCCACGCGACGAACAGAGCATCCGGCCTCGGCCGCGCCACCACCATCGACCTCATCGCGAAGGGCGCCTACGTCGCAATCCTCGATCTCAACGAAGACCTCGCGAACCAAGTCATCAAATCCACCTCCGCCGCACACGTCCGATTCTTCGAAACCGACGTCACAAACACGGAACAAGTCGCTTCCAGCGTGAAATCCGCTGCGGAATGGTCACTCCAAACGAAAGCTCCCCTCGGAGGCATCATCGCCGCCGCAGGGGTAGGTAACCCGGCGTTGACCTACGGCCGTCAGGGACCCGTTGATCTCGATGGGTTCAAATTCGTGATTGATATAAATCTCATCGGAACCGTGGATTTGGTCAGAAACGGGCTGGAATATTTGACCAAAGTTGACCCCGAAGGACCCGACGGTGAACGCGGGGTGGTTATCATGGTGGCTTCGGCGGCGGCGTACGAAGGGCAGAGCGGTCAATTGGCTTATTCCGCGAGCAAAGGCGGGGTGGTCAGTATGACGTTGCCCATGGCTAGGGATTTGAGTAAATACGGGATCAGGGTCATGACTTTAGGTAAGCTATGATCTCCCATTCTTCTGGCGGAATTCATAACCGTGGTAACATAATCGATCCCCTTTGCAGCACCGTCAATGTTTGACAGCCCGATGACCGAGAAGATGCCTCCAAAAGTTAAGGAGAGCCTGGCCAAGTATGCCCCCGTTACTGATATCAAGAAACCACATTCTAACCACGCTATGGATATAGGTCTATGGAATTTCCCAAACGCCCTGGCAAACCACATGAATTCTCCCAAGTCGCCATAGCCTGCATCGAAAGCAGCATGCTCAACGGCGAAGTCATCAGATTGGATGGGGCTAGCCGCATGCCAGCTAGATTGTGAATTATTCTTGGATTCTCTTTGGTATCATAATATTTCTCTGGGTACATTTTGGTGGTTTACGGTAGATGAGGAAATAATCGTGGCGTCATATTGTTTAGAGCGACGTTCAGGTGAATTCACCTGTCTTATTTAACACGTATTCGATATCATTATTAGCGTCGATAGCCTATGGTGTCCATTGGAATTCTGTTTATCAATTTTGATTTTCCATTCGAATATATGAATACATGAAGTCTCAAGGCAAGATAAATGTAAGCAGCGTCAATGGACGAAACAAATGCTGTACTCAAAGTACAGAGCCATTTTAACAAAATAAAATCGAGAGAGAGTTGCGGGTAATGTAGTAGAGAAACAAATTATACCTTTCATTAACACCCTCCCCAAAGACCTTATGCCCCTTCTCGAACAAATAAAACAACCACCTATCATAGATACCCATTTTAATCCTCGCGATGGCGGTGGCTCATGTAAAGAAAAATACAATAGTACAGAAGATATCCCCAGCTCCGTGTAAAAATCATGGGGAACGCAACCCTTCCGAAGAAAACCCGAAAAACAGATCAACGTGAGAAAAGGGTGAGTAGGGAGCAATTTATGAACGGCGACCAAGTAAGAAAACGAAATAAAAGCAATTGAATAAACAGACCTTTATGCCTCTAATTTGCATCAACATCAGGAACCCACCTTTATATCTTCTTACAAATCTATACCTTATCCCAACTTTTTTTTATGCGCTACCATTCGTATCCACATCTACACAACCGTGGTGGACTCACTCACAGGATCAGCGTTTATTTTAGCCTCTACCAACGGCGCATCCTTATTTTCAGGCAGGACATTTTGCGTAATCGTTGCCGATTCAACACCCGCGACGGGTTTCTCTTTGAAAAACTTCATCCCATTCCCGGTGACTTCATTGTTGAATTGCAATCCGGTTTCCTTTGTCATTTTCCACTTTCCAGTATCCCGGTCCATTTTCCATTGATACAACGGCCAAAATCGATCGTCGACTTTAACGGAAGCAATGCTGGTTATACCAACGCGGTTGACCTGTTTGATTCTCACGTACTCGCCTTGTGCCCATTTCCTCTCTTGAGCTAGCTTGAGAACATCGTCAATGGTGCTGACCGGATGATCATCAATAGAAAGGATCCAAAAAGTCGGACGCATTTTATCCAAAGCGGGAGAACTAATTTAACAAATATCAGTTTAGGGTCTCTTAGTTTTAGATATGAATAGGGGACATACCCATAACTCACACCGGAGATGTATAATCCCTCAGAGTCCAATGGTACATTCCGCGCAGTCTTGGCAACCTGCTCGATGGCTGCGGCGTGTGAAGCGTGCACTATCGCCCCGAATATTTGTATCACTCTGCTGCCGGTATTCGGCCAACTCTTGACAACGGGAGCGTTGAGGAGTAACTCTTGATTATTGCGCAAAACCAGGACGGGGACGGTTTCTCTTCCCTCGAACTGGAATTCCGTAAGCTGGGCAACTCTGTAAACGGGCCTGGCATCAATCTCAAGCAAGATGTCCCCGACTTTGAGTCCCTTCGCCTCTTCCGCTTCTGTCATCGAGGTCTTCAATGGTTGCATCCTCGTCTCGACAATTAGCGGTCTAGCTATACCCCTTATTTTCTTCGCTTGCTTGACATATTCGTTAAATCTCTTCTCCGACAATCCTAATGTCGAGACAGTAGGTAACGCCACGTCAGAGAACTCGAAGCCCAGATCCCAGGTAACATGGTCGTATCTCGTGAGTTTCTTTTCCTCAATTTCTTTCACGATGGGGAAGACGTATCGATGTAGATCGATACCCTGAGTCCAATACGAGTCAGTTCCATTTGATTGGGAAGATACAGTCATCAACCAAGCGGATATTTTGATATCTTCGCCCTTCTTGATGGATTTGAGTTGTTCCATGCGGACGATGACTCCGCCCCAGCACGAAGCCCCCTCAGCGATGGAGATGTTTTCGGTGTTGATGAGGCGATGGCGGGGAGGGTTACAGGGCCAAGTGTTGGAGTTTGTGCCAATAGAGCTGATTGTCGTTTCCTTGGTGCTGAGGAGCTGGTCGGATGTCAAGCCAAAAATCTTGACAGATTCTCGTACTTTTAGTGGTTTCATGTCCCACTGTGGGATAATCATCTTGCTGCCTTCCGGGAGCAACGTCTTATCAAAGGTGAGGAGGACGAAATCGCCCATGTACACGATGCGGCCAGGAATGTTTTTATTCGCGATGGTCAGACGAATGTCCACCATATCAGTTGGCACGCATGTACGGTCGAAGAAGAGAAGAGGAATAGGATCAACCGCGAGGACAAGTCCGACACCGGAATAACTCATGTTAGAAGTGTATCCGTAGATAGTGTGCGGTAGGAAACACCGGACGAAAGCCATTGAGTTTCTGAGTTCCTCGATTGCAGATTCAAGAGGGGTTTCCTCTTCATCTTCGATCTCTTCACTATCGGAAGTTTCTGTCTGCAAGATAGGCTCTTGCTGTGCTGGAGTAGCATTTGTAGCTTCGGATTCCACGGATTGCGGTGAAGATGGAACGGATTCTACGTCGATTGCAGAATCATTCTCACCGTCAACGGCTTGTGTAGTTGGCTTATCTTCCTTCTTCTCTTCAATTGGTGCTGGAGGCAATATATCCTCACGTCTCCAAACGCCCTTCTCATCATCTCTGACGAATAAGCTTGCGGGATAGAAGTGCCAGTCCATATCAACCATCAACAGCTGGTCATCAGACTTCCCCAAAGCTCGGGTCATACATTGGATACGCTTATAATCTGGAATTTCCCTGATGACATTCATGAACGCCTCGAGGTTTGGAGTAGGCTTTCCATCCATCTTTGTCACCAGGAAGTCTCTCGAATAGGAGCTCCACATCATGAAGCCAGAAGACGCACAGAAAGTACCATTCCCGATTGCCTCATTGTACCATCTGCATTCCTGATACGAGGCGTCATGGAATATGGCACCTCCAAAGTGTAGGAATCTGTCCGGAGTGATGCTATGCAAGTCTTGCACCTTGACAGTGCACGACCTGAGGACTTTAGCACGATAGACCTCCAAATTGATCTCCTTGTCAACGGAGTCATCGATGATTTCCCAAAGCCCGATGAAATTTGTGATGTACTTGCCATTACACCGGAGCAGGATATCACTAGGCTCAAGACCTTTGATGGGTGTGCTGGGGTCTTCTTCCGTGTTATTAGCAGCGTTTGTGGGCTGAGGGTTTGCAGCGGGGCCACCCTTCAGAACCATTCTGACCGTCAACAATCCTGTAGCATCAGGATTTCTCTCTCGGCAAGCCATCATATTCTCGTCAGAAAGACCCAACCTCTTCAACTCGTCATAGCTCTGATGGAAGAACTCGGTTTGCAAGGTGCCACGGGGTACCGGCTTCCCTTGCTTGATAAGCTCTACGGCTCTTACGACTCTATCCAAAGGAAGATAAAAGCTCGACTGTGACGACCTGCTTCCTCCTGCGTTCAGCGCGATGGCTTCACCTTGCACGTTCAACACCGGAGAGCCACTGCTGCCACCGCTTGTTCCGCTAGCGGCTTGGAAATAGAAGGTGTTGAAGTCATTGTACATGTCAGAGCCGTATACAGGGGCTGGACGGTCCAATCTCGCCAGTGTAGAACCAAGGATGGACAGCTTCTCGCCGGCATCATTTCCTACGACTTTGATATCGAGACCGACTCTAGCTAGGTCTGGCCGAAGGGGGATCTCTGTAGCAGTCATGTGCTTGAGATCTGACGGTTCGTATCTGAAAATACCTGGACGTCACACGAAGAGTGGTTAGCCCCCTGGTCTTTCCACCACGATTGATTTGTGTGCTAATTCGCATGGATGAGTAGCTTACCGAAATCATGAACGGGGTCTCTGTAGATCGGCGCCAGCTTCACCTCTTCGTAGTTGAAGAAGATGGCCACCGCGGTGATCGGTGCAGGCGAGACGACATGTCGATTCGACAAAATGAGACCTCGCTTCGCATCAATTACGAACCCCGTGGCCGTGTAATCACCCGCGGTCTCGGTGTCAAACGGACGAACAGTGGTCGCCTTGATTGAGACGATACCACGGATCACACGTGGCAAGGTCCGATCCCACGTTTCTTTATCGGCAGCCGAAATTGTCGCCTGCGGTTCGTTTACGATCTCCGGAAGCGACTTCACGGGAATGGTTGAGATCAAGGAAGGGAGCTCCACGGTTGGAGTTTTGGTTAGCGGGGCCTCTATGGGCCTGTTTTCCAATTCTATATGCGTTGGGCCGAGGGGAGGATCCGCTCGCAGCTCTTTGATTTCGGGGAGGAGAAGCGATTCTTCGAGAGGGAGCTCGGGGATCGGATGCTCGATGCTGATCAAACTATCACTCCTCTGTCTGAAAGTAGCGGATACGGGAGTTGTGATTTCTGCCGGGCCGCTGGTGGTACGCGGGATTTCGGAGCGCAAGACGATGTCCGGTTTGCTCTGTTCAGGCAGGTCAGAAATTATGGGCTAAGTGAAAGAGATCTGGGACGGATAGAAGATGCCTGCTCACCCTTCGCCGTTCAGCAATCAAGCTCTGACCGGTGGGAACTATTCTAGGGGATGTCACGGTGGGCTTGACCCCGGATATCGGAGACTCGACCTGCTCCTCCATCTTCGGAGTTTGAAGTAATTGGGAAGTGTGATCAGTTGTTGAGGCTCGCTAGCGGTTGGACCCAGCCGAGCGGTCAGCTACACGAGGACTCGATCCGGATCGAGACCTTTTGATGCAGAGCGAAAAAGAAAGTCACGGAATGTGAGATGTGGGGATGTATCCGAGGTACGGGATTTGAGATATGCGTATCTGGAAGCAATGAGGGGAGGAGATGTGTTCGGAAGCTTGGAGGAAGGAGATGTTCCGAATTTCTTAGGGAATTTGGAGATTATCTAAAAGGAGGTCTCAAAGGGCGGGTTTAAAAGGGTTTTAGATGGCGTAGTCTAAGCGGACGGTTTTCTCGAAAGATTGCTTACGATAAGATCTCGCCGGAAACTTGGGTTTGTAGACACGAAGGGGGGGGCGGCGAGGGTGTCGGAGAAGGAGTGAATTGGGAATCAGATGCGTGAGGCAGAGGAGGGAGAGCAAGCTAGCCGCTGGGGACTCGTCCATCGACTGGTTATATAGCAGCGAAGTCCGGAGCAGCAGTAGCAGCAGCAGCAGCTAGGAGCTGAAGAGGCTCCTGGCCTCTCTTCTTGGAACTCGATTCAGGGTCCAAGGCACATACACCGACTAGCAAGCTCCAAGGATCATGTCCTGGTCAATGCGGGCTCCCAAATACTGGCCGCCACCCTGGATCGCACGCGGACAGGGGTCTCCCTCTCCTCGTCCCTCCTCGTCCCTCTTCGTCCCTCTTCGTTCCGCTTCTTTCGTTTCGTCCCTCTTCTTCAGCCTCGTTCTTCTCTGGCTTTCTCTGACTTGGTTCTTCTTCTTCTCCGACTCACCCGAGATCCCTGGCGTGACAGTGATTCCGCGTGAACTCGACGGAGCAGACGACGCCGAATCCTCCAGTAGCGGAGGAAACGAGGCTGGTCGAATTCGCAGTCCTCGCTGATGGGCAGCAGATCCCGACGAAAGCAGGCTGCGAGCTGCTGCGACCGAGAAAACTTGGTCTGCTTCTCCAAAGGCAAATGAATGAATGAATGATTGAATGAATGAATGCTTCGCTTCCCTTTCGCCACTCGTGTGCGGTCACGTGGTTCGCCTGCCCGTTGATTCGTGGGCATATTCTCAGCAGTTTTATACTCCAAGCAGCTAGCTTCACTTCCACCGAACGCCCGTGGCTGTTGGCGTGCTGCTCTCGGTAAGCAACATGGGGCCGACGTATAAATTTCCCAGAATAGACCTCTGCTTCGAATTCGATTATCCAGACCGAATATGTTGCGTCTACCCATCACCGTTCATTAAATCACTCATAGCGAAGAACTCCGTCCACTCAAATGACGACGACGCCTCTCTCTCTACCACTGTGTGCGCGGCCATCACTGTGTGCGCAAATGTTATATTTAGGTCCGGAACGAACTCGATTCGTGATACTCGAATAAAAAGGTTGGTGTTAAACTCCACCCATGCTATGAATTATAATAATCGCAGTGGAAATAAACCCTGAGACAAACGGAAAATCCAAAGACAAAATCCCCATGCCATCGGCAACGTGAGTTCCACGTGCCCGCCGATATTCCCTAGAATGATAATAGAACTACGAAGTAGTAGATCCAACAACATCGACAAAACGCCTACCCATCGCCCCGGCTATGAATAAAGAAAAGGAGTACTTTTATTACACAATATCACTCCCACAGCATTCCCCTTTCCCCCCCTCGTCCCCTCTAGTCTGCCCATCCAACCGCTGGCCATCCGTCTTGGCCGGGTCCGTTTTTGGGCCAACCTGGCGGAATGGTCGCATACCGTGGTAGTTTGTACCGTTTATCGCACTCCCCTGTCGATGGACAGTTGAGGTTGCACAGTCCGAATACATTGCAAAAGCAGTCCTTTGCGGACGGGCAATTGACATAGTCTTTGCCAAACATTACTAGAGTTTAACCTCGTTAGCATCATGTGAAATGACTCGCCCATGGCCGAATTAGCTGCTGAAAGAAGTCGGGTGAGCTTACTATGCCACGAGTACTCCAAAATCCTCCCGCTGATACTATCAGCCAACTTTGTATCCATCAACCATTGTCGGTACCGCTGATAATCACTGAGCGGTCGTTCAAGGATTTTCTCTCGCGTCACCGCGAACTGACCGCCGCAGGGGGTGCCGACGACATCAGGCACCGTCATATTCGGAAACAGCTCCACAAAGGCCTTCGCGTAAGCTTCCTCGGTATGCGAGCGATCGTCGATGCGGTGAGCGTATGGGTTTGTTGGTTTCAGTTCGGAGGGACAGCCGAGCGTCCACGTACAGCGGAGTGGGAGAAACCCGACTGTTTCGAGGTACGAGAGGCGAAGGTTGCGGATCGGTGGCACGCCATCGTACAGTGGGTCTTCGTTGTGCCATTGGTAGCGCAAGCTGTGAATGAAGACGACGTACTTCGGTAATTTGTAGTAATTATCGATGATGTACGTGAGATAGACGTTTGCTTCGCGACCCTTGTTCTGGGGAACCGTTAGGCTGAACTTGTCGCCGTACTGCGCGGCATCGGTGATGTAGACTTGCGGTCGCCATTCAGCGAGGAATTTATCGATCCAGGAAACGTCGTCACGCTTCAAGGCGGCGACGACGATGTCGCGGGGTGGGTAGGCGCTGGGCGTGTGAGGTCGGGATGTTTTTATTTGGGAGGTTGGCGACGGCGGAAGAAACCAGAAGATGAATATGAACAGGCCGATGACGATGTACAACGGACGAGATCGAGATTGTGACAGCGAGCGGATCATATTTGTTCGGCAGCGAAAGATAAAGAAACAAGAGCCTCCGGCGACGATGGCATTCTACGTAATATGTTAAATATCAATACCAAGGCTCGCGAAAGATACGGGGTGCGAACGGGTTGGAAACGAAGGTTCGTAGCGAGGAGCAAAGTTTATGTCACAGCGGTCCGAAGCAGCCCTTCCATCCATCCTCCCTCCAAGGCGCAAGTCAATTTTAAATTCTCTCCGTTCTAACCGATGAGGCTGAACTGGAAAGGGGGCCTTCTTGAAACTTCTCCTTCTCTGCGGCCTGACCGGTTGGGAAGGCGCTGTGAAACACCAACGGCAAACGGGTTCAACGACAGCCGGCGTGTTATATAACTGTCTCCGGACTTCTCAAGACGACCAACATTGCCAAACGACGACGATTCAAGTAATCAATTAGTCGCAGCGAAACGTTAGTGGCAGGCTTCACGGCGCAGAGTTATCTCAGAGCTCCAAAGAAGCTACCCCAGCTAACACGACTAGGCCACATACAGCTCGAAGCTGGCCGTTGCAAGCACATCATAACACGCCATCATGAAATCACCTGAGCGCTTACTTAAAGTGAGAATTATTTGTAGTCATTGTCTCACTCTCGAAGCTTATAGAACTGGCTCACCAGCGCAAAATGTCCAACTCGGTCAAAAACTGGCCCGTATGTCAAGACTCGGCTAGGGTTATCGGCGAACCACAGCATTCGACCTTCGCGCTTCCATCGGCCGCGCTATACAAGCGATGATAGCATCATATGCGGCGCGGAATGCAAAGGAAAAGAAAAAAGTCTCCTCGCGCTGTCCCGTAGCGGGCACACTTCGTCTCACATCTGAAATTCTAGAACTTTTGTTCCGTCCGGATCGAGAATAGAGTTAGCCGGGGTGTTTGAGTAGAGTTCACGCAAAAAAAAAAAAAAAATGTCCCTCGAACTGTAACCAGACGAGGCAGCTACCTATCCACTATGTGTAGTAAGATACACAAATTCAGCCGTCTGTGTATTAGGATTCCCTGGCGTGAGATTTAATTTCGACAACCGCATCGGCGACTTTAGTCAGTGGTAGATGTTTTGAACGCGAGTTCAATTGCCGGGATACCGTGATGCTATCGTAGCATCCTAGCCTAAATATTGGCACGCTACTGCTAGCCCGTAGTTGAACGGCGGAGGCTGGATTTTCGAAACTGGAATTGCGAGTGGTGAATTAGAGGAGTGCCCGCTCATCTGCCATTGGGAAATCGATCGATTTCATGAGGAAATATCACGTCAGAATAATATCTCACATCGCCAAGGTTTCCCTTGACACTTCCGACCCAGTGTCCAGGAACAATTCAAATAATCACGATCTTGAACCCTTACATGGATCGCGTTTCAGCCGTCGAGCTCGACGAGAGTGGCATGATACTTCTGATTTATATCGAGATGGTATATATATGCACGTCAAAAGGAGCCTTAAACTGAGCGGGTGTGGGGCCCTTCCCTTGCCAATTGAAGCGATACATTCGCCTCACCTTGGGTCGTACATGCGTATATGATGTCATTACGCTAGCTATCATGAGAGAGCGATTCGCGTGGAGGACATTGTTAGGAGAACCGCTTGCGTCGTGGGCCTCGTCCGCTGTCTGCCCCTAGGCGATGGTTTTAGCGATTTATTTTAAGGTTTTTCGGTCTTGAATTGGAGGAAATGGAGGAAATTCTTCAATTCCTTCATTGGAATGTGAAACCACCAGATATGCGTGCATTGGTAGGCTGAAGATAAAGGAAGGGATAGGAAGAACGGGCCGGGGCCAATGAGATCCGGCGGTTTCTTTTTGTTTTTTCTCGATGCCAGAAGACACGGAATTCGATAAGGCGAGCCCAAAGGCCGAGGGCGAATTCAACGGGAAAGTGAAAAAAGTCTAAAAGCAAAGGAAATAGGAATACGAAGGGCGAGAGTCAAAAACGGACAGGCTGGAAGGGCAGCACAGCAGCAAAGTGGGTAGACATACCCGAAGCATTCATTCCTGAGACCCTGAGCGACTGCGAGAGGCCCTTCTAGACCGTCTGAATGCAGCAAATGATGCTCTGTGGGCGAGCGCATGGCTCCATGCAATGTCCGCTAGCCAGAGACTCGGGATCCATGTCTCCATATCATGGGGCCCACATGTGCTTGCTTGCCAGCAGCGATAATAATGGGGCCCGGAGTATTACTAGCACGACGACCGCCGCTATCCTTTTGGTTCGAGTTTCTCGCTGCTAAATTTTTGTTAGCTTGCATTGATTGTTCGAATTGACAGGCTGCGGGAATCGTCATAGGAGAGAAAAAAACTCCGCCCCCGGTCTGATCTATAGCTGGCGTCTCCTATAGCCTTTCTTCGTCTCTTTCTCTCCGTCCAGCTGTCTTTTTTCGGTCTCTCCTTCGTGCTTCTTCTTTTCATTCTCACTTTCCTGTCTTTCTTCTCTTGTCTCATGAGACCGCATCGCTCTACTCACTCCGCCAGTGCAATTATATCGCGAGGTAATACGAATCCCGCCAGCTTCTGCAAGGGCCGTCGAACATGGATGCAGCCGGCCAGCTTGGCCAGGGAAGGGCTCCGTCGTACAACAACAACACCACCAAGAACAACAACATCCACAACACTTCGGCCTCCAGCGACCATCTACCGCGCACCAGGAAGCTCAGCGTCGTCTCTTTCACATCTGCCGACTACAACAGGAACGACGACGACCGCAGCGAAGACGCGGGCGAGAATGATGGACACGCTAGGTCGAAAAAAGAGCACGGTATAGCTGAAGAAGACCACTCCAGTTCTCCGTCGTCCGGCTACTCGTCGTCGTGTTCATCCTCTTCCTCCTCGTCAGCTTCTTCGCACGGGCGCTTCAACGGCATTTCTTCTCGAAACCAGACTTCGACAAAACCAGGCAGTCGAGCTGCCAGAGCGGATAGGGAGCGGCGTCGGCGAAAGGTCCTCAGGAATCAGCGTCGGAGTGTGCAACTGCAGCAGGTTGTCGGGACGAACGACGAAGAATATCAAAATGCTGCCAATTGGCCGACACCCGCCGCCTCCTGTTACGGCGGTGGCATTCTCCCTGCTACATCTCCTTCTACGCAGCAGGATTCCTCGAAAATTTCCCGCCCGAAGAGATCGTCTCCGCCAAGCTTATTTGGAGCTTCTAGCCCGAACTGTCGTGACGTGCCGGCTTGCTCCTCCTTGCAGAGTCCGGCCCTTGCTTCGTCGTCCGCCTCGTCAACCACCTGGCATAATTCCACTCCGGCCACTGCTACCAGCAGTATCAATTTTGGGGCAAATCGCAATCGCAATGTCGACGGCAATTGTAGTCCCAACGGATTCCATCGTTATTCTCTGAGTAACAATTCCGATTCCCATCACGTACATCACGACCACCATCTTCACAAGCGCAGGAGGAGGCACGAGTCCGACCTGCCTGAGATTCACTCCCTAACTCCCTCGGCCACGGTCACTTCTGCCCCGCGACCTGTCCCACGCCACAGACACACCAATTCGGCTACTTCGACCACTGAGCTGCTCGCATCTACTGACATCTCGTCCCGGTCTAAGCAACACATCTTGCAGCCGATCCCCACGAGACCAGTCTTTTTCAAAGGTCGCTCACTATCGACACCGGCTGGAGGAGTGGACGAATTGTTCTCTCCTCTCCAATCTCTCAACACGTCGCCCACACGAGCCTCCTTCCTTACAGACAGCCTTCGCGAGTTGTGGAATAGACAACAGACCGACGGCTGTCAGGTGCATAACATGGTGACAGGGCCGGCTGCTAAGGCTTTCATGGTACCTATTACCTCTGCCGATTCACCTCCTGCCGCCGGTCCCGCTCTCGTTTCACCAAGCCTACTCAAGTCTTTAGCAGTACCGATCAGAGACTCCCCGCCGGAAGGTCTTCATGGCGTTCTCCTCCTTGAAGTCTTGGCTAGTGATCCTCGGCCGACTTTTATATTAGGAACTATTTCGAGTACGACTACGGAAGAGTCGCGGCAATCTTCAACCACCATCCACGACCTTCAATTGGAAGTTGTTTTTCACAATGACGCATTTTCCTCCCTGCTTCCGGATGCTGCCTTCTCCACGACAATCATAGAACCTGGCCGGGAACGAACAACTTTCAACATCACAGATCCTCGATATCATCGTTGGATATCTAGCTCCTTTGCCAATACCAGCGTTCGCAATGGCAAATGCAGACCGTACGTCTGCCCGGATGGTATATTATGGACACAAAACGCATTCACTTGCCCGGATGGCGCTCGCATGGTCCTCATCTGTGGGGTACCCCTCCCTTCAACAAGAGCAAAACAGGTCCACGTCAACAAAGGCGCGATATGCCCTCCCCACGCCTGGGAACAAGCCATGGAAGCCGCGAAGAAGAGAGATTCTCTCGGCCAGGACGAAGATGCGGGTTCCCCAATATCAGTATGCGAACAATACTTTCCAGTGCTCGATCCAGGAACCCCTTCTATTGGAGTCATGGGGCAGATCGCCGATATCTGCCAGAAGCCCTGGTGTTTAGGTATAAGCAACATAAATACCGGTGACAATGACAACGAATCAGCGGCCCCAGAGTCTTCGCATTTTGGTCCCATAACCTTCTCTAACTATTATACTCAGGTCGCGAAGGAAATGGACTCCGATATGGTCATCAGTCCTTCTACTACTCCGGTCCCGGAATCGCCTTCTAAGCGTAGGACACCTCCCCTCGATGAAAATGAAGGTCAGAGTACGGAAGAAATGGACGTCAGTGATGATGTAGTAGTAGTTGCGAGCGCTGAACCTGCGGTATCGACTGTTTACAGTCCCAACTTACCTAGCGATTATGGCTTCTTCGACTGGACGCGACTTCCCCCTTCGATAACATCTGATCCTCACACGGAACTCGTAAGGCGGGTCGATTGGGCTAGGACAGGATTCGGTGCGATTGATACATGGCCTCAGAGTTTACGCACGATGATCAACTTAGTGCTTGCTTCTCCCCATCCCGCAGCTATGTATTGGGGATCCGACTTCTCGATCGTGTACAACGAAGCATATATTCCCCTTATTGGTGCGAAACACCCTTCGCTTCTTGGTGAAAGGTACCAAGATGGGTGGTCAGAAATTTGGGAAGCTATCGAGCCGTTCTTTAACGAAGCCGTTCGGACAGGAACACCAACGAATAAGGAAGACGATCGACTATTCATTTTGAGGAACGGGTTCCGGGAGGAAACATATTTCTCGTGGTCGATTTGCCCGATAATCGGAGAAGACGGAACCACAATTGGCTTACACAATCCAGCATTTGAGAAGACGAGGCGTGTCATTGCTGAACGACGGATGCTGACGTTACGCGAGGTTGGCGAGAGATGTGGGAGTGCAAGAGACGTCAAGTCATTCTGGAAACATGTTGTCGCTGCCCTCGAGACAAACCCGTGGGATGCGCCATTCGCGATTCTTTATTCTTGCAAAAAGCAAGATTCCATAGACAGCGAGGTATCTTCGGCGTATGCCTCAAGTTTATCTAATACGAAGGTTTATTCATTGGAAGGCACCATTGGGGTTCCAGATGGCCATCCTGCAGCACCAGCACTCATTGATCTAAAGTTAAATGCGGATGGGTTCTCAGTCGCATTTAGGGAGGCTTTACAAATAGAAGGCAACATTTATTTGAGTCAAGAGTCTGGGACTTTGCCGGCAGACCTGATGGATGGAATCGATGTACAAGGATTCTCCGAGGATCGGTGCACTTCTGCAGTAGTGTGCCCGATCAATCCGAATTGCGAGACCCCGCTTGGTTTCTTGGTTTTGGGAATCAACCCGAGACGTCCCTTTGATGAGGACTACCGACTTTTCATTCAGCTACTGACCAGGCAGTTGACAACTTCCATCGCAAGCGTCGTCTTGTACGAAGAAGAGATCAGGAGAGCGCAAAGAGCTGCAAAGTTAGCTGCACTTGACAGGGTTGAGCTCTCTCACCAGCTCGCTCTCAAGTCGAAGGAGGCCGAACATTCTGATTTGAAATTCACCCGTCTCGCCGAGTTTGCGCCCGTTGGTATCTTCATCGCCGACTTCCAAGGGAAGATCAGTTATTATAATGACACGTTTTCGGAAATATCTTGTCACCCGAAAGAACTTGATCCCTCCCGTTGGCTTGAAAGCGTCCACCCTGCCGACTTAGCGAGGACCGAGGCTATGTGGAATGAGGTCATCCACGGGAAGAAGCGGAAAACTTGGGAATTCAGGTGGAAGACGCCATGGGTCTTACCGAATCATTTGGGGGAGCAAATCGACCGATGGACTTTGATCTCCGCCAGCCCCGAGCTCGACACCGATGGTATGCTATTAGGTGTATTTGGCTCAATTACCAACATCTCGGAGACAAAATTTGCGGAAGATATGCAGAAACGCCGGGTTGAAGAAGTGGTAGAACTGAAACGGCAACAGGACAACTTTGTCGACATGGCCAGTCATGAGATGCGAAATCCCCTTTCTGCGATTTTGCAAGGCGCCGATGCAATCATAGGGTCGCTAGAAAGATACAGGGATATCGCATCGTCCCGGGACTTGCTTGAGGACATCGAGTCAAGTATTGACGTGGCGCAGACAATCTCGCTCTGTGCACTCCACCAGAAGCGAGTTGTGGACGACATTCTCACGATGAGCAAGCTCGATTCTTCGCTTTTGACCGTAACACCAGTCGATGTTCAGCCCGTTGCAGTGGTAGAGAAGGCATTCAAGATTTTCGAGCAGGAGGCAATATCTTGTGATACCAAGATGACATTCAGGATTGATGATTCGTATAAAAACTTGGCTATTGATTGGGTGAAGCTCGATCCAGCCAGGCTCTTGCAAGTCTTGATCAATCTTTTAACCAACGCTTTGAAATTCTTGCGCACCGAGCCTTCCAAATCTATCATTGTCACTATGGGGGGATCCACGAAGCGACCTTCTTCGAAAGACGAGAGGAACTCACTTGTGTACTTTCCGTCAGCGCGTAAAGCTGTTGATCTCACGACTGGGCCGGATTGGGGTAATGGAGAAGCGGTGTTCCTCACTTTCTCCGTCCTTGATACCGGCAAAGGCCTCACAGAAGCTGAAAAGAAGAATCTCTTCCAAAAGTTTAGCCAAGCTACCGCAAAAACCGAGGTTTCCTACGGTGGAAGCGGACTAGGGTTGTTCATTTGCAAAGAGCTTGTGAATCTACAATCCGGTGAAATCGGCGTCCAATCTGAAGCCGGGAAGGGATGCATTTTTTCGTTTTACGTCAAGAGTCGCAGAAGTCGACGACCGGATGTGGAGATACCGCAAGCACCGCTTCTGAGGCCCGTAGGAACGACAAAACGGCGAGATGGTAGTCAGAGCTCGCCATTAAGTGCAACTTCTAGTATTGAAGCAAACAGTTTTGTTGACGCTGCACAACCGGTTGCTAAGGTGAAAGAGAAGCCAAAATTGGGATACAACGTCCTCATCGTCGAAGACAATCTTGTCAATCAGAAGCTTTTGAGGAAGGCGCTCGAGGTCGCTGGATGTACTACTTATGTGGCAAATCACGGCATCGAGGCTTTGGAGAGAATCAAAAAGACAGTTTATTGGAAAGATGCAGAACCCGATGCGCAAGAGCTGTCTTTGGTTCTTATGGATGTGGAGATGCCGGTCATGGATGGGCTTACCTGTGAGCTTTCTTGATACTTTACACATGAATATAGCCAGCGAACTAATATCCTTTAGGTTCAAAACGTATTCGCGAACTTCAAGCGGAAGGATCGGTCCTCAAACACATACCGATTATCGCGGTAACAGCGAACGCGCGGCAGGCTCAAATTGACAAGATGTATGAAGCTGGAATGGTGAGTTTTACTAGATAGCATAATCTTACTCGCAAATGCTAAATTAGCGCCTCAGGATGACGTGGTATCCAAACCATACAGAATCAATGAACTGATACCAAAACTTCATTCCGTCGTCATGAAATACCAAGACCGCGACGCGACTATGGCCCATGACAAAGAGTAGTGCCGGCGTGTGAGCTTGGTTTGCTCTTGCGGGAGTACCTCAGAGCTCGGGTGGCATGATAGTAATGCCCTCGAGTTTACGTTCGTTTAATTTTCACATACACTCTTTTCATAGTTTCTTATACCCCTTGAGTTCGCGTTCTTTTTCCTTTTTCCTTTTTTTTTATTTGTGGTTCGCTTTGGATCGTGTGTTCTTCTTGGTGCGTATTATTTTTCACTCTTGAGTGCATCGGCTTTTTGAGGGTTTGTATTACCATATTACCCTGTGCTTTGATTTCTATACATTCAGCGGGCGTTTTGGGACTTTGAAACTTTTGATATTTTGCATATAGATCGGTGAGCATCAGCCATTCAGGCAGCAGGGGAAAGACTCATCCCAGGGTGCTGTCAAAAAGGATTTGTTTTATCGCAACGGAGATACCCCCCCGAAAAGCAACGAATGAAGGCGCTGGGTATACACAGCCTCTCGCTTTTTTTTTTTTGAAAATTATTTTTCTTATAATTCTTTTTTATTATTTAATATTATTTCGACCCTGTGGGTAACGGCGGCAATGACAGGCTGGAAAGGATTTATGTACACTTTATCTCTCACCTATCTCTGCATATAATGTATTATTTTTTGTATTTTTTCTGTGGATAGAGAATGGCGGTGGATATGGGGACGGAGGCTATCCCGTATGTATACGAATCAGACGGATGGGTTATGTACATTCATGAGAATGGAGAACGAAATAAAAAGGTTCCCGAATGGGCTCATGCCTCAAAATACACCAACGAAGACTTTCAAAGCTACGGTCGTGTGTCACGGTGGATAGGAAAGCTACTCAGTTTTTGGGACTAGTAGTATGAACTGGTCGTAGATGTCATGACATTAACAGGTATATTATTCCCGCCCTGCGTGCGCGCGTTCTGCAAAGATTAACAGTAACAGAAATGTTGTGCTAAATATCCAAAATCGACAGGAAGATCCCATGCAACATTGAAGAAAAAAGAAGGCCCCATATTTTAACTATTCACAACGAAGGAAATGCCGCGTATTACAAAGGAAAGACGAAGTAAAAAAAAGACGTAATAGGTATCTTAAAAGAAGAAATGGATGCAATTTCACCCATCCTCTTATTACCGTAGGGGTTTTTGCAGATTTTTGAAGTCATTTTGACCACAAAAGTGGACTTAAAACAGTATATTGGACGTCTTTAAAGTTATAAAAGACATCCATCGACGTTTTTGAAGTGTTTTAAGTCCGTATTTTCGATCAAAGCACATCGAAAAACCACCATTTCCCCCTACGGTACTTAAAACCAATTGTCGTTAGGCTTTTGTGGTGGTGGCTGCTGCTGACCCTGGTAGCTCCCAGCCCGGTGGAATCCGCCCCAACTGCCGCCGCTAGGATTCTGCTCCGGCTGCGGGGTATAACCCGGCGGGGCAGTCACGGAGTGCTGCAGAGGGTACATCTGCGGTTGCGGGGTCGTCGGCCGGCTACCGCCAGCAACATTTGGCTGCGGCACCCATAAGGTCTGCTGGCTTTCATTCTTCTCTGGCGGGTACACGATATTCCCATGTCCACCATCCGAAGCAGCGACTAATTCGCCACCACCCTTGACCTTCCCGAGAACCATCCCCTTGGCCACGGATTTGACGACCGCGCGACGGGATACACCCGCCGCATCGACGTATACCAATCCGACATTTTTGACGGATGATGTAAGCCCATACGCCATATGGCCGGCTTCATCGCCATATCTGTGCTTGACAACTGTGGTGGCGGCGTTACTGCCGCTATGGAGTAAATGTTTACCCGCGGCGTCAATACCGTCCGCTAGCGTCGAGAAGGCGATCATGCTTTTATTCAACAGACCCGGTTTGGCGGGCGCCCTCTTTTGAATCTCGTTACCATCTTTATCAACCCTCCCGGCCATCTTTGCGCCAATGTTTTGTGCTACTTCTTGGACTTTGCCTATAGTCTTTGACGAAAATCCGCTAGCTCCCTGTGTAAAAGTATGGATTTTGCGAACTCGATCGTGAGTTGTTGGGGTGAATGTTAGCGGTTCAGCAACTGGATTTGTCTTTTGTGTGAACTTTTGAGCTCCATTTTCCATGGCGGTGGCGGCATAGGTTGCCGCCGTTACAATAAACTTGGAGGCCCACGCAGCTTTCGTGACAATGGTGGAGCTGGCATAAACAGGGTTTTCGGCGGTGCTAAAGATTTCTTCATGGTTGATTGGGCCGACAGGTTGGATGATTAGTTCGTGAGAGCCTGGGGTTGTAGGAAGCGTGACCTCGACGGGGGCTAATTTGATTTAAATATGTTAGTTCCACGAATCTTCTGGTAAATGTAAAGTTCAGAAACCGGTATATCTAGACTACTAACCTTTGCTACCGGGCTGAACGCCTTGACCTTCGATAACGTTGAAGCCTTCGCTTAGTTCGCCAACAATTCGACCGTCTTGTTCGTCCACTAGGACCAGCCGTCCGCCGCCTTGATTTTGGTGGTCAAGCCCAGAGATGGTCGGCACTCCGCCGTAGTTATACTCTTGCCCGGCCATTACCCCGCTACCGGGAACATAGCCACTGGAGGACGAGCCACCAATATCTCTGGAGCTGATACCAGCCTTCTTCCTAGATCGCGAGGAAGGGGATGTGGCTTTTTCATTGGAGTAGCCGTAGTAGCCATCGCTTGCCCCGCCAGAAGCGCCGTAGCTCGGTGGAGCGGGGCTTATCGATCGATGCTGCTGCTGCTGTTGCTGCAGGGTCTGTGGAGGGTTTGCGTTCTCTAGAAAAGAAGTACATTGTGCGAGAATGGTTTCAAAGGTATCGACGTCATCCTGGTTCCTATGTTCCTGAAACTCGATCCGTGTGAAGCAGTTACCCTGGCCGCCATCGAGATCGAGACGAGGGATGAGGTAGGATCGGGGGTACTGTCGAAAGATCTTTGTAGTGGCAGGTAGTGGTAAATCGAGGTTTGGAAGCTGCTGGATGTGCAGGTAAAAGTCCTCTTCTTCGACCGGTTCCTCAGCGAAGGGGTCGGAGATGGTGGTGGAGACCATGAGCAGGGTTAATGGACCGGGTACCTCGCTGAGAGGGGTCTCGTTGCCACTGGCGAGATGGTAGACATTGATGTTTGGGACCTCATAGAGGACCTGGGGCGGGGTTCGCTGGACCATATTTGCGTAAGAAGACAAAGATATCGAGATATCTACGGGAGGGGGTTAGAAGACGGCGGACTGAGGAAGGAGCGAAGGAGAGCAGTTGGACGCGGACAGACAGCAGCAAGCGTGCAGCTCACAACGCAGAACACCTGCACACTTACGACGAGATGAGGACCGCAAGGACGACAACGGGGGAGGGAATGAAGAAGACTTCGACTTCGACTTTGTCGGGCGGCGAAGGATAAATCAGAGAGATAGATGTTACAGGAGATGAAGATGCACAGGACGCGGAGAGGTAGCTTTGTGCCGCAGCAGAACGGGGTCACCAGCTAACAGCGGGAGGGGTGTCTCTGACATCGATCGAGGGGTTCGAGATGCTTTAAATATCACCACACTCAATCTGCGAATCCAATCCAATCCAGGATCTCTTCCCCCCTCCGGCACGCCTTTTTCTTCTGCTCACTGGTGAGACCTGCGAGCTTCGAAGGTGGTCCCAAATTTCAGGTCGGGTGCATGGGGTCCAGCCGGGCGCCAACCAGCGCAGCCAATCACAAGGGACGCCCACCTGCTCCAGCGACCTCGTTCCCCTCAGCTCGCAGCGTTTCTCACTTTTTCGTCTGCGCTTGGTGTGGAAAATTCAAAGAGTATCGGTATCAGTATTGCGCAGACGCCACCAGGCTATACGTAAGTTCCTTTAATCAAAACTGATGTCGACAGAGCTGTTCAGCGGGTATTTGTGTACAAGAAACCCAAAGTCAAAGAGCAGGCCGGAAAGGATTGCCACATGAAGCTGCGATGGCCATCTGGAACAGGCAAAACAGTGGCTGATAGCCTTCCTAGATGCCTGCCAAGGTCCAGAAGTGTGGCGATGCACCATAGCTTCGGCGTCGCCAGAGATTATGACATAGTGCGCCAGTGCGGCAGAATTTCTTGGATATACCAACTTTCACATGCTACAAATACAAGTGCGCCCATCGATGGCCATCTACAATACACATAAATACGTCGACTCGAAGTTTTCAGCCAAATTTTGCCCCTTCGCATTAGTGCAACCTGCTTCAGTTTCTGTTGCAATTTTCGCACACATGCTCAACACAGATCGAAGAGAAACCTAAGCGCCGCTCAACCTTGTTCGTGACAATGCTTGCGCACTCTCAATTACGTTTTCCGAAGTGACGGCGGCGGTTGGACCGCCTATAGCATAAAACGATTATCTCGCCTACAGGACTGCCGCCAGCTTTTTGGCAACCTGGTTGTGGACCCAGTGTGTCGGGTGCAAGCTGTTGAGCCAAAAGTATTCGTCGACGGGGTAGACGCACTCTGGGTAGAATGTATCCCATTCCGGCGTTCCACTAAAGAATCATTCTCGTCAGGATGGTTTTCCAGAGGATTGTGAAAACAAATAAAACCAAACTTACTTTTGGTAGGAATCACAGTATCCGGTCACGTTCTTGAACGACCACTCCGCGGTCTCTGGGTGGTCGAGTATATTGTTGAAGATACTGACCGAATCGAAGACCCAAGTCGATGTTCCTCTGTGTTCCTTCTCGAAAGTAGCGACTCTCGTCACCAACTTGTCGTTGAAGTCCTTCAACATGGCCTTCTCTGTAGAAGTAGACCAGTCACCCTGCGCTAACATCAACGGAGATCGGTCGACGGGAGGAACATTGATAAACACGAAGTTTCGGGCGCCACTATCGTAGAGAGAGGCCATATTGCGGAAGTACTCGTCAAAAAGAACGTCGTGGAAAGTGGTATTCGCATTCCACCACGAGTTTCCAATATCATTGATACCAATCCAGGTGAGGAAGAGCGAGGTGTCAGACTTCCATCGTGGGAAAGGCGAGTGCTCGCTCCTGTCGGGCGGGGTGCTGAGGTATGGCAGGAACAAATCTTGAACCTGTTGCTTGAGGGACAGAACGTCGTCCCGCCATGGCTTAACGAGAGCGGAGTCGATTGTGGCGCCACCATAGGCAAGATTCCAGGTTTGAAGGAGAGAGGTGTTGTAAGTGAAGGTCAGGTAGTCCACCCAGTTGGGACCGTTGGCGGAGTTCCAGCCTGGGAACGGGGGGTTACCCATCGGGTTTGCTGCTGTGGGTAAGGGCGAGCCATTGGTCATGTTGAAGCCGGTGCTGGTATACGAGTCCCCGCTGTAGGATACCCAGTTAACTTTTTGTCGAATTGTCAACGACTGCTTGCGTACTCACAATACGAAGAGATATTTAACCCGATCAAATCCGTTATAGTGCCTGCCAAACACTCTCTTCTCTAAAGCGGGTGCTGCATTTGCAAGGGTCGCGAGGCCAGTGAAGGCCGCGAATGCAAGTGTCGACTTCATTCTGTATGTTTAGATAGCGCAGATACGCCCTTTGATAACAGGCCTACAATAATTCAACAGGCTATCGATGTCGGATTGGGTGGAAAGCTTTTAACAAAGAAAGAGAGAGAGAGGAATACCTAAGAGATCCTAAAACCGCATTGGCGCGGTAGTAGCAATCACTTAAATACATCTTGGTCTGTGTGCACCTGGATCGCTCCCAGGAAGAAGAAATGCTTGTATTTGCTACCTGGGTGCCTGCTTTAAAGCCTGTATGGAAAGCTTAATAGTTATTCCGAATATACCATGAGGGTACGTATGTATTTGGTAGCCGGACCCCTTGGTGGCCCGTGGTATGGGTTCTTCCTGGAGAGATCGTGGAAGGCTGTCTAGGCTAAGATTCTTGAGCAGTTACTCCCCACAATCGAATAGGATAGAAGCATGCAACTGAATGTTCCTGCGCGTATTTTTACTCGAATTGTGTATCTTGGTATGCAAAGTGGAGTTTGGAAATTGGGACAAGGCTAGGGTGCATCGGCCCAGCGGCCGTCAAGCTATACATACGGAATATATATGAGTGGAACCATTGCCTCCGAGGGAAGGGATACGCATGCTCGAGAATCATGCTATAACTGATCGAGGCAGATTCTATGTGGGAACCCTAGGGGAAAACTCAATATCATTTGCAGCTTGGCCTAGCGCCCTCGCGAGTATGCGTAATATAGAAAACGGGGTCGCTGGGCGCCCTTTGTGAGTATTTTGGCTGCAGGTTTCGGCCCGAGTATGGCTTGCGGGCTGGGGTTTTAGCCTGACTTTTTGCTGTGATTTAATACTATTATCAAAAGATTGGATGTGCCAATATCGCAATATAGGCTGAGACCCCTGCTCGTCGTCATCCCATGTCGACCCGGGGTCCTGCTTTTCCCAGCGCTCGGCGAAATTCGATCCGCAAAGTATTGATCATTGTAGGTTCAGCAAAAGGGACAAAGTTGTACCTTGCGCCCTTGCCATTACATCACGCATACTGAGACCACCTAGGTGGTGCGCACAGTATACTCGCATTGATCAAGGTATCGTTCTGTCAAAAGGTCGAAGCAAGTTGCAGCAACACATCATTGGAATTCCAAGGCTTCCTTAAAAAAGACAACCAATTTGCACACGTGCGCGAGCTATCATAGAGTGTATACCTAGCCATTTGATTACCCATTATGTAGCTGAGAACGTATCACGTCAAGTGATTTTGCAAGCTGGGCAATTTGGCGCGAATGTGCAAATTGAAGTTTGCGTTGATGTTGGACTTCCCCCGCAATCCAAGTCCGGCACTCGGGCGAGCTCCGGGTGGCCGACTCCAGCCGACCTCTCCACATTCCGCATTCTCACTTCGGCATGTGAAATCACATCCCGGCTGGTTATCATCATAAGAATCCCGATCTGGTGTCTGCTTCCTGTGGGACAGGGACTTGATTTTTTCCCACGACTAGATCTTCCAGTAAAGCTACTCTAGATATCGAAATCCCTCGAACCCCTGACCTGTCGATATATACGCTCTAACATCGAGAATATAAAGATCATACTTGTTGCTTCGATGGCGTCTTCTTTCCGAGCCTTGCGCCCTGCGCTTTCGACGCTGTCCCGAGCTTCTAGGACGGCTGCTGTTCGCCAGTTCTCACCAGCGGCCACATTCAATGCCGGTAGACAGATCAGGTAGCCTCGATTTTCCGCCCCCCATCATCAAGCAAGAACCCTAATAACCGTGATGCGAAACGATATAGAACGTTCTCCGAGGATGTCCACCATTCACCGGTGCTTCAACTCACCGAAGAAGAAAGCATGCTCAAAGAGGCTGTCTCCAAGTTTTCCAATGACATGATTCTTCCGAAAGTCCGAGACATGGACGAGTCCGAAACTATGGATAAGTCGGTTCTTGAAGGATTGTTCGAGCAGGGCCTCATGGGAGTTGAGATTGAAGAGGAATTCGGTGGTAGTGGTATGAGCTTTACGGCTGCGATTGTGGCCATTGAAGAGCTAGCGAGGGTTGACCCCAGCGTATGTTTGACCTGATTTCACATATCGGTGCTTAATCGTCCGACACAGAGCTGATGTCTTGTTACTAGGTCTCTGTATTGTGTGATGTTCACGTAAGTAAATTCGAGCATCATGCCTAGATTCAAGGATTGAATTAATGTACGAGCATAGAACACATTGGTTGTCCAAGCCTTCAGGAAATGGGGAAGCAAGGCTCTCAAAGAGAAGTATCTCCCCCAACTTGCCACTGCGAGTTGCGGTAAGTTCTGATGTCTCTTCAAACCCCAAATTATTATCATATTTACAGCTGCTGACGCTCATTTGTAACATAGGCTCTTTTTGTCTCTCTGAACCGGCCTCCGGTTCAGATGCCTTTGCCCTGCAGACAAAAGCCGTTAAGAAGGGCGACGGATACGTTATCAACGGCTCTAAGATGTGGATCACGAACGCAATGGAATCCGACATTTTCATCATCTTCGCCAACCTCAACCCGGACGCCGGGTATAAGGGAATCACTGCCTTCATTGCCGAAAAGAACTTCCCAGGATTCTCGATAGCAAAGAAGGAGAAGAAGCTCGGGATTAGAGCTAGCTCCACCTGCGTTTTGAACTTCGATGATCTGTATATTCCAAAGGAGAACTTGTTGGGTGAGGAAGGACAAGGATACAAGTACGCTATCGGCCTATTAAACGAGGGCAGAATAGGCATTGGAGCTCAGATGACCGGGTTGGCTTTGGGAGCCTGGGAGAACGCGGTCAAATATTGCTGGAACGATAGAAAGCAGTTTGGAAAGCTTATCGGTGAGAACCAGGGTATGCGATTCCAGTTCGCGCAGGCTAGGGTTGAAATCGAGGCTGCCCGAGCGTTGGTCTACAACGCCGCCAGAACAAAGGCTGCGGGAGCAAACTTTGTGATGGAGGCTGCCATGGCGAAACTTTATGCTTCGCAGGTGGCAGGAAGGGTTTCTGGACAAGCCGTTGAGTGGATGGGTGGTATGGGATTTGTGAGGGAAGGGCTAGCTGAGAAATACTGGCGTGATAGCAAGATTGGCGCAATCTACGAAGGGGTAAGTTCGATTTCATGTACCATTTTGGTTGATATGCCGCTAACACGGATCACAGACGAGCAACATCCAATTGGAGACGATATCCAAGATTCTGCAGAAGCAATATACCAACTAGATTTTATGAATCCGGGCGAAGAACTACGTGCTTATATAAAGCGCCCTGTACTATACTACCTCAAGACGAATATATACACATATACATTTCGAATACCGTGATAACACCCTGACCAAGCATGATATCATGAATCTCGATGGCAATGCAGTGTTCGTGTAGCCGTCTCCTTCCGGATCCGGTGCTCCAGCTGGACGAACGAAATGGCGGCGAAAGCGGATTGGTGTCGCACAATAAAGACCGCAGGCTGCAGCATTACCTTGGCGGTGAAAAGCATATGCAGGTTCCAAATGTCTCTTCGATCGAAAATTTTGTGCGAATGACAGCGGATGGTGGCTTCGCGAAGTGGCAGCTAGTCTTCAGCTCGCCGACAGACTGTGTGAAGCCGTCGTCCGTCCAGAGTGATATCTCGAGCATCGTGAGATACTGCCATTGGCCACTACTGCGACAGGCTCCTCTCGTGGACTTTTAAAGATATCCGTCGTCCCGGTCAATTTAACCGCATCCCCGGTTCTCTCGCAGCTGGTCAGCTCGCTCGCTTCGTGCTGTTGGTTAATAATTAATTCTCTTGGCTGGGAAGCAACCCGATCCAACATTACACCGTACTCAGCATTGCATTCCTCTCCATCCTCCTCCTCCTCCTCCTCCTCCTCCTCCATCTCCGCTATCTCCTCTTCCTCCTCCACCTATTCTTCCCTCGTTCTCGCCCTTTCCTCGCCCATTGACATCGTTCGCTTCACTGACAGTCCGGTCTGCCTCGAAGCGCATCGTGCAACGCAAACATGGTCCGGCTGAGCATCCAGCGCACCATCGCCCCGGTGCTGCTCTTCCTCGCCGCCGTTCAGGCCATTCCGGCCCTCCACCCACGCCAGGATACCACTACCGCGACCGATCTCTCGAGTATGTCTGAATTCAAAGTGTTTCCCCAATTGATTGGCTTCCCTCAATGCTAGTTGTAATATGCTTTAATCTCTGACAATGTGTTAAAACCTTCAGCTGGCACTGATCTCGCAACCTCCACGTCCGACACTGTCCCTGTCGAAACTGGTACCAGCACTGATACTTCCACCCCGACCGATGCTTCTACTACCGGCGGCGGAACCGAGAGCACCTCTGCGACCGCGACAGACGGTACGACTACGGGAACCGACTCATCCACCACAGGCATCCCTTCGCCTTCAGCTTGGATCTCGGTCAATGAAACTGACGGCCGAATCTCGACCATTGTTCCGTCTGTCGTGACGGAAAGCGACGGTGTCACTAGCACGGTCAACCTTCCGGATCCTAGCCATACTGGTGCCATCGACTCCGGTGATGGAGATCCCACGTCGTTCCTGCCGACTTGCGATTCGAGCAAATATCAAGGTGGTGGCAAGTACGCGCCGTTCTGCTTGCCGGTCAACAATACTCACATGTATCTGAAGGAGACGTACGCACTTCCCTCTTGTCTTCAGTCTATTGATGAAATTTATACTAAATGAATTCGAATTATAAAGCTACTACGTTACATGGGATCCAACATATTGGGGCGAAGACAATCTCAATAATACCATCCAGATCACCGCCAACTATCTCGAGGACCCAACAAACCCGGAGGCTGGACGTGTCGCTTACGACGTACGTATTTCATCTCTATATAGACATTGAAAAGAACGTCGATGGTAATTGATACTTACATTTTATCGTTCCATATAGTCCGGCATCACGCAGAATAGACTTGGGTTCATCACCTTTTATGTTGATCCTGATAAGTACACCGAAGGTGCAATCATCCATTGGACAATGAAACGTATAGGTGCTCTCGCCAACACGGAAAAGTCCTTCCGTTCCGGTCCGTGGATCCAGGTTTCCAAGCAACCCGTCTTGTACCCGCAACCTTCCGTCCGACCACCTGTTTCAACGATCGGATTAGCTGTTGGTTTGCCACTCGCAGTTCTATTCATCGCCATAGTTCTCGCTGTTCTCCATTTTGCAAACAAAGACAAGAGATCGATCGGCGGTATCGTTATCCCTTCGATGCGCCGCAGGAGGGCTGAGTCCGGGTACGTTTCTCGAAGAGCGAGAGGACAAAGGGCTGCTCGTCCACCCGGATACAGAGACGACATCGACGCCAAGGCTGCGGCTTGGGAGATGGGTAATATGAGTCCGGATACCCCGAGATCGACCGGGCCATACCACGACGAACCCACGAGTCCACCTGGCGTCAGGGCTAGGAGCGCTGAGAGCCTTCCTGGGAACCCGTTTAGCGATCGTTACGGAGGACGATAAACAGCTCACTAGGCCTAGACAACTATCACCATAACTACCAATGGAACACGCTTAACTGGAAGGATTGGATGAGACTGCGTGGATTGCAATATATACTACACGAATTAACGGAATATGATACATAAGATCTTATAAATGTGACAGCAGGGGTGGGTTGCATGAAATACGTCGATTTTGTACATGAACAAAACTTTTTCTATATGCGTCTTCTTTTATCTTTTTTATGTCGTGGCAGCCTAGGAGGCATTTTACTTGGGATGGGATAACACTATCGGATACCCCATTGGATTTCTCTCACACTCTCTTTCCTTCTCTTCGACTGACCTGGTTTTCCTGATGTTTGCATGATTGTACGAACCAATAATTTTAATGACATTGGTCTTGTGTAGCTTATCAGAATTCGACCTAAAAGTTTGATATCTGCATCTTCAAGTATTGTAAAAATATTTCCAAGACTCAGATTCCACCTTGGTTCTATATAATATTGGCGCTAGAAAATAATCTTTGGCTCGTCTATATAGAAATACAGGGTATATATATCATACAGCTTCAAAAATGCGACGACTATTTGGTTAATGTGGGAAGGTGTATACAAGAAGTATAAGGGGGTTTGATGGGGCGAAATATTAAAATGAAACGAGTCGCAAGTTAATCTACTTATCTTCTGCACTGGCATTGCTCTCAGAGTCAATGACAGCAACATCATCGTTGGCAGACGGGGCATACGCTTCGTCCTCCAAGACGGGCACGACCTCAACCTCTGGTCCTTGCCTCTCTTCTTCCCCTTCAGATTCTTCGACAACTTCAACTTCGTCTTCCACTTCTCCGAGATCACCTCCTTCAATCAATACATTCTTCAATTCACTCTCAATATCCGACTTTCTCTTTTCCATCTCTTCAACTTTGGCGAGCCTCTCTTCGAGCTCTTTGATTTCCTTTTCGATGCTCATTCTCTCCCGTTCAGCGCCGATGCGGTCGAATTCCCATTCGCCGCCGTATTCACCCATACCGAGACGAAGTTGATAAGTGTGATACTTCTTCAATTGCGCACGAGTAGAAATGGTGATGAGAGCTAAGAGTAAACAAGAGATTAGCGATCACGCAGCAATTCCTCGATGAAAATTGTAAACTTACTGATTCCCCGCTCCTTTGCCGTCTCATACAACAACCCTTCCACATCACTGCTAACAGCGCTGGTACCCTCATCAACGAAAGCATACTTTGGCTCATGGTAGAGCAACCTAGCAAACGCCATCCTTTGTCTTTCACCTCCGCTGAGAACATTAGACCAATCCTTCTGGGTATCCCATCCACCCTCTCTATCCCTCAGATATCCTAATCTCACAGCTTCGAGGATTCTCTGAAGTTCTGCGTCGTTCTTAGTAGATGTCTTCATCTCCATCTCCGTATGTGGATAGATGACCTGATCACGAAGGGTTCCCATGGAAAGATATGTCCTTTGCGGCAAAAACATGATTCCGTCTTCGCCTCTGTTACGTGGCAGGCTGACCAGCCCTCTGAACACTGGCCATAGACCAGCGACAACGCGAGCGACGCTGCTCTTACCAGATCCATTTGGTCCGATGATGAGTAGGTGCTCACCTTCCTTCACGATTACCGATAAATCTTCGATGATTTCTTCACCACCGCGAGGGTACAGTGCCGGGGCAACGATAGGAACGCTCTCCAATCGAACACCATCAAAGCCCTTGTGAATGGTTCCTTGAACGTCCGAGAGGGAGAAAAGTTCTGCTTGTCCTCTCGATGAGATCGGGTAAGCGTTGGAGTGAACTCTGTGAAGGGTCGAGATTAAAGTGTAGACTCGCGAAGTATAACCGGCGAGTTCGCTGAGGTCTTTGAAGCTGTACATCATTCTTCCACCAGCGTCCGCCAAACTCAACATGAGTCTCTTGTTGGTGATGAATCCCTTCATCCGATCTTCACCACGGCGGCGTTCGTGATCAACAGTTTGGGTTTCGGTCTTGCTTGCCATTTCAATCAGACCACCGAGGCCAGCCCACGCAGGCATGAAAACCGGTAGAGAGGTGATGACAAACCCGAAGGCAGACCACGAATATTTCAGGATGAAGTCTTCAAGCATGTTGTATCGGATTTTCATGCTGTAGATGTTTTCCATCCAGTTTTTAAGTTCTCCGAATCCACGGTGGAGGTATACACCTTCCATCTCGGATCCCCCGTAGAATGCAATTTCCTCGGCGTTGGTGATAAGACGGGAATGTAATCCTCGGAATTCACCCTCCTTCTTGGCCTGCACAGCCGCAAGTTTCCCGAAAGGCGGGGAATATTTCTTCAAAATGTACGCGGTAAGGAAGTAATTGCTAAGGAGACCAGAGACGCCCGCGAGACCAAGACTACGCATGAGCTGCCAGTTAAAGACAACGAGGTCGAGGAAAGGTTTCCCAAGGGAAGAGTAAATTGCTGCCGCCTCATCACAGAAACGAGTCAGGTCGGTGGTAATGAACTGATCAGCTCCCGCACCCACGCCGCCATCGAGGTTTGTAAGCTTGTAAAAGCCTAGACGGTCATTGAGATAGAGATCGTGAATGTAGCGGGTCAACCTTGTACGGAATTCTATGGAAATCTTCGATTGTAGATACTTGATACCAGCGTTGGTGTAGCTTGCCACCGCACCAACACCAAGCCATTTCAAGATACCTAGGGAGAAAGCTTTACCGTTACCCGCGACGAGGTCGCGAACGATGCTACCATCGAGTCTGGCGATTACAAGGGAGAGATATGTACGAGAGATCAAGGCGATGGTGTGGAGCATGAGAAGAAGGGTACCACGGGAGTCGAGACGGGGTAAGCAGATTGAGAGGAGGGAAAGAAATTGGTGAAGGAAGGCGAGATTTAGGCCCGGCTTTGTATTCGGCGGTGGTGTGCCGGATACTAGATGTAAAATCTTCAGTCAGGCTGATATCAAGAACCAAGAGAATAGTTATACGTACCGTGCTGGCCTTTCCCTCTCGGCCCACCCAAGAACAATCGCCGATGAGCCTCGAAAGTTGTTTTTTTCGTCGGCTTGATCACGACTTTCGTTGTCCCGTATCTTGGATGAGGTACGTAGATGGTGTAGCTACCATCTTTGCCTATGATCCCCGAGTTTCGGCGGACAAGTTCCCTGCCACGTTTTTGCTCGTCCTCCTGTTGTTTCCATCGCCGCCGCCTGTCATATGCTGCGATAACGGTACAGCCCAGGATCGCGGCCGCGAGAAGGCGCTGGGACTTGGGAGATGTGGCGAGCAGACGGAGGTAGCTTGCGATAAACTTGGAGAACCGAGTCCGGAGGGTTGATTGGACGGTCATGATTGAATCGCACCGGACTTGCGTTTTATGCTCTCACAGAGAGCAGAAAACTAGGGTTCGACAGCAGTTGACTGGGGTTTATCCGGGCTGCCGGAAGATTTGTTTGATGTTGGACGGATGTTATTTGTATTTTCCTGTCGATGGCACTTGACTTTCAGCGCATTTTTTATAACAACGGCGGGAAAGGCGTGCTACTCGGGCCCTTTGCGTATTTCCGAGTCGCGTTCCACTCGAATTTACGGGGCGGCAGCCGAGTTTTATGGAGGCGGCGGGCAAGAAGGATGAAATGAAAGAGGACGAGGTTGTAATCTGGGGAAGCGAGCAGCCTGAGCATGACGAAGAGAGAAGGAGATTCTGGCAGGCACGCCGGAACAATGCCGCGGCCACTTTTTCGCCATGTGAACGCTAGCCAAGCGCACCGTTTTTTAGAGCAGGTCGAAGCACAAAAGAATATTCTCGGAGAATGCATCATGCCATACGAGGAATACGGACTAGCGCAGTAGTAGACAGGCACATGTGACTGTCAGAGGGAGGATAAGAGAAATAACTAGGTAGTGGTAATAATAAAATATAAAATATAAGAGTGGAAGGCAAGGAAAAGGCTAAAACTCTATGTATTTTGAATATCTTACAAGAGTCCAAGGGAAGTGAAATGGACATATAAACATGAACCCGGCGCGAAAAAAAAAAAAAGAAACAAGGCAACGGGAGAGTCTTAAACATATATACTATTGAAAGTTGTCGGTTGCAGTCGTTGATTAAGCGGTAGTGAAACTCACCCGCTTAAGTGTGTTATCAGCGCGGGTGGGAGCCCCGATAACCGGGAGGCGTGTAGACATCGACGCAGACGTTGTGTGGGAGCCGTGAAATCATACTTTTGAGGGCGGCACACCAAATCGGTATGCAGTCAAGTGCAATCATACCAGTCGACGAGAAAACATCTAGTGGTGGTCTTTGACCCCGCCACGGTACCCCACGAGCTTTCTCCGTCCGATCATTGTTCCAACAGTGAAGAATCCAAGACACTCAGCGGCCAGAACCGCATACTGCGCAACCGTTTGTCTGGGAAGGGCCTGTACGCTATACATAGCGGTCTCAGGATCTGGTAAAGCGGATAATCTCGGGCGGATGGATTTGATGTGGCCCCACCAGCTCGAAGGGTTGAGCAGAGGACCGACGTATGGGCTGTAGAAGGTTTGGAAGGCCTCTAACGAACTGTAAAGATAGCTTCAATTAGCAAAGAGATGCAACCTTCCAATATTATTCTCATTAACCGCTTACGGAGGGCTCATCTGCTGTCCACGATAGACGTGCTTTGCCAATTCAGCGGCAACCTTTGAGTAATATACCACGTGAGGGATGGCACCTATCGTATCCTTCATGTTAGCCATCGCACCCGATCAAATCCAGGCCCTGTATCCGATAGATAAAAGATCAATTGCGTACTCTGGATGGCACCGACAAACTTGTTGCCTCCCGCCGGTGCATTGTTAATGCTTTCTCCTAGCTTAGCCGCCATTGGGCCAGCGGCAGCCATTCCTTTGTTGAACATCTGCTGGGCCTTAGCAGCAACATTGGCAGCGGTTTCCTGAGCCTTCGCGGCTGTAGACGAGACGGATGAGGCGGCGGACTCTGCTGTGGATTTGGCGGTGGACTCAGTAGCGTATCGTCGGAACGCCGAACGGATCAACTGATGCTGCCGTCTGGCGAGCGGACGGAGTGTGACGGCGGACATGACGACGTCGAGAGCGGAGATGGGGGAGAGGGAGAGGGCGAAGATTGGTCGAAGCTGTCGGTGAGCGAGAAGGCGGCAAGGAAGTACCAATTGGGGTCTCTCTCTCTTCTCGACTTTGAATGTCTGTCTCCTTTCTGCCGAGCGAATTCCGAACGTCAACTTTTTTGGCGAAAAAATTTCCTAGGCTCGCCAAACGCTGTGGCTGGTGCGTGAATTTCACCCTCCGACACCCGGTGATGCGAGGAGGATTGCGATTCCGAGAGAAGTGTCAGGCGGGGAGAGAGGTATGGGCGTTGATGAAGGGAGGATGGACTGGGAGAGGTTCGATTGAGTGTTTTCTTCTCGACGTCGAAGCCTCTTCTTCAGCGACACCGCCCGCTCGTGGCGCGGTCTGCTGTGGCTGGGGCGGCCTATAAAATCTTCGCGCTTCTTTGTCGCATCTCTCCACGAGCCACCCATTACCACCACCACCGTCTATACGCAAGACCACCGTCTACCATGGCCTCGTGACGTTGCGCTATTCAGAAATACCCCGTTACCCCGCTGAATAAGCGGTTTCATCATGTCCGACATCCTGCGCCTGCTCGCGCGCTCAACTTCGGTCTCAAAGGCCACAGCTCCTCCAAAGCCCGTCGTTATACCCACCACTGCACCCGCTACCACAAACTCAATATCGAAGTCTCGGAAGCGGAAAAGGAACTCATCCTCGAACAATGCGGATGCAGAGACTGTGATACCTGTCCCTACCGCCGTAGCAACATCGCAAACAGATGGAAAGGCCGAAAAGGCCAGCAAAGAGGACAGGAAGAAAAATAGGAAGAACAAGAAGAAACGGAAACATGAGGACACTCAAAGCCATGATATGATTAGCGCGAACGAGCATGTCACTCTAGATCCAGCAGACAACAGATCCCTGTTAAAACTTCACAAGCTGAAGTATACCATTCTCGCAACTACGAGACAACCCGAAGATTTACCAGTAGACAATGGAACGAAGAGCGAAACTAAATCCGAAAGGCCGAAGAAAGACAAGAAGAAAAGAAAATCCGCCCCGGAGGAAAACCAAGAGTCCGAGCCCAAACCCACGTCCAAAATTTCCTCTAAGCTCAATCAAATATTCCCGACACCGATCCAATCATTCGACGAATTACGCACCCGATATAATATTTCAAAGCGACTCTACGAAAATGTTTTAGCTCAGAAGTTCGTAAATCCAACGGAAGTCCAAATGGGCAGTCTGCCGCTATTACTAGACGAAGCTCGAGTGACCGTCCCGGATTTGAAAGGTTGCGACGTTGACGTAATGACTGTTGCGCCAACTGGGTCCGGCAAGACTCTCGCATATGCTATCCCCGCCATCAATCATCTTGTACGAATAAAACACGAAGAAGGAGAACGCTACGAAAGAGGAATTCGAACGATAGTACTATCTCCTACCAGAGAACTGGCGGATCAGATTGTCAACGAGTTCAGAAAATTACTGCTAGGGACTGGAATCAGGGTTATTGGGATGAAGAAATCAATGATACCAAAAGAGCGAAGGAAAGGAAGGGATGCTACGGAGAGCGACAGCGAGTCGAGTGATGATTACGATAGCGAATCCAACGAGGGGAGCGAAAGCGATATGGAACACGATCGTGATGATACCACTTTGCCGAAGAGTGTTTCGAGAAAAGGAATGGCGGTTAAATCCGAGATAATCGTCGCTACGCCCCTCTTGCTCCTCCACGCTATTCAAATCTGCCCAGATCTCTTTCCGGTTTCTAAAGTAAACCGAATCATACTGGACGAGGCAGATGTTCTCTTAGATGAGCTCTTTCTCTCACAAACTACCTCCATCATATCCCATCTAACAGCTCCGTCGCTCTCCTTCTCCTTCTGGTCTGCTACCATGCCATCCAGCTCCGAAGCATTAGCCACCAATCTTATTTCTTCACATCCATCAATATCAAACTCTGGGAAGTCCCGAAAACTGGTCAGATTAATCGCTGGTATCAAGGATAGCTCTTTACCTTCAATCCGCCAAACCATTACCTACACGGCCTCAGAACGCGGCAAACTTATGGCTCTACGTCAACTCTTCAATTCATCGTTGAAAACCCCTTGTCTGATATTTCTCCAAACCATACCTCGTGCACAAGCGCTGCATGCAGAGATACTGTACGATCTGCCAACGCCCAATCGAATCGCTGTTTTACATTCAAATCTTTCGGAATCTGCAAGATCAAAGGTCATGGATTCCTTCCGAGCTGGTGAGATTTGGGTCTTGATTACCACTGATCTGCTATCACGCGGTGTGGACTTTCGCGGGGTAAACTTGGTGATAAATTATGACATCCCGACAAGTGTAGCGAGTTATATTCACCGGATTGGTAGAACAGGGAGAGCTGGCAGGGAAGGTGGCATGGCGATCACGTATTATACCGAGGAGGATGTCAAATATGTCAGAGGTATAGTCGGGGTTATGGAAAAGAGCGGAGGAGGAGAGGGGATACAGAAATGGATGCTGGAGAGTCTTCCGAAGACAAGCAAGGAAGATAAAAAAGAATTGAAGAAGAGAGGTGTCAAAGAGAGAAGACTGGGTACGGGTGCTTCCGGTGGAGAGGGCAGAAAGAGTAGAATAAGCACGAAAAGTGGATATGACAGGAAGATTGAAATGAGGAAGAAGGCTGCAATCGATGGCAGCAAACAAAGGATGATTCGAAATGACGATTATGAGGATAGTGATAGTGAGTGGGAGGGCTTGGAGTAACGCAGTCGCTATCTCCTCTTGTGTACGATATCAACTAACTGATAAATATATATGTGTAAATATACTCCAGGAAACATCGAAAAGTTTTGGCATTTCACGCATCTGCGAGACTAGCGCATTAGACATACCACTTCCTCCAATCAAGTGAGCGACTATCCTTAACTTTGACTAAACGTCTACACAGAAATACATCCGATTCATATTCATACATTCTAGATTTGGCAGAACCCGATCGCCAAGAATGCCCAAAGCTCCACGGAGAAGGCGTTCAAAACCTTCCCCAGATCTCGCACGCACGCATACTTCCGTTCGCTTGCGTTGCAGCTGTCTCTGCATACCTCCCTTCCGTTTTCTGTGACACATGGAAACTCTCAAAACGGCAATGTTGAACCGGAATATTAAGTAACGCTTTGCCTATAAATTATTAAACCTAACGTAGCCCAAACTCGGGCTCTTGCGGTTCTTTTTCGTCTGAAGAAAACCAAATAGAGGTGTTATCGAAATTTCATTTTCTATTTCCGCGGATGGCGAAATCGTGAAAGAAAAAAGGGATCGATCTTCATATGTCAAGGAAGCGTTTTGTTCCTTCCCCTAGCCTGTGGCCAGCCCTATAAGACTTCATATCTGTCCCGCGAGTTCATAACTCTCCTGTCTTCTTTCTACCTGTTATCCCTCGAAAGGCAGCATAATAGAAGTCTTTTCACCCTGTTTTCACCCTATTTTCACCATGTGCACGAATTCCCATCGAAGGAGTAGAATCTACATTGCGGCATAAATTCCACCCCGTCATTATTGGTCGGCGGCGCGATATCGCTACCAGAAAGACCAAACTTCCGTGAGGCGCCCCACATCTTGGCTTCGATAACCAATTATCTGCTAGACTCACAGGTTTGTATGTACATTCGCATCCCATTCCCCACAGAAAAGCAGTAAAATAAGTTTTATATAACAATCTAATCGAGATGCTCATCACAATTCACTAGTTTAACATAAATCCCTTACTCCCAAACCGAATTTAACACCGAAAAGAGCGCCAGTGTACATCCGCATAATCTTCAAAAGAACAACGCAAAGTAGTTCAATATAGAGTTTGAGCAACCGGCTCTGAAGGGTAAAAGGATGTCAGAGTATATATACAAATCTTTATATACTTGACCCAGCTTAGGGCCAGCAATTATGATGGCCAGTAAATATTCGAACCAAACGCAGTAGCCGCTGCGAAATTCGGTTGCTGCTGCGGTTCCGTTGTTTGGATTTGCTGCACATATGACTGCAAATTCGCAGGCATTGACGGCGGCGGGGAGTATTGTGTGGGTTCTGGACTAATTGTACCACCAGATGAGAAGTCCCAGGTTCCAAAATCTTGAGCTAGCTCATTTTGATCACGAAGCCACCAATCCTGCGATTGATCCTCAAGCTGCGGATACCCAGGATACATACTCGGGCTATTTGCGTTAATGGCGGCCGTACTCACCCCAGTCGTAGCTGGGAGTGATGGGGGCGAGGGTGTCCCCATGGTCGCTGGGGTTTCCCCAGATTTCCGTCCAAATGAGCTAGGGGTTGGACTAGCTCCGGGATCAAAATAAGGAGTAAACAGACTGGATGTTGGCACAGTTGAAGCTAATTGGCCACTCGCGGGCAAAGCCTGCGGCGGGGAAGCTATCATAGATGTGCCAGAACCAACGAAAGGGCTACCATAGTCCGTGCCAGGCATAACACTCACAGGTTTCATCGCTGGCGAAATCTGAGATACTATAGATCCTGCTGGAGAAGCAACATTGCCTAGCAGTGTTATTGCAGGCCCTGGAGGTGCTCCGGGAGCTGGCGGTCTGTTAGCGGGCAGGCGTTTATTCAGCACAGGCGGAGACTCGGATTTCTGGCTCGCGCTCGTGCCAAAGAGGTCTTTGACCGAGAACCCGAACATTTCGCCAGATGTATCTATCCGCGAAAAAACGACTTCGGCTTCCATCGGTAGCTCGATAGAGTATTTCGACGACAGAACCTTCAGAATGATCAACGCTCGTTTACCACATAGCCAGTATTCCGAAATTTCCTCCAAGCATTTAATGCCTTGAACGATGTCTCTTTTCGCCGTTTTGGTTGGGAGATTCATCAGATGAATTGTGCATGCGGACAGAGCGATGTAAACAGCGATGTTGCAGATTTGTTTCAGTCCATAAGTTCGCTTATATAGTCGCAAGATCTTAGAAATGGCAGTGGATGCGCCTATGCATATTCTCTTGGGTGATAGGTTGGCGGGAAATGATGCAGATCCAGGGTTGACTTTGAGAAACGGTCGAAATAGTAGCAGGTACAAGACCTGCCCAAACATGCTATAGGATATGTTAAACAGACTATCGATGAAAGGGGCCTTTCTTGGACTTACTGCATCAGCAACACGCTCATCAATGCGCCTTCTCGGGCCGCCATCTCTGCCGGTAGCTTCTGATTCCATTCCTCAAGTCTATTATACAACTCGAGCAACTTCTTCATCTCGATATCTTTCCCACCTCTGCCCTTCCCTAGCTTGGGTTCCTTGGTGGTGCCACCTCGAATAGGTTGGTAAAAGCCTAAGAGGATATCATTGCTAATTTCGCATAGTCCTATCAAGTGCAAATTTACCGCTCTCGTTCTTCCAGGCTGGGAAAGCTCAGGTGTCAAGCCATTATCTGTGTAGGGGGTCCATATTTCGGAATCCTCGTCGGGGAATACGTCATATTTTGGGGTAGTCGCGGAGGAACTTGGCAATTGAGGTAATCTTCCAGTGTAATTACTCCAGCATCTAATGTTGGCCATTAGCAAAACTAACGTGTCCTTCATTGCAGGTGATTTCAACTTACTTGTCGAAAAGAAAGCATCCCCAGAATGTAATCTTTCGAGCATCTATTTCCTCATCGCTCATTCCAGAAAGCCCATCAGGATTCCATTGAAGTCCTAAATCACACGCCATTCGGAAACTCATTCCGCTAGCGGAAAGTTAACAGCCGTTCGTTACCTCTGGACCCTTTGGTGTATTTTTTACCTGTATACCCAACCTCGGGCTTCACGGCCGCAGCCGGCCTCCCGCACCGACATCAACGCAAGGGCTTGGGTGGTGGGAAGCCTGGGGTGTTCATGCTCATCGTTTTCCATAATCAAGCGCTTCGCTTCCTGGAAGAAATGGTCTCCCGCAGTTTCCGGTTTGGAGGGATTTCGCCGAGATCCAGGAACTACAGTAAAATGGCACCCTAAAGCAAGCATGGCGTTTACTAATAACGGTGTGCAATGCAATACCTTGCTTTCAGGGGAGTTCCTACCGGGGTTTCCTCTTAAGAAATCCCGGAAGAACAATCTCTTCGACAATGTCGTAAAGTATGGGTAGTGCCATGTAAAATACATGTTCATCAAGTGGATAACCAGGTCTCGATCCTTTGTGACTTCCGTCCACGAGGTCATCGGATCTTGGTCATTTGACACCGGGTCTACCGGTAGGGCTGTCGCATCGCCTGTCATTGCACTACTTGCCATCCCCATCGGCAGCAAGCTCAAGCTTGAAGTTGCACCTATGAACTTCACCTGGCCGTGGGAATCCATACTCAACGCCCCAATCTTATCAGATATGTCTGATTCCAAGCTTGGAGGTGCATCCGAGAAGGTGTCGTCCCACCCTGTTCTTTCTTCAAGATCGGACTCATCTTCGGCGCCACTCTCGTCGTTTGCTTGGGCCATAATCTTGGCGGCAACATCGTCCAAGCTTTCGCAATTGCGGATATCGTAAACCAATTGGAGAACCTTGTCTTCGGGGTAGTTCAATATCGCTTGAATGAGTGTCTGTAATGTCGAGTTGCGAGTTTTGAGATTGTCAATGTCCTTCTTGTAAACGCCTTTACGTCGATGATCGGATGAGGGATCGTAGATGCATTCAGTGAGATACACTGACGCACATGCGGCACATGCAGGAAGGTTCCCATCGCACTAGAGTATCAAGATCGGATTATTTAGCATTGGGCTAATATATCAAAAAGTTGTGAAGGGACCAAGATGAGTATCGCTATGCATTCGATTCCCTTGCGACTAGCAAAAAACCCGAGTAGTGTGATATTACATTATTTTCACACTATAACATTGAATTCGGTGCTCGAGGTCCTCGGGGAAACAATACGGACCCATAGTTCTCCTACTTCTATGGGGGTTGGGTTCGGAAGAAGAATATCAACAAACCTTCGATTTTCGCTTGCGGCAGGCCAAACAAGCACTGCTCACAACTTTCCGGCGTTTGCGGTTCGGGTCATCGTCCTTCTTCCTCGGAGGCGTGGTCGAAACGGGAGCCGGTGGAGTAACATTCGAAGCCGTGTTGGTAGAGAGTGATACCGAGGCCTCGTCGATGCTACCCTGGAGATCTAGATCCTCCTCTTCGACCTTGAAGTGTTTTTGACCTTGAGGCATGGTTTGATAAGGCGCATATGGCAAAAACCTCAGGGTCCGATTTCGATTCCGTAAGCTGAAGGATAAGGACCGCGACGGAGAGACTATCGAGCGAGATTGTGCATGCGAGCAAATCAAACCTCGACAAATTCAGAGATTTCTAATTCGGACTGTCATGGCATCTCCGAGGAACTTAAGCGACCTTTGAGAAAGAGCCTAGGTGGTGGCCGGTGGAGGCATTAAGCTCTCGTCTCAGGCAGGTTTCGTCAAGGTCGGCCATCGACCCCTCCTCAGATAGCCCGCAGAGGAAATTCGGTAAACTGTCAAACGGCACAGCTAGCTCGGCTTGTACGAGTCGTTCCGCACTGCTCGCTCGGTAACCTAAGGAGTATCGCGTGGGTCTCTCGAAAGGGAAAGGATTCTTGCAGGAGACGGTGCACAATTAAGATTAGCGGACAGAAGCCATGCGATTCGATATCCAGAAACTGCTATTCGAAGCGCAGGGCTGCTTTCACAGTTATTTCGCCAGGCAGCGGTCTATTTTTGCGTTGACCGACGTCTTAATTGCAACACTCCAACACACCGCCCGCTCGCTGACGTTGAGATAGGATGGTATGGATATCAGGTTTCACAAATCCTCAGAACTGCTTGCTTGATAGCAGCATATCGCAGCCTAGTTCGCACACGCCCGTGGGAATTAAGTTTGCCCCTCCTCTCTGGAGCCCGATCCGCTAAATCACAGGGATCGGTGGTGGTGGTGGAAACATATTCCGCACGGCTATTTTTATATGGCTGGCAGAAACACTATACAATGCGGTTACACAGCTCCGAGGACAAATCTCCCCCGGACATTCGGATATCGATAAAGGTGGCGTCCACGAGCAACTTCTACTAGCTCTGTATGAAGTCCGGCTCCTCAGATCTAACTGTGGCCAAAGTGCCATACCTTCTAACCTCGAGGCGCCTCCACCGGCCATTCCGATAGTCGCTATCTCTGGGAGTCCAAAAGTCTTTACTCCATGAGAGTCTTGACACACAGCCAGAGGGACTATGGAAACTAATCCCTAAAAACAAGCGCTCGAGGTACAAATCTACGGGAAGAATTCTCATACAGCTGAAAGTCCAGCGAGATATTTTGATAAAACGGCTGGCTCGCGTGCACATCCCGTTAGCAACAGCAAGCACCGGGGTACACAATAGCAAAGGACCTCCAGACCGGCATATTTCAAACAATCGCATGCCTCAACCGTTGCTTCGGATCATAAATTTTTTTCGATAAGCCCAAGCAGGCCCCAACACATCAATACCAAGAATGGAAGCTGCGTGGGGGCGTTTTGAGATAAGCCCGGGCAAGACCCATTTGTCGGAACACTAGCTGCAGGTGTGCCAAGTTCGGGCACCTAAAACCAATCACACCTTTGGGCTGTGAATCAGGCTTTTCAGCTTTCAATGCAATCGCGGCAACCGACCTCCTAGATCTCAGGAAGAAAAGTTATAGAATTTCCGACCCTTGGTGTTTGAAGTCGAGAAAGAAATCGGATAGCGATGATTCGCTAAGAAGATAAACACCAATCTCGTCGCCATTTCCGCTTTTGGGCCTCTCGAATAGCGCGTTTATCATCGCCTGCTTCCCACTTCGACTATCGATTGAACTATTGCGATAACAGTTTAAGGTCCTGAGACCGAGACCGGTCGCCACCCCTTAAAGATCTCGGTTCGTAATCTCAGATCTATCCCACCCCAAAGGTAAGATGTTTCGATGGCGCACCTTTGGTCGCGCCTTTTATGTCACCCTGCAGACGGGCGACGAAGAGTCCACTAAGGGTCGCCTTCTCTAAGCTCCACCACAAAATTTGAAATTTCCGAGGAATAAAACCAACCCCACACGCTGAAATGCGTGCTTTCAACTGTATTATGGGCATGTAAATTTTAATGGAGATTTTCTCCGGGGCGAAGCGAACTGAACTCTAACAATATCAGATTTTGACTGCTGATCCTAAACTAATATGGATATCGCAAGCTGACAGGGCAACTACATATAAGATTACGATTCCGTCGTGAGGATTCAAAGCATTATTTGATCGGAAGCTACCAAGGACTAGAAAACACAACCAGCGGTCAACTTAGAAGATATACTTCCTTCGGCCAGAACGTCCCTCAACTAGGAAAATCTGTGATAGCCCCTCACGGTTTTAGCTATGGCTATCTCCATCAAATCCTGGTTTGCTGCCCCAGAGGTAAACCCTATCAACAATAAAGCTAAGAGTATTCCATTCTTCAATCCAGTAAGTTTCAAAGGATCTAAGTTAAAACCAAATTAATTGGCTAACAAAATCGTCGTAGCTCAATAAATATGGCCGAACACTATGGTTTAGCACGTTTGGCTTCATGATTGCATTCCTCTCTTGGTATGCATTTTCGCCGCTACTGTCCGTCAGCATTAAAAAGGATTTACATCTCTCTCCTGCGGAAGTCGCCAACTCAAACGTTCTAGCGTTGACCGCTACGCTTCTCGTTCGTCTCGTCGTCGGGCCACTATGCGATAAGTTTGGTCCTCGATATGTCTTCGTCGGAACCCTACTTTTGGGTTCTATCCCAACTTTCCTAGCTGGAACCGTGCAGAGCGCAACTGGACTCATGTTCGTTCGTTTCTTTATCGGTATCCTGGGGGGTTCTTTCGTCCCTTGCCAAGTATGGTCTACCGGTTTCTTCGATAAGAGCGTTGTAGGAGCGGCTAACGCCATTACCGCTGGTATTGGTAATGCCGGTGGCGGTATCACTTACTTCGTAATGCCCGCCATATACGATTCTTTCGTTCATGATAGAGGATTATCCTCTCATGTTGCATGGAGAGTCTCCTACATCGTTCCGGGTATTCTAATTGTGGCAATGGCAATGGCTATCTTAGCCTTTGGCGAAGATACACCCAATGGGCCATGGAGGAACCGAGGTATCGTGAATGGTGTTGATACTACAGCGGCGGACGGTGTCATCGTTGAAGCTGTCGAACCAGCTCAGGTTGAAGCTAGCCGGCATAGTTCCGTCTCAGACGAAAAGAAAGGAGATGTCGAAGCCGTATCCAACAACAATGTTGACGCTGTCGCCATTGCTTCGCATGAGGTCATTCAAAAGCCAAGCCTTAGGGAAGCACTGCCAGTCATCTTCTCCCTTGAGACGCTCAATCTTTGCTTTGGTTATTTCAATACATTTGGAGCTGAACTGGCTATCAATTCTATCCTCGGTGCTTACTACCTGAGAAACTTCCCTGAACTCGGGCAGACAGGTGCAGCCAACTGGGCAGCGATGTTTGGTCTCCTAAACGTCGTTACTCGCCCCCTTGGTGGTTTCCTCTCGGACGCGCTATACAAACGCACCCACTCCCTGTGGGCCAAAAAATTCTGGAACACTGGTCTCAATGTCCTTGCTGGTGTCTTTGCCATCATAGTCGGCGTCCTGGATCCTCATCATCGTCCTACTCTGGTCGGATTGATTGCCTTGCTCGCCATTCCACTTGAGATGGGCAACGGATCCAACTTTTCGCTAGTACCGCACGTCCACCCTCATGCCAATGGCATCCTTTCCGGTTTAGTTGGCGCCTTTGGTAATTTTGGTGGTATTATCTTTGCTGTTATTTTCCGATATCATGGCACCAACTATCCCAAGGTATTTTGGATTATTGGAGTAATCATGATATCTATGAACCTTGCTGTTGCATGGATCAGACCGATCCCTAAGGGGCAGATTGGTGGTCGTTAAGCATTCTCATATTTCGAATCATATGTCACGAATGCTATACCAAAAGCAAGCTTTCCATAATTCGTCTACATAGAGTTTCGAGATATAGCCATCGCATGCAGTATCCTTTTTGCTCCATCATCTCATAATTTTTTGATAAGAATTAATAATATCATTTTCATCAAAACCGCACATTATCTAGTTTGACCCTAAATCTAGCTGGTATCGAAGGGGGACGTGACTAGGGCTTTTCGTTTCTGAAATTCCACACACTGCCATCTCATTCCAGTGCTACTTTTATCTCGTTCACAATTTGTCGCAACTCTTTCGGCTGGTCGGTCCAGGTAGTTTCTGCGAGCAAAATCTCGGTTTCTTCCTGGTCTCCTTCCAGGGATACGATCAAATACAGAGTTTCAGCAACCGCACTCCGTATCTATATTTTCTCATCGAGAAATAAATTCCCCCACTCCCCCATGGAGTAGAGTTTTGTGTTGTATGTTAGTCAATCTTATTTCTCCGCGGCGGGTGCCCTTCTGATATCTTGCAGATAACAGCACAAAAAGAATAGCATGTAAGGAACAAAAGCCGCTTCTAAAACAAAATATTTAAAGCCCCCTGCATGTAAAAAGAAAAACATTTACTGACCTTTGGAAATGGATGCAATAACATGCTGACTAATTTTTTGACTGCTAAAGGTCGGGTTTCCTGGATAGAAGCTAAACCATTGTATATTTTGATGGCACCATCCAATTTTGCAACATTTGTCGTTCTAAGGTGCGCTTTTTGAGTTAGGGAGAAAACCTCCCGGAATCTATTACAAAGTCATCAGTAACAGCTCTTAGATGGTTTAATTGAGCATTTTACAAACCTGAATGGACCATCTTGCAATCGTTCCATGAGGCCACTTTCAAACCAGCTACCGAGCATTGAGAGTGAAGGGACCACAACTCTATCATCATTTCTCGCCACCGCTTCACTGACTATTTTATCCCAGCAATCAAGTATGTCACTCAGCGCAACTACGCCATCATCCCCTGGATACGGTGACAAGCTGCTCATATATTTCTGCACTGCCCGGATACTTGACCTCATAACACTATCCGATCCAGCCCCCGCACTTGTCGCGTACCCCTCTAAAAATGGCTGCATCACTGGCTTGTGGTTTAGTAGTAGAACGATTCTTTCGAAATAATCATCCCAGTTTACCCAGAATGACGATTCCGGTGTTATTCCGTCAAAGACCCCGTTTGCCCATCCCTTCTCTTGGGAGGTAATCTTCCATACTGCATCGCAAGCTTTCAAGCGAACTCTATCTAGCTTTTCGGCTGAGAGTCCAATTATTTTGTGAAATATGCGAATACTGGTAGTCTCTGGGGTGTGTATATCAAGAGGGTGGATGGCGTGGAAGGCTAGAACGGCACGGGTAGCTTCGATTCGCGCCCAGGATCCAACATCTCCGCGGGAATCGACTGAGTAGTCGATAAGAGATCTATGCAGAGCTTGAAGAATGTGATCGTTGACAACTAGATTTTCAATTAGCATACTCTCTCAGAAGCCACATAGGAAGTAAACTTGCCCCCTTCAGGGAATATGCCATCAGCAAATGCCGACATCGCAGCTACCCTCATTTCAATGTGAGGCGATCTTGTAACTGTTAAGATGCCGTCTATGATATCCTGTTGCATACTCGATAGCCCGAGATTCTCCTGTCCACTCGATTTGAAAAACCTAAAAACAGCCCCCAAAGCCTTCACGACCAAGATTCTCCTTGTCCTCGCCTTTGACTTCCCAAGCCAAAGTTTTACTATCTGAACCCGATATTCATCATTCATGTGAAGAAAGAAACGTTCGGCCGCATAAACAGCAACCGTTGTGACAGTTGCCTCCCATCTTTCCAGAGCAGAATCGATAACGCAAAAGTATCGTCTCAACAGCGAAATAGGGAGATCTGGGTACCCTTGGGCACACATAATCTTCGCAGCATCCACTAGAGCAGTAATCAAGTACGCCGCTGCCTCGCAAGTCATTTCGGGCTTTAGCACTGGATGAACAAAATCTCTAGGTTTGACATCGTTAAAAACACTGAACACGCTAGTTCTTTCTTTCATTTCAGCCAAAACTCCAGCTAGGAGTTTGGGGTCTTTTCCCTCAAGTTCATCAATCAAAGTGAAGATAATATCGGCAAGGGCATACCAGCTACCGTGTCGGGTCTCGATATCAAGACTAGCGCCGGTACCGTACCTTTTGACGATATTCTTGACAACCGTCCACACTTCATCCCGTCTATCAAGTTCAAGGATACCGATTTTCGCCAGGATACCGATTCCCTTGGCTGCAACTATTCGACCAGCAGATTCTTGCAGCCCGATGCCTCGCCAATCATCTACCAGTCCATTTATAAGACCTTCCCAGTAACAAGCTTCCCCGAGAACAGCGGCTTTGGATGCAACTTCTGTACATGCTCTGCTACTAAGAGCAATAGCTGAGTAGTCAACTGCTTGAACTAGGGGAATCCCGTCAAGGATCATGTTTGGGTGTCTACCGACCAGCTCTTGGAGGGCAGCAGAAGCCCCACGGCGAATATTTCCTACAGAGTCAAGACAGGCTGCATTCACAAGCTCCTGTGCCAATAATTGTGGCAATGTAATTGTCTCTGGAAATGGTGGCATTGGCTTATAAGCTATCATTTCTTCAGTTTTGTAATTCCTCGCCAGACTCCACGCGGCATAACAAGCGGCGTCTCGTACATTCCCACCAGTTGCAAATGTCGCCTTTCGTTGTTCAAAAGCGAGAGCCGTGATGATACAGTCGAGAACCTTGGGTAGCATCGTGACCGTAGCCGCATGGAATCGAAGAAAAGTCGCGACGGTTAATGTCAAGCCATGCCAGAGGTGTACCGATACCTGAGAAAGATCTTTCTGATATCTCTTCTTGGGCTCTAGTTTGGATAGCGCTCGATCGGGATAGAGAACGTCCGAATCATAGAGCTCGATCACAGCTTCGAAGATCTGGCTTCGGTCGGGTGCTGCTACTCGCAAAGCTATCAAGCTTAGGGATTTAGATGCGGCGTAGCGAACTAGGGAATCTCGGTCATCAAGAAGCCGAAGGAGTTGATCGATCATTTCTTCGACCTGCTCGGGGGGGCCTTCCTGTGGCTCTTTTTGTCCGGGTGGGGGCAAATACAAGTACGAGAGATTCCGCAATAGTTTGCATAGTATCTTGCGAAGCATGGCATTTTGAGATATCAATCCAGACTCATCAGCGTATATTTCTCGGACGATAGTCTCGTACACTTTCTCCATTATCTCGGGTTGACCAACGATCGATCTTTCCCCTGAGGCGAATATACCCGATAGGGCGTCTAGTAGCCCCAAGAGCAAGTAGACATATGCGACACCGTTGCCATCTTCTTTCTCGTTTCTTTTGACACATAAGCCAACTACATCATAGACCCAGTCAATGAACCAATTTAGGAGATGCCCGTATACATCTTTGCGGATTACAAGACGTACGATAGCAGCAGATGCGCCTTCTCGTACCTTCCCGGGGGCGTGTATGTTGCAACAAGCGGCGTTCAGTATCCTCTTAGCTACTTCGGGTGCAGTAAGAGGGTAGGCCGGTACTTTGGCGAGAGGCTGAAGGGCATTTTCTGCAGGTTCATCTGCAATGGTGACCAAATCGAAAGGCGTGTATAACAGATGAGATATCCACATCAGCGTTACGTATCTCAAATGCCACGGTATCCCTGTTTGCTCTTGTTTCGACTTTGCAGAAATATCGGATTTTTCCTCCACGATATCGTTCAGCACATTGGCTGACTGGTCGGAGCTGCCAATCAAGCTTTCACTATTTTCGAAGACTCCAAGCATCGGCTCAAGCCATTTCGGGTCGTTGTACAGAAAACGAAGGACAACCTTTGATCCTCTCACTTTCATCCAGACGTACAAGATTTGGCCCAAAGCAACCACGACATTGACGTTGGTCCTGTTTTGGGGATCTTCTGGAGGAGCGCTGTCATCTCTACCTGTTGAGATATAGGTAGAGAATGCGGACACGAGAATCCCCATGCACTCCGCGAGAATTGGGTCCAGAAGCTGAGGGAACTCTTGAAAAGACTCGAGCTAAATGAATACAAGGGGTGTAAGCGGATAGACAGGAAATCTGCATATATCAGAATTCGATAGATGACACTTACCCTTCTTATGATATGGTAATAGTCCACCACATTCACTCTCGGCTTCAATTGCTTCGTGCCATCTTTTGTTTCCCAGAAAAGCCCGGGAAGCCGTTTGCTGATGTCCTGCAGCAGGGGATTCGAATGCTTCAAGACTTTGATATCTCGGTCTTCGGGAATGGCATCCATCGTTGGATTAAGAGAGCTATAGCGATTCAGAATAATAGATAGCTCCGTCCTCTGTTCAGACACTCATGTCAGTCGCGTATAGAGACAGGTCTGCCATTTTAGAGCTCTCTTAGCTGCAGGATCCGGCCGGTGGAGGAGTCCAAGCAGGTGCCAATGAAAAGGGCGAACGAGGTTAGCGTGTTGCGACAGGCAAAAAAGTCGGCCACTCGATTTTCGTCATAGGCGGACGCATCTCTTCTTCTCTATCCCCGACAGCTGCTCCCCGCAACAGCCTCAAAAACGCCCCGCCGCCCTCTGCCCACTGCTCCGATAGCGCCTGACGGTACAAGTCGTTATAGATCGCGCAGTCGCGTGAATTCACCTCGAATACAGGTCAAACCTGGTCCCGTCGCAGTTGGTGCTCGAACCGCTGGCAGAACCCGGTTCGCGACTGGCTAGTAAGCGTGGTCGCCTGACAGACACCAAGAAGTCCCCTTCTTATCGGCGCAAGCTTCGCCGGATCTTAAGTTAAATGAGTGATCTAGACAGGTCCGTTCCGATATCCTTCGTAAACTGCGCGTGTGTTCAACCTGCTGATTGTCGTTTTCTGCCCCCCTTGATGTGATTAGAGCCATCGAACAGCTCCGACAATGTCGCCCAATCCCAGAGCTCCAAGTCCGCGAGATCTGCTTCAAAGCCCGCGAGATTCTGATAGAGGAAGCGAACGTACAGATCGTCGATGCCCCTGTTACTATCTGCGGTGATATCCACGGTCAATTTCATGATTTGATGGAATTGTTTAGGGTCGGCGGCGACTGCCCTGATACAAACTATCTGTTTATGGGTAAGTATACGTTTGGTGTGAGGTTCAGAAGCCCGCAATTATGTTCCACGTGCTGATGCGAGACCCGACCCCATCTGATAGGCGATTTCGTTGACCGCGGCTTTTACTCTCTCGAATCATTCCTACTTCTCCTCTGCCTCAAAGTCCGCTACCCAGATCGGATCACCCTTATTCGAGGAAACCACGAGTCACGGCAAATAACCACTGTCTACGGCTTCTACGACGAATGTATAAGAAAATACGGATCAGCAAATGTTTGGCGGTATTGCTGCGACGTGTTTGATTACCTAGCTTTAGGAGCGCTAGTCATCGGCGCGGGATCATCAGTCCAACCCTCGCGGTCTATTGATGGCGAGGATACTGAGATCAAAATTAGGGAAGCAGAGGATGAAGTCGAGATTGAAGTTATAGGACTCGGTGGGGTTGTCACACGGCAAATGTCTCGAAGAGATGCAGGAATGATAAATTCGACAAACTTGACACCGTCCGCCCTCCCTCACTTATCGAGTTCTGGCCCCGCGGGCGCACTGTTGACCGGTGCTTCCGGAACCGTAGCAAGCGGAAACATCAGAGGTTCAACTACCCCGAATGCGCCTGCTAACACAGGCGGTGCTGTCCTGTGTGTGCATGGAGGGTTAAGTCCCCTGATAGACTCTGTCGATAAGATTAGACTGCTGGATAGGAAACAAGAAGTGCCCCATGACGGTGCAATGTGCGACCTGTTATGGAGTGATCCCGAAGGTATGGCTTCTCTGTATCATATTCTGAGCTAGTGCTAACGTTTTTTTTCTTTCTTTTTTTTTCCTTCTAGAAATCGATGGTTGGGGTCTTTCTCCTCGTGGAGCCGGTTTCCTTTTCGGCGCCGACATTGTCAAGCAATTCAATCACCTTAACAACCTAACACTTATCGCCCGTGCTCACCAGCTGGTTATGGAGGGATTTAAAGAAATGTTTGATTCGAGTATAGTCACCGTATGGTCGGCTCCAAATTATTGTTATAGGTGTGGCAATGTAGCCGCAATATTGGAACTAGGCGAAGACAACTCGAATGCTGTATTGAGAAGCGGGGGAGAGGAGATGATGTTCAACAGGGAAAATACGAGACGGTTAGCGAGCACGTACATGGGAGGGTCGATGAAGCGAGGTGGGCCGGGAAGACGGTATAGGGTCTTTGAAGCTGCGGCACAAGATTCGAGAGGCATGCCTTCAAAGAAGCCTATGCCCTATTATTTTCTATAGATTTGCGATCCATAACCCATTTCCAGTATCCGGTAACACCTCATCAGTCTTTAGCAATGTGATACCCTTTTTTACTTCGTGTATTTGGTTCTGTACCTCCAATAGCCGGTTTTTACTCCAGATGTACCTCTTTTTTGTTTTCTTTATTCTTTTTCTTTCTATCATCCTGTCACGCTTCATCGTTATATTGTATCATATGTTATAGATGCTACGCTTAACTGATGCCCATATATTACTGATTCGGAAATAGAAAATACATAATGTTCCTACAAGTATGAGAAGCATCGGAGGAGCTACTTGGTACCAGTATTCGTTAGAACAAATGTCCTGACTTGCTTAGAAGATGTTCTGAGCAGTCTTGAACAGGACCCACGACCAAAATGTCGAAAGAACATCAGGAGAACCTCACAAGACTGTGTTAGATTTGTCGTTTGCCCAATGCTGACATAGCCATGCAACCTTATCAATCACACGGCCATGTCAAATTAATACTAAAGCAATAAGGATTCCTTCTGCCAACGCTTCGGCGGCATTCCCAACAAGTGTACATGGTGTGTTGTTTTTGTTGTAGCGCAGGTCGTACCCTTATCCTTCCACAATTTACATGATTGATCAAGTCCTCCAACCTCCTATCTAATTTCTGGAAATGAAATACGAAAAGTTGCTGCTGGGTAAATCATCTGGCTGATAGAATGGTACTATGCCCTTTCTTACACGACCCCCAGTTTGACGGCTGAAGCAATATCGTGGTATTTGGACGGTCAAACTCGAAACGTTTCCCCCTTCTCCAACTCCTAGCACTCAAGTTCTGACCTCCTAATATTTGCATAGATTGGTAGCAAGCGGTAACTGAAATCACAAATGTTCCGCGTGCCCTTCCCAATTATCCGTTCGCATCTTACCGCTGTACCTAGAGTGTTCGCTTTTCACAGAGCGATTCACATACCCAGCGCGTTTTTATTAGACAATTATATCCCCCGATATAAACTTCTAACGGACGCTCAGATCTCCCAGAAGCGGGAGCAAGCTATAGAGCACTTGGAGAAATGCAATATATGCCCTCGTATGTGTAATGTCAACAGGCTAGCCGGCGAGACAGGGTACTGCATGGTTGGCGAGAAGGTCAAAGTTTCGAGTATGCTTCCCTTTCCCCGCTTCCGCTCAACTACTTTTTTCTTCCACGGCTTCCTTTCAAGATTAATGCTAAAACATGCAACTATCCTGATACATTAGCTATCGCACCTCACTTTGGCGAAGAGCCTTGTATCCAAGGAACATTTGGAAGTGGAAGTGTCTTCTTTTCAGGTATTATACTCGTCCCCTTCTTGTCTTCGTTTTCCCCAAAATGCTCCTCGGAAACGCTCTCGGAACATGCCTATTAAAATTTAAATCATTGCGGGGTCGGCGGGTGGAGTAATAGGATGCAGCCTTAGGTGCTCTTTCTGTCAGGTAAAACTACCTTGACCCTTGGTAAAACCATGTTTTTCCTCTCTCGAAGATCTAAAAAGAACATGGCTACCTGATATTTTCCAAGATCACTGTATTTACCCGATGACTTATTATTCCTCGAATTAGAATCATGAGATTTCTCACCGGCGAGCCGGGTTCGATCTATCACCTGAGGAACTCGCGGATTGGTTTCTCAAACTGCAAACTGTAGGTATGTATAAGAGCATATACCCGGACCCGTGTGGCGAGGATGGTACCTTGTTCGTATCCCGTGGCCATAAATGGAGCGAGGCTCGTCGATACTTATATAAAGAGTACTGATCAAAAGGTACAGGGAATGTTCACAACATAAACGCCGTCACACCGGAACATGTTGTTCCACAGCTAGCATTGGCAATCCTTGCGGCGATCCCTCTGGGCTTGAAGATTCCGATCATTTACAATACTTCTTCTTATGACTCTCGTGATGCTTTATCTTTGATGGACGGGCTTGTGGATATATACCTCGCAGACTTTAAACTCGCATCGCCCTCGTCGTCGAAGAGACTATTGAAGGCATCTGATTACCCGGCTACGGCAAAAGAGGGGATAAAGCTCATGCAAAAACAAGTCGGAGACCTCAAATTTACTTTTGATGGAATTGCACAGACAGGAGTTCTCGTCAGACACCTCGTCATGCCGACGTATGTTGACGAAGGACAGGAGATTATGAGGTATTTAGCGGAGCATGTAAGCAAAGATACGTATGTGCACATCATGGATCAGTATCACCCTACCGCGCATGTCGGGAGGCCGAATCGAGGGAAGAATACGGGCGATATAAGATATGCGGAGATAAACCGTCCTGTAACGAGCACAGAGGTGGAAATAGTACAACAAGCGGCAATAGAAGCCGGATTGTGGAGATTCGTAGAGGAATCTTCGCATGAGAGTTTTAGATGAAATAATATGTTTGATCCTCTCATTGTAAAGAACAAAACGGATCTTGCGATTATAATATCCCGGTAATTACCAATGGGGACAAGAAGACGTCCAAGAAGAAAAAGGTTTTGGGTTCTGGCAAAAGCTAAAAGGAGAGCTTAGCTGCGCCGGATGCAATGGTTCCTACCGACGGGGTTATCCACGCCGCATATTAAAACAACTAAATACTGTTTGGTATATGATTGAGCCAGATTTAAAAGGATCCGTGCACGGCTAGTCAGTTGTGGATCTGAGACGAGTTTTTTTTCTTGGTATGTTTTTTCTTTGAGGCTAAACGTCCTGTGTAACCAGGATCATGTTCTGATTGTTGCGGCCAGTGGCTCTCTCACGCACCGCTGGTGAGTGCACTCACCAGCGGTTACAGGTTTACAATGTCGTTTTTAGGTTCGCAAGCCTCAAAAATTTCTTAGAACATTCGGCATATTTGGCCCCAGCCTCGGAAGAAGTAATCCGGCCCCGTTGATGGCGCCAGGTAAGGCATCCTGTAACCTTCTTGTTCGGGATGTGCAGGCTAAGTATATATAGGGTAGTCCACCAATTTGAAGAGGTAGTATCTTCATGTAAAGGCTCAATGCAAGAGCGAAAAGTTCAAGCCTCTGGCGGTTGAAAATCATTCTTCGGTGCACACTTACCCAGGGTCAGACCATCCTCGGTACATTCCGTGTATATTAACTAAAGAATTATCAAGTACCGAGTAATCTTCATAAAGAGTGTTATTTTGATCCGGGCTAGGGTTGTCTGTGCGCAAGCGATTATGTGAATTTTGGAAACTGGTTAATAGGCTATATTCGGAGTTCCGTGCAGCTTCGATTTCTTTCGTAATCCCCCACTAGTTTCCTCCGAGGATAACATATAACGCTCTCACACCCTTCCGGCTGAAATGAAAATAGAAAAAATAGAAAAAATAGAATGAAAATGAAAATCAGCATCTTTCAAATGCAGTTGCCGGAAAATTTGCAAGTTGAGACTTTAAGCACAAATGTTTATTGGTTTGGTAGTAGTGTAGTTTGTCTAATTGCTGTGTCGCTGGGTTTGACTTGCCGGCTAGGCACTGCCATGCGTAGCATTTGTCCTATACATGTTGAAGGTGGGGACATGTACCTTGCTTAATTTGACCCATGACCCGCTACCAACCAACTAGTCCCCTTTTTCGAACGAAAAAAAAAAAAATGCAGTGAAAGAAAAGGAAAAAAACATGCATTCATGTACATGTACTAGAGCAAAATTTCGTGAACATCCTCACGGATTTTCGAAGATTTGTGAAGTAGCACCTGTAGATATCGTTGGAAAGTACCTCTTAGCTGAACACATCTGATCTGAGTGTCACGATATTAAATTCAAAATCCAGAGTGTCTTTCCAAGCTTGGAATCCTCTCAAAGTAGGCAACACATGGTTTTAGTAAAGTGCTTCTCTGGCTTTATATGACGGAAGATTTCGTCCGATGGTCCTATCAGCCCGCTAAATATAAAACATCCGATGTTCAATGTACGAAAAAACCGTGGCTTTATATCCCGCGAATGCATTCGTCATCCTAATACTAACACACAACGAGGTCTGCATCTCATATTGAATTTTCAATATATTTAAATTTAGGCAGTAGTTTCGGACTCTAGGGACAACGGAGTAGTTACCAAACTTGCTGGCGCCTCGTGGGGGAATACCCAGAGCATATCCAGGAAACGAGGTACTCGTCCCGATAGAAATAGGATGAAATAGTGGACACGATCCTCGGCGCCCGTTGCCCCCGAAAGGTTCTTTACATTCCGAAAACTGGTCGAGAACTTGATTATTTCTGTCCTTTCTTTTCATTTTTGGTCTTATATCTACGGAACTCCGTTCAGTGTAGAACGGTGGTAGCTTTGCTTTTCGGAGTAATTCCTGGTCATGCCGTCGTGGCAAATAGAAATGCAGGCTTCTAATGCACTGAAAGTGTGCTTTGAGTTAGACCGTGGCCCATTTAGTAACGAAACGAACCGGTGCTATAGGTACTTTTAAGTACTAAGACAAAAATTTCCTGGTAATCAAAATTTTGAAATTATAATCGCGTTTGGCTGGAGTGTTTAGCTGAGTTCGGTAGTTGGAGTCGCTCTAATGTGCTTTCACGATGTGACCCCGAGCCCAAGCGTAAAACACAAGGGAAACCTCGTTTGTCCAAGGTACAAACCTCTGCTGCGAACCTTGGGGCTAAGAAACAATGTAGCACCACCGGCCGCCCTCTAGTGGATTATAAAATGTTTTTTTATAAGTTAATTTCTTTCAGAAGTCCATCCTAATGGGCGCCTCAGTGCCCCCGTTTATCACGGACGTTTCGCGGACCGGGTTTGAGCTAAGGCAACCGAAAGATGTCACTAGCTGATGTCTCAGGAAGTTGATAGGCTGTCTCTGGAGCGGTACTCGTTTTCTAGAGTCTCCTCGAAGAGCAGGATCCGCAAAACTGAAGTAGCTACGTAGATTGTTTTTGCATTTGTCAGATTCCATTATCTTCTTTCTTTATGTAAAGTCTTAGTCACGAATTGATAAGTTCACGGAAAGTGCCATTGTCAAAGCTGCCGTAAGGAGCTTGGGAATTAACAGCTCGTTCATTGCCCAATCTCCAACGTGCAGTGAAGATACCCTCTTGGCGGCAATTGTGCAGATAAATGTTCGAAACCTGAAGAATAAGAGAGGCCAACCTTGTACCGTTCCTGTGCATCCAGGCCAATCAGGAGAGACTCCTACGGAAGCCATTTGCATGGGGCCCTGACCCAAATTCTTCCGTGTGGTGAGAAAACCGAAGACGAACAGGGTCAACCTGCTGCCCTACCTTTCATAACATTTTTAAGGCAAATTTACAATGTATTTAAAATCGTTTTTACAAGTTTTAACGGAGGATGGAACAACATGGTGGTTTCCGGGCACAAGGTTTTTAAAACAACGGCTCGCTAGTTGCATGGTCGAAACAGGCCTCGCTCGACCGAGTCTTCTCTTACGCCATTTTCTTTTACGAATCCACGTGTCGCCCTGAATAGTTTTTAATCTCTCCAACGAAAGATAAACGAGTTCGAGATGCCAGTGATAGCGAGAATTCCGCCGTGAAGTAGATCGAACTTTCCTTGTGACAGTGAGCCGAATTACCTTGGAAGAATTAATTACTTAATTACGCTTTGTACAAATTTGTCCCCCGCTTGCACCACCTCAAAGGCCGAACGAGGGACTGTGCGCCAGAAACTCAATTCTGGTTCAGGCATTAGGCTATTTAGAAAACCAAAGTTTCAACCGATTGGAAGTGGGTCCTCGCTCTCGTGGACACAAAAGTCCCGGATCCCAAGAAGACACGGACTGAAATCCCGTCTCTCTTCCTGCTGATGGAGCATTCTTATTCTCCATTTTATGAAAGATTTCCGCTGTGGAGACACCGGATCCAAATCAGCTTATATTTTCTTCCTTTTCTTTTCTCATTCACTCCCATGTTTGGGATTCGAAAGGGCTGAGTTCTTCCACGGCCTCGATTTCACCCTCTGCTATCCGAAATATATTCTACGACAGTCCCTCGTCTCCATCCATCCATCCGTCGAATACACGTTCGACACTGTTTCACACGACGACGACAGCTAGTTCACCCATACACCAGGAACGCAAAAGAGAGAGCGAGAGAGAAAGAACAGTAGTCTTGTCGACAAATGATAACTCTAGCCTAGGCGCTTTTATTTTTCGTTTTACGACGGTGCAAATCCTGCAAGAGGTTAGCCCGTTGGGAGTTGGCTGGGCTAGAGGAACCCCGAATCGCAGTAGTTCAGGTGGAAGAATCATGTATCACTAAACGCAAGCGGTCCAGCAGACACATCGTCAGCAGAATCAGAGCAGCAGGAAAAGTTCGCCACCTTTTTTGTCGTCGATTCGAACTGAACGATTGCGGAACATCAGAAATACGTCGACAAAACTTTGGGAAATAGGAGTGACTATTGAGAAGCAGAAGAGGTCAAAGCGGCGGTGTTTCCACAACTCGGTCTTCCACCACTAATCCACGCAACAGCAAAAAACAGCGAAAGCGAATGCTTATTATTAGAACATGTAATCTGCTCTTGCACTTATTTCTTAAATTTATTATCTTTTATTTTTCCCTGGACTCCCTTTCTATTAGTTTTTCTGTTTAGAAGATCAGGAGCATAAGGTGTTCAAAAAGCGGAAACGACATAGCAGCTTTTACACGGTTTGAGGACGGGAAACAACAAGCGGCAAATAGGCTGTGGAACTCAGTCGGTACCCCAAACATCACCAGCGTTTCTCGACGCAGCAGCAATCAATCAGTCAAGGAATCTGTCGCAAACCCGGCCAATTCATTCCTTGAATCGATCCTTAGTTTCCTCCCGTTTCCTTTTTTCCTTTTTTCTCTTTTTCTTTTTTTCGCCCCGCAGATTGTTCAGACGGAGGGGGGAAAAGAAGAAAGGAACCTCCCGAAGACAACAGTTCCTCAAAAGTTCGTTGTTTTCAATTTTCTCAGGAGAACTACTTGCATCCCAGCAAACTCGTTTCTTCACCCCAGTCGCCCCGAACAACTGGGCCCGGGCCACGCCAGTCAAGATCTCGGTAAACCTGGGTGGTTCCGTGCTAACGGGTAATAATTTCGAACACAAAGGACCGTTTTTGTCAATTCGGTGTTAAAAAGGACCCAAATCTTATTTGGCTCATTCGATTTCTGGATTGGCAGCCTTTCTTCATTCCCATTCATTTCACATTTCTCATTTCAAAAGTGGAGACGCCGCTGTTTATTGCTATTATAATAATAATAGTGGGCCCAAATCTCGACTCGCCAATACAAGACACACAACCAGATTAAAATAGTTAGCTGGATTGTAGCCGTTTCGTGGCCCTCCTTTTCGCCTTTGCAGCCAATTCTGGTCGATGAACTGTTAGTTCTATAAAGAGCAGGTAGGCCCAGTTGTTTTTTTTTTTGCTTCCGCCTATAAGGCTTTTATAAATCTCGGTTTATTTTAAAACTTTATAATATATATCGAGTGGGAGTCGCTTTTCTTTTGGTCGTCTTTGGGAAGGAGGCACACAGACACACCGTGCATAACTGATCTTGATTTCCTTCTTCCTCGTCGACGGCTCCCAGTTTCTTTTTCTATTGCAATAAGGAAAGACAGATAAAAGCAAGGAACAGACCATCAGCCTTTTATTTTGTTTTTCCCCCCATTTATTGCAACTGAGCTGTCAAACGTCTACCTACAAGCTCGGTGGCGACGCTGATATAGCCATCTTAACCGCTTGTTACTAATATAAGCGTCCCGAATAGCTGGGTCGTTTCGTTCTCCTCCTGGTGCTCCTGTCGTAGGAGTGCGTTATGGCTCCTCTGGTGGAATCTGATACTCGTTCAACACCATCCAACAGCTCCAACGTTCAGAACAACACGAATGGCACGACCAACAACGCAGCCTTCAGTCTGAAGCCCATCGTTATAAATAATTGCAATGAAAGCAACGGAAACTCGGCCAGGAACGACTCTTCTTTGAAAGGCGTAATGCAATTTTCGCCTCATCGTGGGGCCACTACAGAGAAACCGAGCATATCTCTCATTACCGGTGTCTCACCAGTCGTACACAAGTCTGCGAGCACTGTATCTTCAAATTCCTCGTCGGCTCTTACCACGCCGTCGACCGCTGTCTCTTCTATTGCGATTGGTCTGACTAGCGGAAGACCAAAATCTACGAGTCCTACCATCATGGAAGACAAGCAGAACAAGCTACCGACTATTTCTTCTGCGGTTGGCGAGCAGCTAAACGCTTCTTCAAATACTCTGCCCAGTCTGTCTGCATCTACAGCGGCCCATAGTGGGAATAACCTACCAAGTTTTCATCATCATCACCATCACCATACGCCATTCCTTCAGCCCGGACCTAATCAGCCTCCGCAGCTGATTACATCTCCATTTCCGTCCCCGGATGCAATGTCTAGTAGGAGTGAGGAATTTCTTCCTCGTCCGTTTAGCTACCCGGCGTCGTCTGCTATTCCTCCAGGTTCTTCCATGCCTTTTAGCGACGGCAGTGAATTAGATGACGATGCACGTTCACGGAAACGTTACGGGCGTCCGCCTGGTGCTAAAGACAAGCGACCGAGGAGGAGAAGGACAAAGGCTCAAATGGAAGAAGATGCTTTGATATATGGATACAGAGACTCGGAATCGGTTTACCATTCCCCCAGTTCTCTGAAAAGACGGAGACTCAGTCCCAGGAGAGATTCTCTTGAGGGCTCGCCTCAAGAAGAAGGCAACAGCCCACCACAGCCAGTATACACCTATCCAGCTTTCAATTCATTCTCAGGGTCTTCACAGCAGCAAGCGCAACCACCATCGCAGTCTCACTCTCACCACAGCCCCTCAGCAAGTTTCAACCCATTCTTGCACCGGCATCATCTCCCAGTATCTAATTCTAACCAAGGCCCGGCCCTTCCTTCGCTCAGAAACAACCCAGAATCTGGCCCAATCCGCCCTGGATCCGATGTTCCCTGGACACCCAGGTCAATTGAATCCGAGAGGATGCCCAGCGTTCAGATTCCTGACTCTCGGCCGGGAGCAGGCGATTTTGGTCCAACTAGATACCCGCCTTCACCCATAGGTCATACAGGATTTTCTTCGATTAATGCCAGGAGAAATTCAGAGACATTGAGGCAACCACCCTTCACCGGAGACCAGCCAGAACACCGAGGAAGGGATTTAGCGCCAAAACACTCCCCTCTGGCGCCGGAACCAGGTCGGGAAATAAGCAACAAATGGGAACCACCCACTTCTTCCCAGAACACTCTTCCACGGCTCGGCGAGCTTCCTCGCCTCAGTGACCTTCCGCTAGACAGACCTCGTTGGGATCGTCCAGACGATGTCTCCAGGAAACCTGAATTCGATCGCCGGAGCGGGCCGCATGAGAACAAACTACCTTCAATACCTCCTTTACACACTGGTCTCCTCTTGAATGGTGCCCCTCCAACAGAGGCAAACACCCCGCAAAGGAGTACTGGAAGTCCAGGTAGTTCTCGACAGCCCTTCCCGGATATCTTGAGGACTGCCCCAGAGCCACCACAAACTGGAGGAGGTAAGCTTCAAAGACCTTTCATTGCATATATGAAAGACCTCTACAGTTTCAAGATCTAACAACGGCCTGCAGATCGTATTCTACTGCGAGAAGGCCGAGCTGGTAGCATTACAAGTATTTCTGTTGGGCCACCTCTCGAAGCTGAGACTCCTAAAAGGGATGAAGAGGATACGGATGAACAGATAGAAGAATACCGGGCCAGGATGTTAGAGCAGCACAGCTCATACTACAATGGGTCCTCGGGCAAGCCCAGGGTTAAGAGAGAACCCAGCTACGCTATGCCTGGCAAGTCGCCGCTTCAAGAAGAGAATGAACGACTTCGGGCAGCCCTCCAGCGATATCGACAACAGAAAGGAATAGAAAGGCTCAAGCTTGAGGAATTTATCAATAAACGGTGTAACGGGGATCAAGGAATGATCAAGGAACTATTAACAATCACTGGGCACATAGCCGAAGATGACTACGTAGGCCCTGTCAAGCCTGCGTGTCTCTAATTTCGAGTCTTCTTTTTTTTTTTCTTTTAGAAAAAAATGTTTTTCCATTATTTATTCTTGTAAAGGGGTTTCTTTTTACTTCTTTCAGATAAACTTTTTTGGGGCTTTTTTTTGCTTTTCCATTATCTCTCAGCTTGGAATATGGTTTTTGATGTGCTGCATATTAGCGAGTCTGTTTTAATCGTTAGTTGCGATCCCTTTCTGGCGCTTACACTTGCAGTATGTACACCATAGTTTCATCTCATACAAAGAACATACCCTTACTGCATCCCTATCACCATATAAATCCAGACTAATCCGATTCTTGACATAGCCAGCTATTCTCTACAATCCTCAATGTGGATCAAAAAATTTTCCCGGATCATGCGAGATAGGAATGCTGAAGAAGGGAAACCCGTGGAATGCGATGTGACATGTCCCGTAAACCTAGCGACGCAAGGGCCTAAATCGAGAACCCAGTCGATATATCCCCACACCATCCAGCATTCCCCTTCCCTCTTCTGGTTTTCCCATGAGATAAATCATTTCGATCTTTATGATAAAATGCGAATGGATTAAGAATAATGAAGTCTTTACGTTTTCGCACAACCTATGCTTGGATCATAGGGGTTTGTCGTTCATGAACGCAACCTCTGCAAACCTGGTCGAATGGAGAAATGCTCTAACTCGAAACTCAACATCTATGAACTCATCAGTCAAGGATTTGGTGCCAACGAAGTAGAATACCTCCGGATTCATTGTTTAACGTTCGTATCTTCGATCCATTCTCGATTAGTTTCGAAGAAGCAACAATCTCTGGTGGCACAAGAAATCGTACCCTATTGATCCAAACATCCTGAATCTTATCTGGTGACGATGCCAGGGCATTCGCTGCCCTGCGCCGGTAGTTGGCTTTTGAAATCACAGGCAATTTGTTGTTCGCGATTGTCTAGGAAGTCCTTGCCAACCGCATGCATTTGTTGGCCTCGCCTCCCTCCACCCCTTCCATGTTAACGCCAATTTAATGCAAAGCCACTCTAGCTGCATATCCTTCTTCGCTAGTGTCATCGCTTTTTTTTAATGTTACGCAACTAAAAAACAACCCTGATATATAAAATTTTTGTGATACCGCGGCTAGCCTCAAAGATTCCAATCACATTTTCGGAGGCATGGGAATTTCTTGCAAACGAAACAGATTACCAAGGGCAATAAACTAGGCATTTTCAAAAGACCTGGCTGCCCCAACATAGGAAGGCTTCAAAGTCAATCATGCGGGAACTGTACGTATCGGAACAAACTATGCAGAATATGGTTGTCCTTTTCTTGGATCTGTCCAATAGAAGCAACCTATCGCTTTTGTAAACCTCGTTTCCCATCGACTTGTCGTGGCATATCGTTTACAGCAAGTACATACTAAGTATTTACCTCAAAGTCAAAGAAGACGGGTGTATGAATGCGATAATGATAACTTTGGTTGAGTGCAGGAACAAACATGAAAACAAAGCAAGACACTAAGGAAACCCGTGAATTGCTGTTTCCAACATATTTGCCAAATCACTATTTCACCTGTTGGATAGAAACTTGAAAATAAAAAGTGTGCAGGCTAGCGATCCTTTTTGCTTTAAACGATCTGCAAAGGATGGCTGGACCGTGCCATATCGCTCTAGGCCCCAAACGAATATAGTTTTATAACGGACTTCACCGGAAATGAGACATTGGACCTTTTTTTTTTTTTAAGAACAAAAGCTACAATTCATCAGTGGAACTCTATTGGGCCTTTCGAAAGACTAAGCCATTAGATCCGCACGCACTAAACGCCTGGTTTTAACCCGCCCCATGTTCAAGCAGCCCTGCCGAAAGCGTTATATCTTTTTCTGTACTACATTCCTCCACATCTAGTATGCCGCAACTCCCTTGTGTAGCCCGAGACATGTGTATGCGCTATATTAACGGGTGGGGTCTGAATAGGGAAGAGCTAGTATCTAGCAAAAGTAAGAATGGCATTCTTGCGTCTTTAGATCGAATTTCTTTAACTGATTTCTCCATGCAGTTCATAGAGAGGGTGAAGGAAGGGACTAGGACACGCACGTTTTTCTATTAACCCTGAAATCGCATTTGAAGGGGATTTCCTCCCTGTCGTCCCGAAATACGCCAATATCACATTCTCGACGCAGGGTTGCAGAAATATTGCAAATGGGAATAGTTGATGTGATGGCATTGCATTGCTAGCTTCGATCGATTTGGTTTCTCACAATTTGGGATTACCAAATACATGATTGACACGGCTCTGGTGCCCGAGCTCAGTGCCCAACGCCCCCATGCCCATGGAAAATAGGGCTGGCCCAGGGAATTAGACTTTATAATGTTTGTGACCTGAGCTGGCCTCATTTTAATTTATTCCATTCGGATTTTTTCAAGCAAGCTTCAGAGAATCGCACATGAGGGGATGTAATGTTGGAATGGGAAGAGGCTGAGGTCCATGGCTGAGATCCATGGCTCAGATATTCATTTGAAGTCAGTATTACAATATCAGACCGCATAAAATAGGTATGTGTCTACCTCGATATAAAATGCACGCTTCTAGAAGCCTGTTGAGTACACTCAATTTAAATTGAGTCTTACTAATCATTTAGGTGGTGACTTGCGTGTATACCACACGGGTGAGCTTTATCTATATGTGAGGCAATGGATATTCGTTGGCCACAGAGGGAATGTGGGCACGATCCGTCGTGTGTGACCTCAATAATCACGGTAAGAGGTGTTGTTGGGCACCAGTTGGGATGTATCACAAGCAGACATCAAATTAAGGTTGCGTCGTGCAACCGGTTAACCGTGAAGAAAATGAATTGACAGCTGGCTAACGCGTTCCCGGGCTCGCAGAATGAAACGAAACAAAATATCGCCCAAGATAGTGTATTTCCAACAGAACTGGGCCATTTTCGATTTCTCGACGGGAACCCAACATGCTGGTTGGAAGGCTTGCTGAAGGAAGTATGCATACTTCTAGCGCTTTCTTCAATATGAGGCTCGATGGCGCAGTGGCGGACCACCAAGTGTGGGTGGCGATGCTCGAAGTCAGGTGTCATTGGCGTATTTCCATTCACAGTTAGTTTACCTTCGACAACTTTGTTGCTTTATGAAACACTTCAAGCTACTCATAAAGCTGCAATGTCAGTTTCAGAGCTACGGTCATATCATTTCTGGCTTAAAAAAAAAAAAAAAAAAAAAACAATAAAAACGTCTGCTGGCTGCACAGCCGTCTCTCGTGGCATAATCCGGTCAATCTGTTAGGCTTCAAGAGAGTGAAGCCAACCCGGACCGGAATAAAAGTCGTGTTTCCTGTGTGCTTTGCCGGATTTGAAATTTCGTTGCTGGTGGAGGCTATGCAGGGACTTCTCAACCAGACTCAGTAGTAAAATGCGACTTGCATTCTCGTAAGTCTCCATCCCAAACTCTTTTTTTGGACCCTTTTAACCGCATGTTGCTTCACGAACGAAAAGAAAAGGGGGCTATCCAATTAGATTCGAAGCAATTTCCTTGACAGTCCTCAGCCCTGCGAGCACTGGCCCAAACAGGGACATTTTGGCCCAAAAGAGGTGCAACACCCCAAACTCCAAACAGGGCACTATCGCAGGGTCGTCGTCCAACTTCACCTCATCGCATGCGCAAACTCAAGCTTGGTATGACATCGACACTTGTATTCGAACGAATGAGGGTTTACCCGACTGTCAGCAGACGCAATATGATCAATATTATCCCTGCCCCACCACTAGATAGTCCAATATCCTAACCTCGAATTGCTGACGCCCCACTCGGCATGGGCGAAGAAAATCCGTGTATTTATACAGCCAAGCGCTTCCGTGGTTGAGTATGCTTGTACAAAGTGTTCTAGATTCCCTTATCGTCACATTTAAATGTGATTTTATCTTCCTCAAATTTGCAAATAAATATAAAATCTCTGTTTATATAATCCAAAAATGGCCCAAACCGAAGTCCTACAGTACAATGACCTCAACGCTGAAAAGTTCCCTGAGCCGGTTGAGCCGGTCAAGATTGATAAGTTCAATTTATCAGCTGCAACTGTTGACATGAAAGATAATGTTGGTACGTACCAATAATTTCCACTTGCTTCACTAATCTGGATTACTAAAGAATTTTCCGAAGCTGCTTCTTTGGTCGGCTTGTTCACGATCCACGCTCTTGTCCGCCGTAGTCTCCGCTGCGTCGCCCGCCATGCTAGGAGTGTACAGCCAGCCCAGCGTGCTGCATTCCTAACTTACGCCAAAGCGAGCTTCAGCGTTCTTGAAAGTCATCATGGCCATGAAGAAACCCTTTGGTTCCCACTTATGAAACCTTACATCGATTTCACCGAATCAAGCCACGAACACGAAGAAATCGAAAGTCTGCTTCATCAGAATATCGAGTATACTAAGATTGCGGAAGAGCACATCAAAGGCGGACCGAAAGCGCCTGAGTGGCCCGGCGAAGAGATATCGTTAGCCACTGAGCGGCTCGTGGAGCTCCTGATCCCCCATTTGTTGAAGGAGGAAACTCTAGCGTGTTTGTATGGTCGGCGAGTACCGGATTCCGTCTACGAAGAGTTTGAGAAAAAGATTCAGAAGGCTGCCATGGATGAAATGAAGCAACATGGTATCATATTCTCTGTTTCTTATCAACTCAAGCATTTTAATAAGAAGGAACAGGAGATCTGGCCACCAATGCCCAGTCTTGTTCGTTTGGCGTTTGGGTTCCTGGGGTGGCTAGGATACGGAAAGGTGCTTGCCTTTGGGCCAGATGAGGAGGAGCTGAAACTTTGAACTAAAAGTATCTGGTAAAGTGTAAACGGGCGTTAGGGGTTATGTGGATGCGATATTAGCGAGTTTGTAAATATAAAATCTTGGATTGTTAAAATATTTTAAGGAGCTAATACATTATTCTTACATATTGACCATGTAGATTCCATGGAAATACCTAGCATAGCTGGCTATCTTCTAGGCGGAACAAAAACCTACATCCTCAACCACAAAGATAGGGCAAGGAGGGATATTCAATTGATGGTCAAAGACAGAATATCTTTGATCTTCTAATAATTTTTTAATCAACATTGACTATGAACACCTTCGGTGCAAAATACCATAGATACGGAAACGGATTTCGGGAAATAGCTTTGCTTCGATGTGTATAGGTGATATGGATCGCACTGCTTTGAATTGCCTAAATCTCACAAGGACCACGCTCTGGACCAGTTTATACTATGGTTTCGTTGTGCTAAAACCCTAAGTCTATCGCGATATTACCTCGATATGAACATGGTGACACGGAATTCACACACGAGTGTGACCACGGTGGGAATGCAACACTCGACAGAGTCATTAAAATTATTTGTCAGAAGTTATGTTCTATAGCTTACAACGCAAGCAGGGTCTCCGAGACTAGTTCTATAGCGCGATGGTTGTTATTGTTCCCAAAGGAGAATATTGCCACCGTTAGCGCCGCGCGGCGAGCTCGCGAGACAAAGTCGGTTGACGAAATGACTCGCTTAGTTGATGAGATTAGAATGGTTAGTATCGCAAATATGGTAGGCAGCTAGCTGTCTGAAGTCGTGGAGGCCGGTAAGGGCGGTGATATATTTTCGATCCACCAAGCTCTTCTAGGAGCTAAATTTACTGGGCTTAGGATAAATCCGTTAATCACACACTAGCCAATATGCCTCTTAGAGATAGTTGATGAAAATTGAACAAGAATAGGAGCCTATAACTTTGGGATTCTTCGAAAATCGTTATATATCCCAATGCCTGTGAGATTTAAGATGATCTAGTGCTTTAAAATGGTTATTATCGGCCATATGCTGCCCTTTATCGTAAATTCCTTTATAATCACCGAGCCTGCTGCTTCTTGATAAATATATGTACTCTTAGTGCATTAAAACGTCCTGGTAGGCGCCTGACTTGACGGGCAGCGTCTAGTCCCATATTGAGAACGTTGATTGTGCGCTCGTGTCCGTTCATTCGAAAGTTATGAAATCTAAATTCCCTGATCTGACCCTACATGCTCGTCACCAATAGCGAAGAAATACCTAGAAGCTCAAATCCTCACTGGTAATACCCTATGGCAGTAACGATACATTGAAATGGCATGTTTGTAGTAGATTGGAATCTAAATCCTGAGAATGAACGAACGCATTCGTTTTGTTGTGCAATGTTGCATTTTGCAGCGCGAAAAAGGGCAACACACTGATCCGAATGCGTTGTGTCTGATCCATCTATCCATCGAGATGCGGCTCTTTGCGCGGCCGGGGAAAAAGTATTACCATTGAGGGCACCGTATAGATAGAGGAAACTACTCAAAACTGGGGATATAAAACTTCCCGAGTATGTTGTGTATAAAAGTCGGCCCAAAGGTCGTAAAACATGAATGATATATATATCAGTTCATTCATTGATACTGATAAAAAGTTTTCGGTATTTTGGGGAAAAAATACCAAAAAATTGAAAGATGTCCGTGCCGGCACTCAGAATCGAACTGAGGCTGTATCGGATTTGCTATACCTTTACGGTATCCACAACGATACGTACTAACCACTATACTATGCCGGCTTAGGATGATAAACTCGTCGCGGAATAAATTTATATTGCTATCTGCATCTCATTCTAGCAAATCAATATGAGAAACGAGTGATATGATTGGTGGAATTGTCATGCAATGACCGAGGGCATTTGTCCTCAGCTTCAACATTTAAACATGGCATAGGCCAATGCAGCGACAAGCTACGGCGCAGTATCAACAGGGTTGACTTGAGCGCTTGGACACTTTCTGCTGTTAAAGTGTAATTGTCAGCGGCTCAGAACTTGGAGATTACAATATTACTAATTGATTGACAATAAGGCATCTGTTTCGTTCATTGAATACGTTAGGAAATGGGGGAGTTATATTTTTAAGGAGGTTTGCGACTGAGTTAGGTAGGTTTGCGCATGTCTCTCTCTAAGGATCGCCTTTGCTGCATGCAAGACCACCATTTAGTTTGGTAGGCCTTTGCTTTGGTATCATTGAAGGAGTATGCTTCGGCATGCTGTGGGGGTGCTTGATAGGGAACCAGACAAGCGTCAAAAATGATATTCAAATTTGAACACGACGTGACGGCGATATCGCGATTAGCCGCAGTAGGCAACCTTAGAAGCTTGAACAAAGATTGCGAATCTCATGCTGGAAATTGTGTAACATAGGCCCAGTCTATTTCTCCACCAGATACTACGTAAGATATATAGGATTGGAGTACTCAGTGGATCAAGCTAGATATTTGCAATAAATGCATGTTTGGTTTGCGGTGCTTCGGGATGATCAGATATAGCCGATGCCTTTACCCAGTCAATGCCTAGTCGATTTGTTGACTAAAAGGCTACGATTGGTAGTACCCTAATACCCTAGGGTATTTAAATTATCACGAAGAATTACAGGCTCTAGTTTTTTCTAATATGATGATCTATTACTGAGAATATTTTCAATGATAAGCTTAGATTTAGGCGAGTGCATGAAGCGTTATGGTAAAGATTCTGTAGCACAGCCTTATTTATCAATTAGGTTGACAACGAATCCCTCAGCAGGGTTGCTTCTGAAAACCATTGCGAGGTTTTGGAGGTTTAATGCATACGGGAATAAAAGATCAAAGCCTGCAATCACTCACATATGGGACAGGGTCGATATATCATATTTTCAAACGTTGTCAACGATCGACGCAGCTTGGGTTCTATTCACGCATATAAATTGTTCTTCGAGGGATAGGTTAGTAGAGCTTCCACGAGAATCAGAGACCAAGCGGGAATTAAAGACCGCCAAGTCAGAAGGGATTAGAATATGCCTTTGAGATACGGAAGATTTCGTAGACAGGATCGAAGAAATGACGAATGACGTTGGGCTATCGGATCCACCTGATCTGTCACAGTACCCATATATGGCGCGGTTTGTGCCACATTTTGTACATATGCAGGCGCAACAGCCTGGCCCCAGTCGTACTGCAAGACGAGGGCCTTCACATCTGGCTTTTACGCGTTAAAGACGATGCGTTGCAAATGTTGCAACTGTCAAAACGGATATCTGGTTGCTGGCCAGTGAAACCTTGGATTTTATTCACATCAAAAAATATCTACATCCGCGGTCAGCAAACACTATTGGTTCACGAGATACAATAACGCTAAGCTCGTTATCACAAACTTTAATTTGTGGTGGCAATTGCCAAATGTCAATCGCTCGAGCGTCTGCACAGGCCTATTCAGGCCTAGGAGGCGTGTCAATTGCGAGACTGTGATCATGCGCTGTTTGAGGAATCACATTCGGTGCGTCTACATATGCATCTCGAATCACACATTTTTTTTTTGCTCTTTAGCCAAGGATCATCTATGAAGTACATGTAACTGCTAGCATGGGGCATCTCACGTAGACAGTGTTTACGAAGTAGTATGCAAAAAATAAGTTAGTGACAAAAAATTTAAAAGACATTTCATGGGTGGCCGATTGAAGTCAAATTGAGCGATAGACACTTGCTCGAAAAGTGCGTGAATACGAGGAATTTGCCAAAAAGGCCTGCATGAGATTCTGAATCCTGGTAACAGACGTATTTCGCAATCACATCTGTTTCGAATTGATGGGAGAAAAGTGAAACGACCAACGGTCATTTGCCGGCATAGAAATAAGCAGCAAGCGAGGTAGAAAAAGAAAGAAGGAGCAGAAAACGATATTGTCGCGAAAGGCCACCTTTTTGCCCACACTTGGCTTTGTCGGTTGGGATTGGAGGCGCCCTTCTTATCCGGATATCCGCTTCCCTTCCGCGTTCGAGCTGCCAAGTTCCCGAGTTCGGCTATAAGTCTTTTCCATTTCGTTTCGAGCTCTCAATCTCGTACAGCGAATATGCCTGTAGGCACCTCTCGCTCTGGACTAGGCGCCTGTAGAGGATCTGTGAATGAGCTTAGAAGAATCCGGTGCATGATCAGCCGGCTTCAGCTTCCGAGGGCTCGACATCGTGACTTGTTAGGCACCTGCAAGAAGCGGTTTCTGTCTCGAACAACAATAGCAGACAACCAAATGACAATAGTAGACAACTTCAACTAACTAATGATCTACAAATTAAACCATAACTAGCAGATGATTAGAAGGGGTGTGATAATAATACTCTAGTCTGGGCGTGTGCAGCCAATCCGTCAGCTCCCTTCTTCCGCCTTGCAATTTTATTAACCTTTCCCCACTTTTGATGTTTTTATTGCGATCACCATCAACTACGTCCGCTAGCTTTGCGGAAATCGCGTCGAGAGGCGTGCATCGTGATTGTCTTGTGCAGCGTAATACGAATAAACAACAAGGCAATTGCGGCTGTCTCCGTATTGCTGCTCCCGACGTGTTTTCGAACATTCGCGTCTGTCGACTGCGCAGAGGAGAAGAGCGGCAAGTTTGGACAAAGATGTGGGGACGAAGGTGATACACTCTGTGCTCTGACCACTCGGGAAAGGCCCCCACACCCTCACACTCACACACACACACACACACATGACGGATTTTCGGACGAGAAGGACGAGGGAACTTTTTACCCAAACGGGGTCCGCCTCGCTTCTCTCGGTAAATGGCCAGCCCAGACAACTGCTCGATTCATGCCAATCGACCTGATTCCGCTGAGGCTTTAGACGACGGACCTTTCGATTTCGGGTTGGTCTGCGTCAAAGGGCTCGCAATGACAGCCGCAGGCTTTTTTTTTTGTCTTGGGCGTCGACAACGACGGCTTCTCGAATCTATTCCAGTCGGATCAAATGAAGAAAAAAGGAAGTGTGCGAGCTGAGACCAGACCAAAGTCTTTCCTTCTTTCTGGGCTCGATCGTCTCCACCCCCCGCTTCTTCCCTCCTCGATCCGTCTTCCACGCTTTTGTCCCTTTTATCTCTTGTAATCTCAAACGAGCTTAGTTCTTGCTGACGAACGAGCATCTCTGTTGGATTATGGGATAGCTGAAATGGATTGCAACCAGCGGGGCGAGCACCAATTGTCGAATTCCGCCGGCGGGAGATTCGTTATTCAGTGCATTTGGTCCGAGGAGATGTCTAGACGCCCTTGCGGGTACGGTAGCTTTCAGACTCGTCGTCGTCGATAGCTCTGTTTCGATGGCATGATGCCTGCATAACAAGTGTCGAAATAGAGGAACATGTTCGTCGAAATGGGCTTTTGCTTTTCTTTTCTGGCGAGCCAACTTGGATTCTGGACTCGGTACCCCCTCCAACAGTCGAATAATGAATAGCAATAAGACTTGCAGCAGCAAGATTAGTGAGACGGGGAACCTCCAGGGTACCAGGCTCGACCTCACTAGCGTGGCCGTGTGGGTGGGGACGCTTCCCACCCTGTTTCCGTGTGAGAACAGAAGCGGAGGAGGAGGAGGAGAAGGGAGTCTCCTCTCGCTCGCTCTCTCCAATCTCGCCTTTCCGCAATATATTTATGATATTGCAGACGCACCTGACGAGACGTGAGAGCCCCTTTAGCACCAGATGCGAGATACTTGCTGCGGTTTGCATTGGTGACAGACAATAATAGTTCGCCCCGGCGTGCGGATTCGTCTTCTTTCCTGCTAGTCGGCCACACTGGTTTTATCCCTCAGTCTCGTCCTCGTCCTCGTCCTCGTTCTCCTCGTCCCTCCTCGTATCTGCTGCGCACACAAACAAACGCTGCCTCCTGGCTCCCTTCTCCCTTCTCTCTCTCGTTCTCTCCTCCTCCTTCTCTCTTTAATCGCTCGCCAGGCCTGTGCTCCCCCTCCCCAACCAACCAGCCAACCAGACCTGCCTGTTCGCCTGTGCGGATTGCATCTTACACTTGCATTATCTTACTTTTCCCTGTACTCGCCGTCCTTGTCCTCCTTCCTTCCCTTTTTCCCTTTGTTGAACTCATCTTGCATCTCGCATCCTCGATTGTTTGCTCGCCAGCCCTGGTGCGCATGCACGTACGCACTGGAAGAAGCCCCGTCGTCTGTACATGTGCAACATTCCCCTTCCGCCAAATAGCCTGATTCTACCCCCTCCTCCCCCCTTCCCGACGGATTACCGACCTACTTATCTGCCCGCTCTGTCCGGCGGAACCGGTTGGCTTCTTTCTGAAGCCTCTTCCAGTTCCAAGCATATACGTACGAACCGCATCACAGCATCCCGCCTAACGCCCAATGTCGCAAATGGAGGGCGTCACCTTCACCCGACCGCCGAGTGCCGCTGCCCGGGCGGCGGCCCTTCGAGCAAAGATGGCTGGCGGTGTCAGAATACCGAATTCCGCCGCCGCTGCTGCCGCGATGGCTCGCGGTGGTGCTCGACCTAACTCTTCGACCGAGCCTACATATCTCACCGCCCTCGACAAACTAACGACGATGACCAACAAATGGCTAGAGAGCATAGAGCAGTTGCGGGAATCTGCCCAGAAACAACAGCAACAGCGACGGACCAGGACAGATGATCCGGGGTCTTGTGATGAAAGGGTACATAAAACGCCACGTTACAAACTTGCTGCGAGAAAGAAATTAGCTGAAGACGTCGTGATGAAGGAGGTATCTCGTATTCTCGAGGACGACGACTCGGGTAAGTCTGTGGGTTCGAACGACCGCATACGGCCTTGCACGCCCCCAAACTTGCCCAAGATCGTCTTGCCGTCTCAGTTCGCCGTCGAAAAACCTGCTTCGTCTCCGCAAACTCTGACCCCCGACGCGACAAATGGTCCCAAAGACGCTACTATCAAGACCGACTCGTCCCCAGCCCCGAATGCCACTGCTCCGGAGCCGTTGCGACACTCCGGCTTGTTTCGACCGCCGGTCACCACTCATACCTCTATTGCTAGCATCCCTCCAACACCGCCGGTCTTGAGTACCCCCTCTATCACAACTCCAAAGGACGAACCCTCCAAATCCGAAATGCCTCCCAGCATAGTTGCCCCAAATATAGTGGCACCGACACCGACGCCGTTGCCATCATCGTTTTTCTCTTCGGAAACATCTCTCAAAATAGACACCAGCGTGAAATCCGTCGACGCCCTCTCAACATCATCGGCAAAAAAACGGCGGCTATCATCGAAAACGATTCTCGAAAGTCTCATGGAAAAGAAGGCTCGAAACGCGATCTGGTTCGATGGCGCGACCCAAAAGGTGTTTCATGATATGGTATTCGAAATGTCACAGCAAATCCAGTCGATGAAGAGGGAGGGGAGGATAGTAATGTTTGCCAAGGATCCTGCGTGTAGGAACCTGCTCGTAAACTTGGACAACATGCTGCAAAAATCATTGAGAACTGTTGAAATATCGAGTTTCCTGTTCCTGAAGGGAAAAGCCGATATCAATCAGGTGGAGACTCTCAAGAAAGATCTTGCGACATCGTTGAAGGATATCGCGGAGTTCAAGAAGAGCGGCTGGACAATGGCAAACAATGATGATGATGATGACGAGGACGACGATGAGTCGGAGAGCGACAACGATGAGGAATCGGAGTAGAGCTTGGTCCTCGTCGAACGTCTGGTCCCGAATTCTCCAATCATACCCGTCCATCTTTACGCGAGTGATGGATCGACTTTGACAGATGATTACACGAAACTCGACACGACTTTGATAATGTCGGCGGCCTCTTTGTCAACAGGTCGTTACCCTTCTCGTTCGCCATTCTGATAGATAACTAACATACATAATTACTTACCTCGTCTGATTGGGATAGGAAGTTCCTTCAGCGTGGAGGTCATTTCTTTTGATATTTTCTTTCTCTCATCGTCTCTAGCGTTGTATTGTTGGAATTGAAAACGGCCGTCACACCATTTCCTTATTTATATCTGATCCCTTTTGCATCGGGCCAATTAGCGGGTTTCCAGTTCTGCATAGATTTTGCGACTCTCTTTTCTCCAAAGACTATCATCACCTGTCTGCCATACTAGCTCAGAACCCTTTCATTTGTTTGATTTTCTTGAAAAAAAATTTTGGCTGAAGCGTTGGCATTTACCTTTTTCCCCTTCCATTTACCTCTTGTCTCCATATGTTTTGTGTTTTTCTTTTCGTCGAATCTTGAGCTTTCCAGCATTCTATTCGTACTTGATTCTGTTATTTTTTATTTTATTTTATTTTATTTTTTCGGGGCTGTGGACTAAACCGAGAACTGGCCCATTTCTACAGCATCCGCGACCATTCTCTTCCCAAGAGTTCTCCCAACGGTTCTTTATCCATTTTGTCCGTTCTTCATAGCGCTCCCTTTCTCCCTGGAGGATACTTTGCTCTTCCATAATCCAGGCTTGGCTTATCCCCCGGCATCTATTTGATGCTTGTCATTCATTTTAGGATTGCATGCGCCTTGGTTTCTTTACCTTTGCCTTCCTGCTGGTGTTTCGCTTCTTTAGACTGTATTATTAGAACCTTACCCTCGAAATGAGTCCATTCAATAACGACATTTCCAGATTTCAAAGCGTAGTTAGCCAGACTCCACCAGGATCCTTAGTCATACAGTACATGCAGTCTGCTGCTGCTGTGAGGCGAGCGGGGGTCTACCTGATCCTACCAGCAGGCTGACGTGCCTTGTGTTCGGTCCCTCCAGCCCACCTTTCACGTTACCCGCTTTCTAAGCTCAACCGCAACTCAACCTCAAAACTCATCCCACTTCCGCCTCCCCACTCCGTCACGTTTCCTTCACCTTCCACATTACCATCATCACCCCACCTTTCCTTAGGTATCACTCGCATCTTTCGATAATTCGTACCTTATCACCGTTCCAAATCGCGTCCTGGGAAGCTAAAGGTCGCCCCGGTTACTCAGCACCGTAGTCATCTTCGTTCTCTTCCCTACAAAAGCGCACAGTCCGCACAGCTCCTCAAACTGTCGTCCAAACGAAAAGCAGACATAACTTCTGCTCCTTCAAGCCCTTCGACTTCTCGTCCGAGGAAGGTTATAGCTATGGCTGTACGTTTCACGCGCTCGCTGCTGCTCCCAATAGCTATTCTTGAGCTTCGGCACAACTGACATGTTCCTTGGGTGGTGCCCCGCAAAATAGGACAAAATGCAATCCGAAGAGGATCAGAATATCGACGAGAGTTTGTACTCTCGACAGCTGTATGATACCATTTCCTTTCACTCCTTTACCACCTATACTAATCGTGAGGGTTATAGCTATGTCTTGGGACACGAGGCTATGCGTCGGATGGCTAATTCCAACGTCCTTATCGTTGGGATGAAGGGCCTGGGTGTTGAAATTGGTGCGGCCTCTCAAACTTTGCATTTATCACCGCCATTCGCTGATGGTCTCTCTTCTAGCTAAAAATATTGCCTTGGCCGGTGTCAAGGCGATGGCGGTTTACGACCCCGCACCTGTCGAGCTATCCGACCTTTCCGCCCAGTTCTTCCTCAGAAAGGAGGACATTGGCAAACCCCGCGCCGAAGCCACCCAGCCGAGACTCGCCGAACTCAATACATACGTTCCAGTTAGCGTTCATACCGAAAGCCCCTCAGACAATCTACAGTCTCTCTCCAAATACCAAGTGGTAGTTCTCACCGAAACGTCGCTCGACGACCAACTGAAAATCAACGACTTTTGCCGCCAAAACAAGATCTACTTTATCAGCGCTGATATACGTGGACTGTTTGGAAACATCTTTTGCGATTTCGGCGAAGAATTCTCGGTTATTGACGCAACTGGTGAAAACCCCGTCAGCGGAATCATTTCCGATATTGACGAAGAAGGACTTGTCACTGCCCTAGATGAAACAAGACACGGTCTCGAGGATGGAGACCATGTTGTTTTCTCAGAGATTGAAGGCATGGACAAGTTGAACGACAGCACGCCTAGAAGAGTCGAGGTCAAAGGCCCATATACTTTCTCTATTGGTTCCGTCGAAGGCTTAGGCAAATACGTGCGCGGCGGTCTATTCCAGCAGGTCAAGATGCCAAAGACTCTCAAATTCAAGTCGCTGGCGGATCAGCTCAAGAACCCAGAATTTTTAATCTCGGATTTTGCAAAATGGGATCGCCCAGGTCAGCTTCATGTTGGGTTCCAGGCACTTTCCAAGTTCGCCTCAAACAACGGTGGTAAACTTCCCCGACCAATGAACGACCAAGATGCGAAAGCGATTATTGCGCTTGCTGGAGAAATCGCCAAGACCATGGAGGAAGGTGCACCAGAGGAAATCGACGAGAAGATTCTCTCCGAACTTTCATATCAAGCTCAAGGTTATCTCTCACCGATGGCTGCATTCTTCGGTGGTCTTACAGCGCAAGAGGTTCTCAAAGCTCTGTCTGGAAAATTTCACCCAGTTGTGCAATTCATGTATTTCGACTCTCTAGAAAGCTTGCCAACATCAACCACAAGGACAGAAGAATCCTGCAAGCCAACTGGTTCTCGATATGATGCCCAAATCGCCGTCTTTGGAACCGAATTCCAAGAAAAGATCATGAACACTAAGGAGTTCTTAGTTGGCGCAGGTGCCATCGGTTGCGAAATGCTCAAGAATTGGGCTATGATTGGTCTCGCCACTGGTCCCAACGGAAGCATTCACGTTACTGATATGGACTCGATCGAAAGAAGCAATTTGAACCGTCAATTTTTGTTCAGAGCCCCGGACGTTGGTAAATTGAAGAGCGAGCGAGCTGCTGCTGCTGTCGCGGTCATGAACCCGGATTTAGAAGGCAAAATCACGAGCTTAAGAGATCGTGTCGGCGAAGACACCGAGGAAATCTTCAACGAAGACTTTTGGGAAGTTTTGGACGGCGTCACCAATGCCTTGGACAATGTTGAGGCCCGTGTTTATGTTGACCGACGATGCGTTTTCTTCCGAAAACCACTCCTTGAGAGCGGGACCCTTGGTACCAAAGGAAACACTCAAGTTGTCCTGCCAAATCTGTCTGAATCCTACTCTTCATCTCAGGATCCACCGGAGAAGTCATTCCCAATGTGCACAGTCAAATCTTTCCCAAACAAGATTGAACACACTATCGCTTGGGGTCGCGAAGTCTTTGACGCTGCCTTCGTTAACCCAGCTCAAAGTGTAAATCTTTATCTCTCGCAACCAAACTTTATCGAGAGCACTCTCAAGCAGTCTGGCAATCAAAAGGAGATCCTCGAGACTATTCGGGACTACCTGGCAACTGAGAAGCCTTTAACCTTTGAAGAATGTATCGAATGGGGGAGACTCAAATTTGAGAAACTCTTCAACAACGATATCCAGCAGCTACTGCACGTCTTCCCCAAAGACTCTACAACCAGCTCCGGCACGCCGTTCTGGTCTGGCCCCAAGCGTGCCCCCGATCCGTTGGTCTTTGACCTCAACGACCAAGAACATCAGGATTTCATAGTTTCTGCCGCCAATCTTCACGCTTTTAACTACGGTCTTAAGGGTTCTACAGATCTCAGCTTGTACCGCAAGGTACTTGACTCGATGATGATCCCGGATTTCAAACCACAGAGCGGTGTCAAAATTCAAGCAAATGACAGCGACCCTGATCCGAATGCTAGCTCTGGCTTCGCGGACCAAGATGAGCTTAAACAGATTGCTGAGAGTCTACCCACTCCGGCGACCCTGGCAGGATATAGGTTGACACCGGCAGAGTTTGAGAAGGACGATGATAGCAATTTCCATATCGCCTATATCACCGCTGCCTCTAACCTTAGGGCATTGAATTATGGAATCCAAGTAGCGGACAGGCATAAGACCAAGGTATGCCATTTATCAATATTCCCCTGTACAGACTAGTTCTAACAAATGCATTAGCTCATCGCGGGTAAAATTATTCCCGCTATCGCAACAACAACGGCTTTGGTTACCGGACTTGTCTGCCTCGAGCTCTATAAGCTCATTGACGGAAAGAACAAACTGGAGGACTATAGAAATGGATTTATTAACTTGGCTCTACCTTTCTTCGGCTTCTCCGAGCCCATCGCCTCTCCCAAGGGCAAGTACAACGACACCGAAGTCGACAAGCTCTGGGATAGATTTGACTTCGACCACAACCTTACCCTCAAGGAGTTGATTGCCGAATTTGAACAGAAGGGCCTTGAGATCACCATGTTGAGTTATGGCAATGCCCTGTTGTACGCTTCGTTCTTCCCTCCGGCTAAGCTGAAGGATAGATACCCATTGAAGTGAGTAACAGACACCCCATATATCACACACAAGAGATTTTTTTTAGAACAAAAAATGGTACTGATTATTATGGTGTAGGATGACCGAGCTCATCGAACTCGTCAGCAAAAAGCCTGTTCCTGCAGGTCGACGTAACATGATCTTTGAAATATGCGCGGACGACAAGACCGGCGAGGATGTCGAGGTCCCCTTCGTTTGCGTCAAGACTAGAAACGCGTGAAGAACTTAAGCTTTTTTTTTTGTTGAATTTGCATTGCAAGGTTTCTACGTTGTTAAAATTTGGAAAGCTATGAACTCGGTGCTTAATAGTTGCATGTTTGGGGAGGAGAGGATGTCCCGCTGGTAGTTGGCTAGTATGCAAAAGACACACGTATAGAAGTATAGCCGTATACAAAAAATTACTAGTACACCTTTTTAGTATCGTACACAAGGAGCGGACGCAATAGTAAGCTTCCGAACTGCAACGTGAATCCGTGCGGGAAGAATGGTGTAAGCGGTGCCCTCGTTCCCCCATCAGCAACACGCCAGGTTTCTGCAAACGGGAAGGTAACGGTGTAGTCAGCGGGCCTAGCTGATGAGTAAACCATCCAACGGCGGTTTAGTCAAATGCAGGTGCCCCACCATCGACGCTTGTAAATGGGTTACTAAGAAGGCATATTAGGGTTTCGTCCGAAAGGAACTCGGGGAAACCTTCACAAATCATTACTAAGAAGAGTTCCAGATGCAGGGCGGGTCAAGGATATGCCTCGATGTTGGAGTTGGGTACTAGACGTCTATAAAACCAGCCCATCATCAGATTTCTTTTCCGATACTTCAATTGAAATACGAACTGCATGTCCACTATTTTAATATCCAGAGGAATCCCACATTCCATTCGCCATCACAATCAGTCGGCGGCATTCCGTGCTCTGCAGACGTCATCGAGGGGAAGACTCAATCTAACAAACTCAACACCGTTTCCCATTTGCCGCCTGATCCCAATAGCAACACCGGGCAGGTCTAATCCGGACGCAAAGCAACAATTCCGAGCTATGTCGGTAAGTCAGAACTCGAATAAAGACGGCGTCATCAGCGGTCGTAGCGGTTTGAGATCCAGGGTCATAGTCTATTCGGCTCTGATAGCCGGTCTTGTGGCTCTCTGTCTCAATCACGGTCTGAGATCATACTGGCCGGTGCGTCGCGCAAACCGCTTGACCTTGAACCTAAAGACTCTACAAGCTTCCCCGAAGCCAAAAACATTGATTGGAGGAAGTTCTATATAAGTGCGAGGGATAAGCCCAATATTTAACTGATTATGTGCCACAGACAGATGCAAAGGTGACCGCTTGGGCGTCGAACGACGGCGAGTTTAGACGCCAAGTTGTGAGTTTGCCGCGAGATATAGTGTGGATGGATCGCATCAATTGACCAGCTATCAGTCGTCTTTCAGAGAACATATCTCTTCTGCCCCAGGTAGGATTTCTTACGGCGCTTCAGGTGGGGTTGTGTTCTAGGACACGGCTAATCAAGTTTTTTTTCTCCTTCTAGACTCGAAGTTTCAACCTGAGAAGGGTAGATATCATTTATACGTCAGCTATGCCTGTCCTTGGGGTATGTGTCACAAAATGGGTTATTTCAATGGTAAAGCCATGTTACTTAATTGTCCACACTAGCCACTCGAACCTTGATCGTACGTCAACTCAAAGGCTTGGAAGATATCATTTCCGTCGTCAGTATATCATGAACCCTGGTACCAGTTACAGTCTACATAATCTAACTCGAATTCCCCCTTTAGAGCGTTGTCCACTGGCATCTTGGAGAAAGTATGCACCTTGTACAGCTCGAAAAACCTGAAGGAAGCGAAAACTGACTGTGATGCAGAGGGATGGCGTTTCGCCGAAACTAGCGAGAACATCCCAGACGCTGGACCGGACGAGCTCAACGGCGCCAAATTACTTCGAGAGATCTACTTTGGCGTGGAGCCTGAGTACAAGGGACGTTTCACGGTCCCCGTGCTCTGGGACAAGAAGCTCAAGACCATAGTCAGCAACGAGAGTAGTGAGATCATTCGCATGCTCTACACTGAGTTTGACCAGTTTCTCGACGACAAAAACAAAAACTTGGATTTTTACACCCCTGAAAATGCGAAGCAAGTTGATGAAATGAACGACTGGATTTATGTGAGTTTCAACCATTCGAGCAATTGACCATCTTATCATTGACCGCCCGTCGCATGATTAGGATACCATCAACAATGGAGTTTACAAGTCTGGTTTTGCCAGCACTCAGGAAGCATACGAGCGAAATGTGCTTAGGCTTTTCGAACACCTTGATCGTGTCGAGGACATTCTGAAAAACTCGAGCGGGCGCTATCTTTTGGGAGATAAGCTCACCGAAGCGGACATCAGGTTGTTCCCAACTATCATTCGCTTCGATCCTGTTTACGTTCAACATTTCAAGTGCAACATCAAGATGATCCGACACGAGTAAGCTGCGACCCCAACAGGTTGTTCACAGAAATGATATTGACGGTCATCAAAAATTAGCTACCCAGCGATTCACAAATGGATGCAACACTTGTATTGGGATATCCCGGCCTTCAAGGATACCTGCAATTTCGAACACATCAAGAAGCACTACACCAAGAGCCACACCCAAATCAATCCCTTCGTAGGTCTTCTTTCTAGTTCAAATTGAGTTCTATGCTGGTAAAAGGCTAACATACAGTTCAGTCCATCACACCTGTCGGTCCAGTCCCAGATATTTTGCCAAAGCAAGAATAAGAAGCGTCAGAAAGTAATGAACTATCGGGATGACTACTGCTGTATTCGTATGGAGCGATAATAAAAGCGCAGATGTGCAAATTTCCCACACCTTGGTTGCGTTGTAGATGTGCCAATGCATGGCCGCTGGGCCACTCGCATACATACGTATGTCATCCGACATGGATCCGGTTTATCGTAGCGGGGCAGCTAAGCCCCCCGCATCTTTAGAGCCTCGAGATAAATGTAGCGTAGATTCTAAAACTTGGTCTTGCGCTCCCACCGAATATCTTTCTATTTCGCATATTCTTCCCTTTCCACCTCTTTTGGATAGCGCACGCCCGTGTTCTCTCGTCCGTGTTATAGTGATCGAAGTCGCGCAGCGTAGACTCGTATCATGTCCAACTACAATCCCGACTACAGGCGGGACACCAAGAACTCACCGCCATATTCGCGAGAGACTTCGCCCGAGCCACAGTCTCGCGGGAATCCGTCTCATGTAAGTCAGAGCGCCCGTGGGCTAGCTCGTGCTGTGTGTTTGTAAGAAAAAATATCGGCGCTGACATTCTTATATCTCAAAGCCGTCGCTCCAGCCTTCAAACGAAAGACCGGCTGGACTCACCGTTAGTCCGCCGTCAAGCCATACGGCGTATACTCCGTATTACGCCGGCGCCTCTCCGACGTCGTCGCCTGTGAATACCAAAGCGAATCCTTCCTCGCCTAACGCTGGCGACAAGGGCTCTTATAAGGTGTGGCTATAACCCGGTTGTAAATTGCACGTTCAGTGTCATCAAGTATATGCTAACATGCAAGCCTACCAGGCGTATCGACCACCGGTGCAACAGGCATATTCTACGGATTCCGTGATTCCAAGCCAGCCTCATGGACCGTACACGGCTTATCAACCACCAAAGCCGGTGACGTCCACCCAGCTACCGAATATAGCTCCGCCACGGCCACTGGCGTCTCCTGCTATCTCACCGTTGGTCCAACCTGCGGGGCAGTCCGATGTCAGACCAATCTCCCCACCAGCTCAGAGACTACCCTCACCGCTTGCAGTGGCGCCTCAGGCGACTGTAACCGATCCGAGGCCACGACTGACGAGTAGCCAACCTGCGCCTCAGCCGCAGAGTAATTATTACACCCCGTCCGTGACGGATTCAGTCGCATCTACACCTTCAATATACGAACGCCCAAACTTGTTTTCTGGGCAGCCAATAACCCATTCCCCTCCTATAGCAAGTGGCCCGCATACTCCACAGGGAGGTGTCTACCATCAACAGCCACAGCAACAGGCTCCTTCTTATATACCCCCACAACCTACAACTTCTCCTCCGCACTCACAAGCGCAAGGAGCACCTAGCTATGCTCCTCCAATACCCGGTGGCCCAGCTGCTGTCCTTCCTCCTTCGACGCTGTCACCCCCGCAGACAACTCCTGCGCCCACAGGATATGCTGATACCAATTATCAGCCTTTTGGGCCACCGATTCAACCGCAGCAAGCGAATACTTATTTCCCAATACAACAGACGGTTATCACGCCGTCGTCGCAAGGACAAGCGTATGCCGTCGAACTTCCAACTTCTCCGGGTTTACCCAATATCCCGCCTAAGCCACAGAAGCAGTTATCATTCACACTTCCCCCATCTGATATATATGCTGAACGCATTGCCAATTTTATGAATATGCTGGAGAAGGAAGCTTCATTGGCTCCTACTACTCTACCTACTCCTGGTGTGCCGGAGCCTGAAGACCTCGAAACCCGGCGTCACAAGGTCTTCAGAGATTGGATTATCTCGGAGGCTAAACTCCGGGGACCAAAGTTTGCTACTGAATTGGCCGACGATCTTGATAGTCTAAGCTTTGGGAATAAGAGAGCCTCTGAGCAGTTTACCACAAAGCCTAGGGGCAGCGTTGATGTGTACGCATCTTCAGCACAATCTCGTAATATCTCATCTCAGCCAGGCTACGCCCAGCCGCTGCAGCCAAGGATCACGAGCGTAAATCTTAGCAATCTACTTCCGTTGATTTACCCGCCACCGCCACCAAAGGTTGCCGCTGCGGCTAGGCTTGCGCCTTTCCAGAAGACGTTCAGTAGCGCTTCAAACCTCGCGTTCATCGAGAAGAATCGTCAATCTTATCTCGCAAATCAAGGCGATATTGAGCGCAGGATTCAAGCCGAGATCGATGAGGTGCGCCGCCGTCGCGGTAAGCGCAACCCAGCGGATGCCGAGAATGTCGTTCGTGAGATAAGAAAACGCGAAGGCCTAGATTCTTACGAACGCTTCGATCGCGATGTCGTCAACACTACCTACGGTGAACTTATGAAGACTGGCGAGGTAATCGAAACAGTCAAACAAGGCGTTGAAGACTTTGTCACTGATACCGTCAATACTTTGACCGGACCTGAAGTGCTTGAAGTTTTCAGCTTTTTGACTGCTGTTCAGGATCTGTCGACTACTATCCACAACCACATGGAGAGCATTTTGACAGAAAGAAGCATGAAGTATATGTATAGCTTGACTGTTCCTCTTTATGAAGCCAACGACGCCGCAGAGGCGAAGAAGATCGAGGCTTGGAATCAGGGAGTTGTGGCTGGACAGGTTGCGGATAACAAATCAGCTGAAGAAAAGAGGGTCGGAAAGTATTCCAATTTTATTATTGACACTTGTGACCGAGTCATCGCCCGTGAAAAGGACAAGACGGCTAGATTGAGTGCTGCTCTCACAGAACTCGTACGGACCGTAGATATCGGGTTGAGAGACGGAGGTCATATCGAATTCGATCTGCCACAAAGCGAAGACATCAGGCCTTATGATCTCTCGGAGGAAGGGAAGCTCATGTGGCTTAAGTCTAAAATTCTTGCTGCCGCTCTCGCCATTCAGGCTTCGATGGATTCCCAGAAGGCTCTTCAAAAGACCAAGGACGTCGCTGCAAGACTTGCTATCAAGGCCAGATACGCGGCCCAGGAAGCTGAGGCCGTAAGACAACACCCGACTAATCAGCAGAAGAACATCGAGGATATCAATAAGCTTAGGGAACAGCAGGCTAGAGAGATTGAGCAATTGAACAAGGCTGAAGAACGGGAATCCGAATCCCGGGGCATCGAAAGAGGGAAATTCGAGGCAGTCGTTCGTCCCACTGCCGACATTCTCAAAGCCCAAGCGACTGCCATTGGAGGCGAGAGGGCTCAAAATTGGGCAAAGGATACCAGTCAAGAAGCTTTACTAGGGTGGGTTTGATGGATACGAATAGTTTGCTTTTCTTTTAGGATCGCGGTTCGTTCTTTGATCACATGAACCCACCTCAACTTGGTTCATGCATATATGTCTATGTTATCGGTTTCAGTAGCCGGTTCGAAGCTTTTATATTTGCTTGTGCTTTATCTTATCTTGTGGGTATTTCTTTTGCTTTGCAGGTATAGTTTTCCATGATGTTAATGACTGCCAATTTATCGTTGAACTTTAAAACATGCGAAAACTCGTATGATATAGCCAGCCCCACTGCAAATGGTGATAACGCGATCATATGAAACCAACCCCATTTGATGAAGGGGGAAAAAATAGGACTCGGCGCCGTATCCGCGCCCGAAGTCTAGCAGCCCATGCTCGAGGGGATCTAGATTCGAGAAGGGTCTGTGCCATCGTCATTGTTGGCCGGAACATAATTCCAGCAAGTGCAGGGCATTGCCCCCGCTCGACGCGCCTGCCCCACCTCCGTAGAGTGGCACGCATAGTGAAATCGATTCATGTTTATCGGTGAAATGCATCATCGAGTTCTGCCATCTCTAAATTATACCTCGTTGCGGTTAGAAAAAGGGGTAACAAACCTTAAGGTCGTCGTGATTTCATTGTGGTTATAATAATACAAACGACCCTAGCGATAGAGTTTTATTTCGTGTACCTGAAAACAGGGCCAAAGCTGTGAAGTGCGTTGTGGCCGCGATTTGTTGCATAATTTGGGGGGGCCACAACGCATTTGTTGCAACATTCTGGAACCACGCGGCATGCATCCAGTCACTGTCAAATGTCATCGAGAGCTAGCGGCTATAGTCTGTTTCATCTTGACTGCACGGGGTTAAAATTTATATCGAGTTACTATCGGGAGACATGTCGTGATTGCTATGCAATAGTTTCACGGTTAATGTAGAAAGGACGTCAAATTCACAATCTTAGGACCAGTCCCAGAAGATCGGTCCCAGTGGCCCGGTATTCACAGGGTCTAAACTTCGATCTCATCCTATCTTCCCGGATATAAATTTTATTTCACGATCTAGATACGATATCTGGGTTAAATATTTGTGGAGATTTCTCGCCCTGCGTACGCCTCCATATGTCATATCTCACAAAATATATGCCTCTATTGAGGAAAATGTGAGAGAAATGACAAATGCTGTGATATGTGTCGGCCGGCCTAAGCTGTTATTCTAGAGGTTTCTAATTTTCCAGATGATTGGAACAAACGTCTGTCGATCAATTAAGTCAAAGGCTTGAGATGGAATCTAGATTTTTCATTGCCAGGAAGACAATATGTCCATCGATGCATTATGAATGCAGCACTGCACCAGGAGATAATACATCCTCTCCGTGATTTCATGACATGCGTGCAGTTCCACAAAGACCCTGGTCTTCCAATTCCCAATCATAATGTCTAGGATTCGACACACATCACAAATTGATGCAATCCAAACAGAAAACTATCTCAGTTTTGAGTCAATGACGAGAGAGGCTGTTTTGACGAAAAGCATACCCCGGGAAGGCCGGCAATAATATTCTACAAAACCAAGATTCGGGGTTATTTTTGCCGCACGAGATATTTACGTTTCCTGCTCGAGATGTCTGCGGCCTCATGAGGAGACAGCGGAAGCGGTGTCGCCCTCGACTAGTACCGGGGCCGCCCGGACTGGTGTCGCAGACTAGCAGTTCTCAATGTCGCTGAATTTCATGGCAGATCCGCAGATGGCGCTCAAGGAGCGAAAAATTTGTAATTAAGCCGCTATCACAATTCCAAAATCACAGAACTGCAACCCTGTTGCATTTTACACACCACGCGAGGTCTAGCCTAGTGAATGGACTAGTATATACAGAATTGGAAGTGCTGAGGATGAAAAAAGTAATCCCAAGTACCGATTCGTATGGCCAATATGAGCAGGCGGTAACTCGTTATCTAATGTAGCTCAAAAGAAATATCCATTACTCGAATCGTCATAGATCGGAATGTGGCGTGGAGACATTTAAATGAGAACAGGTCAAATTTTCGCTGATGGCGCTCTTGGCAAAGTAACTTGAGGTCTAATAATCTGCACCAATCTGGGTCCACTCGCAATAAAGTACCGAAGCCGGGTCGATAACAACCCGAACCAGGTTCATCTTTAGCATTGCGCCCTGGTTTGCATGACTTTTGATCGGTGCCGGTGCCGGTGACAGGACACCTTGAAACCTGCGGCTCTCTTGTAACAGGAGCATGCCTGTACCAAAAAAAAAAAAAGTCTGCGACGATTTCAGGAAATTAAAAACGCAAGCGAAGTAGGAAAATAAAAATATGGTGTCGACGCCGTTGTGTGGCAGGGGAACGGCGAATTCAGATACTTCACCTGGTACTTCCCAGCGAGCAGGCGTGTGACCATGCACACGCAAACGCGAGTTAGCTGTGCATTAGTTCGGGAAAACCTGCACAGTCACCACCACCACTAAGTCGCAGTCACATCATCTGCAGAGGAGGCCATCGTTCAGCCATTTTCTGCGCAAGGCAAGCCCAGGCACCACCGGGTTGGCTGGTGACCACCGGATCGTTGGGTTTAGCTAACGGGATATCCTTTTTGGGAGCAGGTTTGTCGGGACTCAGATTGGAGATACCCCGCTTTGACCTTTCGGAAAACCGAAGCTAAGGTTCAGTCTGTTTTCTTTGTGACCGTTCCGATTTTCAACCATATGAGCCATTTCCCTGGCAATTTACATGTACCTCGCAAAGCGCGTGGGATGGCTGACGAGGTCTCCACAGATCCATTCTCAAAGTGGAAACGCCACGAGCGAAATACGATACCATGCTCCGGCTTTGCTGTGACGCCTCGGGAGCTCGACGAGGCGTCGCAGGCCGTTGCGCAAGTGCTCACTCGAAATCCGCTATGGATTTGAAGATACTACCGAGTCAGAGAGATGAACTTCGCTGAGGAACAAACGAAAGATGGGACGAAACCTCTGGAGCAGCGAGAATTGCAATGAGAACCCAAAAAACGATTGAAGAGATAGCGCACAAGTCTTCAAAAACGTTAACCTTAGAATGACTTAGTTTCCTGGAACATCCGGCATGCAGCCCAAACATTCCCCGCTCCTTCGGGCCTATCGCGATGCAAGCCCACCCACCACGGGCTCACACGCGAAGCCATCTGATTGGCGCTTTCAAGCGAAGACACCAGTTCACCCAACGGGCTGCCGCAGCCATCACAAGCTTGGGGAGGCCGTTGAAGAAAATCCTTCGCCAAAACCCATCTAGATGCATTTAAATTTTATGTGATAATTCCAATCGTGCATAGATGATTTGCGCCATTAGACAATCCGCGATGGGGTTTACATAAGGATCAATCGGGCAAAAGAACAGTTTTCTAAAATAAGGAAATAGAAGAGGCGCCTCTCGCGGAAAGACAGGAAGCGTGTCCTCGAAACCCGGATACATGGGCTGCTTAGCGTTATTGAATGTGCCAGAGCGTCTGGGCCGTATCACCATCATACTCGCAAAGATTCAGTGGAAATTCGAATTCAAGAATGCAAGAGCAAAATATCTGATCGAACTATCGTTCCTTCGGCCATCATGGGGCCGGCAGATGGCGAAAACCAAGAAGTCATGCCGATGATTAAATATACTTTACACTCTCGCTAAAACTAGCACGTTAGTCCTCGTCGGTGAAGGGGGGACTACTCTGGAAGGCGGCGTCCGCGTATCCCGGCTGGTACCGCTCATCAGCACGCTATTTCAACTATTCCCCTGCTCTGATGCCTCCAGCTGACGAGATGAAAATTTAAAATAAGTAAAACCAGCATCGTGTCTTTCGAGCCGTCTCCGACAGAGTGTGCGGATTTGTTGTCCGTCTCGTCAGGTACTTCGAATGCAGGGTGCTTTGCGACCGACGAATGGCCGCACAATTATGCCCCGTCGTGCGATGGATGCTCGGTATGTCTGAGGTTTGCGGACTCGTTTAGCCCATCTTCGGGGTTTCTTTTTCGTCATTGATGAAACCATTCTTGTCCTTTTTTTTTTTTTTTTTCCAATCTTTCGAGAGCACTGATGAAGGTTTTGCTTAGCCTTTTGATCAAACATAGTTTCCCCGGCTGTGCAGTTAAGCATGAAGTCAAGACGGGTCAGTAGCTCGATCCTGCAACCAGCCCCCCCTTCTCAGAGAATCCTATGCAGCAGCCTTTCCTGTCGTTGCGACTTCGAGACTTCAAGAGGCAAGAAAATCGAGGGAGTTTATCGGGTCTCCCGTGATTTTCATGTTGCGACGAAGTTCTTTCCTTTCGGAAAACCAAGTGATGAAGCGTTAGATGATGAAGGGTCTTCCTGAAAATAAAACATTCGGACGAATCATGTCATGAATCGAGTTGCGCGCAAGCCACGATGTGACTTTAGCCGTCCGGGTAGTTTTCCTGTTCCAGTGCGTTCGAAAGGCTGAGAGCATGGAGAAGACGTTTGGAACAGGAAGGTCAGTTGCTGTTGACAGCAGAGATTTAAGATATCCTACGACCAGTTGTTGCTAATTACAAAGCAATCTACGTTTGAAATTCTCTACACAGCAAATTCACGAATGAAATGAAGCATTGGGTGCTTGAGGTGTAAGATTCGCGAAAATTTTCAACGATTGGTAAGAGTCTATGTTGTGAAATTCTTATTGCAATTCTGCTATTAAGACTAAGCTAGGTGACTGGATTTGCATGCATTGCTCAGCTAGAGCTGCGATCCACTTCCTCTTCTGGTCGCAATGTTAAAGCGCTGGCAATAAAAAAGTAAAGACATGCAGAAAAAGGAAGCCGAAAAAAAAGTACGTATGAGAAAAGCCCCGAATACTACACCATAACTATGGCGATGCCTGCTCTGTCGACAAAAGCAACCCACAGGACACGATCAGAACGAGGAAAAAAGAAACATATGAGAAAAAGACAACCAGTTCATTAATAAGATAAATTGCCACACCACTTTTCTCAAAATTAAGAAAATGAAAAATACATTACATGAACTCCTTTGATCTGCATGAACAAAACCTGGGAATCTAGCGAATTTGCAGACCTACTCTTCTGTGAAAGAGAAGAAGAAAAAACTACTAGAAATTATGGACAACTAAGTTCCGGCTTGGAAGAAAATGTACAGAGAAAAAGAATTGCAAGAAGTAAAGAGTGTTGAAGCTGGAAACAGCCAGAGAGAGATTGACATTAGCCATTATGAATGTGAATAGGCGTAAACGATCGTAGGGGGATATATGCCTGCATAAGATATTATGTGCATCAATGCATCGTTGTGAAGAAATGAAATCGAACCAGATCATTACAAGGTATCCTGTGAAAGCGAAAAACAGACAAAAACAAGCAGCCCAACCAACAACTCCTAGACAAAGTTAACACTCACACCTTCATATATGCAGAATAAAACCAAGAAATAAAAGAATCATGCATACAAGAACGCCATTAGAGATAAGGGAAAAGACTGGAAGACGTAAAGGTTTAGTAAAGCAAGAATTGATGGCCTTGGTCACCGTACTTGCGGGCAAAAGATACCCAACTTTCCTCCACTGCGGCTTCACTCCAGTATGCGTCAAGGAAAGCGAGGGCAGCCAAGCAATTGCTGAAGCCTGTAACAGCCATAGCTTCTTTCATTCTCCATTGAACGTATTGCTGGGTATTCACATCGCCGACACTCTCCGTGCCAAGGATGAAAAGGGGGTATACCAGATCAACTGCGAATCGCTTTTGATCTTTAATAGAGTGTAGAGATCTGTAGAGTTCTCTCTTCGACGTGGCAATTAGAGGATGGGTGGCAGGGAAGTTATAAAGTGATCTCCAAGCATATAGAAGCCCAGAGTGGTGATAGACGTTGATGAGGTGATTGAAGTCTTCTTTTTGTTCCACACTCAGAACAGAGGCAAACGTGGTCGATGCCCTGACGGTCCTCTGGCGAGCGCCTTCGAATCGGGTTTGGATTGCTTCCGGTGGTGGAATCGAAGGTGGAGTTCTCTCAGGGCTTGAGAGTTGTCTTTCCCAGCGAGTGATCTGATGCATGACCTTGAGGAAGTCTTCGAAAAGCTCTTCCCGACCGGATGTTGGTGTGTTTATTGGCATCTCGAAGTCTTTCGCATCGTCAGCAGAGAATGTGGTTGTCGATGCCAATACATCAATGACAAAGAATTGAGAAAGCAGGAAGCTGCTCGTTTGGTCATCTTCGGCAGCAATCTGGGTGGCTCCACCGCGAAGTTTGATCATTGTCCTGGCTGCATCCAAATGGGTTCTCCAGGCATTTGTTTGGCTCCCAATCATCTCGAAGTTTGTGAGCATGATTATCGCAGCCAAGGTAGCATCGGAGTCCATCTTGTCTCGGATTTGGTAAGTCGGGTCCGGGCTTTGGTACCCGAGCGTTTGTGTCTCAAGCTTCAAACGGTTGGTGATCAAAGCTAGAGAAGAATCTCTATACCTCGTAGCAGCTGGCGCGTATAATGGATGGCTCCCACCATTCTGGGCCGAAAGATGATTCGAGGAAACGGCTAAGAGTGCTAGTAGTAATGTGGGCGACTGCATAGCCAGTGGAATCATGATTTTTCTCCAAGGGTTACTCGGAGTATCGATCCATACCATCATGGCAGCTAGCGTCTGGTCATAGTGAGCGATAAGCTCCCTGATGGAAGGATTCTGGAGAATAGCTGGGAGCTGGGAAGCAAGGTCGTAGCTGAAATCAAAGTCCGGTAGCGGCGAAGGGTATTCCATGCTATAGACAGAGCTAGGGGGTGAGGGAACCATTGTAGGCTTGGTGTCGTAGAAATCCAAACCGGCGGTAGTGGTCGCAGTTGAGTTCAAGGCTCCTCCGCTCTGAACAAGCCAGTCATCCCATGATCCAGTATTGTCAACAGGGCCACCACAACAACCACCACCTAGATGGCCGTCTTCCTCTTCGAAATCCGCATCGGCATCCGGTTGATTTACTAAATCCACTCTTACGATGTTGACGTTGGAAAAGCTGGGTTGTTGTTTGAGAGGAGCGGGTGCCTGTTGTTTAAAAGAAGGCACCCTCTTATGAACCTTTGGCTTAGGAGACGTCGTAGTCGACTTTGGGGGTGTGGCCAGTGACATGTTGGTGTTCTCCTTTGATATATTCGCAACGGCGTGTTCCGGATTTCTGATAGGATACGACTTTCCCGCGAGCTTTCCTCTGCTGGCAACTCCTTGGCCCCACTTCAGGACGAGGCCATATCCTGGGCATTCGAGGTTCCTTCCTCGACATTTCCCGCAAGTTGGTAGTGCTCGGTCACATCTAATATCTACATGTTAGATCGATGCCACTTGTAGAAGGTTATATATCTTTGCGCATATGCAAGGCAAGGGTACAAACTTTATGCGTCTCCTGTTGCAAACTTTGCAATCTTGCGTTGCCTTTGGGGCATTATCATCAACCTTAATCCTCGAGTTCCCACCGCGTGGCATTTTGACTGATTTTGACAGTGTTTGGGCTGCTAGCATTCTACAGCTGCTCTGAGACGTTTGGTTTGTTGGTTACCACCTTGAAGAATCCAGCCTGCTTGATTTTCGACGGCTAAAATATATTCCAGGACTGATTTTTAAAATTATGAAAGAAGGGTGTCGGGTAAAGATTTTTGAAGAGTGGGGTTGAGCTCGAAGTGCGCAGAAAATGAGCAGCAAAAGAGTATGAGTTCAAGGTAAAACGACGAAAAGGGAGATGGCGCTACTAAAACAATTGGTCTGCTGCAGAGACGAATGATGATGTTACTATCAGAGATGCAGGTGTCTCAATAACAACAATATAGAGCCTAGATGATGCTGATTTGTCCAACTAGTAAAGCTGTTTGCGCTTGGGAAAAATGAGGTTAGAGAATGGGGGACATGAAGAAGTTATAAACTTTTCTGTCTAGAGACTCTTAGCTTGCCCTCCCTCACACCAGCAGCAAATTTGACTGTAAGTACCTGAGCGAAGAGCACCATTGGTGTGTGACCTGCAAGCCTTTGTCAAGAGTAGGCCTTAGTTGTGGGGGGGGGGGGGGGTTAGCTGCCGCAGAGGAGCCATAATTTCTTGTGTCGAAAGTATCAGCGACCGGTGGCCCTTGGCGTGGAGGATGTTGATTGACATGAAATCTTCGCCCAAACCTGCTCCCCTGTTCCACTGTTCCAATGGCCTCGAGGGGGGTGTGGTGGTGCGTATGCGAGAGGTGTCTCTACACCCGAGGTGTGTGACCTGGAGGCAGAAGAAGCACAAAAGCAATTAAAAGTGCGCCTTCAGCAAAGAAAAAGAAAGAGCTGCGTCTTTCTTTTTTTTATTTCGTCCAGGGGTTCCATTTCAGACTGACCTCTTTGCTGAGGTTTGCCAAAGGTAATCCAAGTTGACAAGGGAGGCTTCATGGCAATGAACAGACTTGTTTTTTTTTTTTTTTTTTTGGCGGTGGAGTTCATATGTTGCAGGACCCTTGTCAGTAGCGCATGCGCAGCTGGGAGAGGAGTCCGCCGAACATCGAGCACCCGCCCCGGGAATGTCGCACTTGTTTTCTTTTTTTCTATGGCCATGATAGGTAAAGGGACCTGCCGGGGCCGAACGATAGATGTCTTGCCCATGGCAGCGCCGACTCGAACCTTATTATAAGTCGGACACCTTAGACCCACTACCAAAAAGAAAGCAACCAGCCAGCGCCCATGCAGATTTATTAATGAATCTGAGAATGAAATTGACTGAGCATCATGTTCCAAAACAAGCGAATGTTGACAGGATTGCTTCCTATTTGCGATGTGCTAAAATTGTTCGTCTTTTCTATGCGCCTATGTGGAAGACGGGGTTACCATTAATATGAGCACTCCAAGTATATCACGTATTCCCTTTTGTTAGCACAACTGAAACCGCCTATGATCTGACCCAGATCGGGATTTGGGGAAACCGTAGAGATAGGAACTTCCCTTGTGGCTAGGAACACGCCGAATAACGATTTGCAATTTGCAGGCAGTTCTTTCTATTCTGATCGAACAGTTGGGGATCCCAATCCCTGGGTGCTGCAAGGTTCATCAGAGTCGCCAAGGAAAACGGATATCTCCCAGCAGATTGGCCTTGAAAGCTGGCAACCATTGCTGCTGAATTAGCGGCCGCTTCTTTTTGCTCTCTGTCATTCCCGTCATGGCGATGTCACCAATGAATGTACATTTTTCCCTTTGCCAAAGTCTATATTCAGTAAAGTGAGGGGAAGCACCTAGCATCCTATCTGCAAGCGAAACTTTGAAGTTGTCTCAGGTTGCGAGGCGTTGTGCATCGCGCAGAGCAGAAAACAAAACGCCCCGCTGTTCCTGAACACCCCTAACTAGCTCGAGCTACCGGGATTGATCTTATTTTTTTTCTTCAAAAAGTAGAATAACAAGAGTTTTCTCGAAGCTTAAAGCGAAACTAATCGAATCGTAGACGAACTTTGCGCGATTGCCTGTTCAAAAGTGTCTCGATAAAGTGTCAACATCGGCTCAACGCCCGCCACCAAGTCGCAGAATTATCGGAACAGGTCACTTTTCATTAAGAGGGGAAAAAAAAAACTTACAAGATTGAAACATAAAGTTTGTGGTCTCGTTAACGAGCTCACAGAGGTAGTATTGATATTCCTTGGCGGCAGGCATATTCACGTGAGCCTCATGAGCCGTGCCATGCCGTCTTCAAGAGAAAGAGAAAGAGAAAGAAAAAAAAACCTTGTTATAGAACCGAGCGAAGAAAAAAAAGTCTGCGCAAGTGACTGACTGTCGACAAGGCGGTTCGGTAGGCCTCGCATCTCTGGCGAATCCATTGTCTCCAGTAGCGAGCTATTGCCCATAACTCACGCATAAAATCAATATGTCTACACCCCACCAGGTCTGCAAATGGAAGATCGATGGACCACACTTGCATCTTTGAAACAGTCGACAATGTATCAGATCACGTACTCGAAATTTGTTTGAGATTATGTCCTATCAAACCATCAATGCAATGCGCGGTGTTCGCTAAATGTTGTCAATCGGACAAGTTGAGACTCCACCTTATCTTCGTCCATCTCCGTTGTATCATCTGGCGAGTAGACAGCCATGTCAGCACTTGTTTTCTTGTGTAGGATTTTAACAGAGGCTACCGAACGTTGGTGAACCCTTGTGCATCAGCTCCGTCGACAGCGTTCTAGCGGAATTTTTCAAAGAGCAAGAATAATTCGTGTGCAGCCGTAGTGGAATCTAAGAGATAAAAAACAACGCAAGGTTCGCAAAGCGGGTGGATGGTGTGGAACCTTCTCATAAGTTGGGCCAAGCGCAATGTTTGCATGGGACTTCGTCGTTGGCAACGATAGCTCACTAGCAGAATTCTATTCCCTTCGATTTCGATGGAATTAGGCGCGCTGTTGAGCTACCGTAAACCGTCCGTAGGTGGCTTTTCATTTTTCTAAAAAAAAAAAAAAAAAAAAAAAAAAAAAAAAACGTAAAAGAAGAATTCGAGATTTCAAGCCTGTGAAGATCAACCAGTTCAGCCATGTTGCCGTCTGACTGGCTACTGGGACGTTCGCCACCAAGCGATTCTCGTAGATGTACCAAGCTCAGGCTCACATGAGATATACTACACATACGATAGCGCAATCGGATTTGCAACAGGGTCCTGGGGTGTGGGAAGGACAAATACACTGATTTCCATTCCACGTCATAAACCGACTATTGTCCAAAAGCCTGGGCCGGGGAAAGCCACTTGCATCATTTGGACCGTCGGTTTGACATATCTGCAGGATCCAAAACCTGATTTGAACAGGCTTTCGAACACGGTGTAAACGGCATACCCGTAATTTTTTAATGCCATCTAGCGATATCATTTCGCGCGAAGAAGCAGAATAGAGAAAGAAAAAACGAAGGGTTCGTGGTTGCGTATACGCGAGTTCGCATAGTCTACAAGGGTCGTAGTAGAAGGGAAAAAAGAATGAAAATAGAATGATCATTATTCAGATAAACGTTCACTCTCTGAGTCCTGAATCTACTCACCACCACCGGATCCGCAATAACAATGCCTGCTGCTGATCGTGATTTCGCGAGGCTTGAAGCTCATGGTGCCAGCGAGGGCTCCGTGGTCCGGGCGCTCCACCCGGAGTCGAATGACCTGCTACGGTTTGAGTGGGGGTACAGGCGTCCCAGGCCACCCTTGAGTGTTGTTGCATGGACGGTGCATTCGCCATCAAAGATGGCTGGTTCGTATCCAGTAAAGAAGCAAAGTGAGGCACATTTTGAGGTAAACACCCATGCTGACCCCATGTTGGTCCCCGAAATTGGAAGTTTGAGCGAGAAGTATCGGATAGTTTTCTGGCTTGATTTTGGAATAGCCCACGATATCCCTTGACACTTGAACCCATCGCCCAAGGGGTTATAGTGCCCGCAATACTTGGTGGTCTTTATCATATTCCCAAAATATGCATCTATACGTTAAATTTAATACTACCTTCGAAACAAAGCACCTATTTTATTGGATCGAATAACGATTGGAACAGCTCACCTGTTAATCGTTACAACATATAGAGCGTTAGAGTTTAGATTCAAGATAAAAGTGGACAACCTAGTGGGCTTGTCCTGTACCTGCATCTGCAGGAAGTTTGATTTCATGCATCCGCGAAAGGGTTCAAACTGACTTGCTAGTGCTTCGGCATCTAGTATGGATGATCGTTTGTTTCATGTTCGGCAGGTGGGTATTCCTATAGCGTTCAAAGGTTTGAAGCAGTAGCAATTGCAATACCAACTCATACTATCACCACCACCACCACCACCACCACCACCACGGCCACTAGTACCCGGAATATCCCCCCAAGCCGATCCCAAGAAGGCAATTTCATGCAATCTTATCTATGCGCATGTACAGGTCCCCTGAAATTATGGATACTCGCCACATGACCTTCGTTGCATTCATGATTTGGATGTCGTCAACGTGACCCCACCGGGGTATAGATAGTTCGGACCCATAAATATGAAACTCGACGAATACACAATTAGTATCCTGACGATTTGGAGTTTAGACTCATGCCGAGAGAAAGAAATTTTCATTCAAAATCTGGTACCTGCAGTAGCGTCCAAGTTGGTGGAGAACTAAAATCTGTCAAATTACGGTCTGGGTTTCACGGTCTTGCTCTATCTTTCTCCTGTCATCAACAGGATTCCCGGTTTCCCGTGTGGATACGCCACCGGCCTCTGATACCGTTAGACATTACCCGTCAGATCTCTCGCGCCTCCGTTGTTGTGTTTAACCGTATAGCTATGCTACCAGAGAAATGGTGGCTGTTGATCAAACTCAGGTCCGCAGGGGACCGGAGAATTCCAGTATGCGAAAGTCGATACATGATGATATCCTGGTTTATAAGGTGGTTGCTTCTTCGTGAACTCATATACGTGTGAGGATATTGTTCAATACCCGGGCACTGCCTCTATAATGGTCTTAGATAGTATCGAATGGAGATTTCCGCACCTTGCAACCTTTTCATCTTTATTTATTGTTGCCATTCATGCGACGCGATGTGCTACCGTTCCTCTCGTCCATGGCCCGCCGGGGAAAAGGGTCGCCAAGACAAAGGGCCGGGAAAAAATTGCAAATTTAATAAAAGTAAATGCATACACTTCGCTTTGCATGATGTTTCCCCGCAAATATATGTTGGCTAAGCCTTAAACCGTAGCTATTTCAAAGTCCAGATGATACTTTTAGCGTGCGATATTTGGAAGGTAGATAACCACGAGACACCTCTCAAGGTCCCCTGGACATGAGGGTAGAATAAATTGGAAACCGTTGGCGAGAGACAACAACTCGCCATGTTACATCTTCTTCGACAGGGAAACCGTCGCATTCATCGCATTGGCTGCAGCTTGCGGCTGGCTGCTCGGCATAATGACTGATCGCCCGGTTAGATGTTCCTGAAGGTGTAGCCGAAGCTACATGTCCGGTGCTACCGAGTCATCGTGATGTCTAAAAACATCAGCATCAAGTTTACAACAGGAAAGTGATATTTCCTAAATCCCAGGCTGATAGGACGGATCGTCGATGCCTCGCAGTAGCCTCAATTTGCCACAGTACCACGAAGTATGAGATTTCGTAAGCCATTTTTTTCGGGGACACTTCGGAGACCGCCCAATCTTGTAGTTCCTTCGTTTTTTATATTTTGCGAAGAGAAACCAGAGAGATAACATTTGCGCCTTCGAGCCAGGATTATTGGACGCCTAATGTCATAGGGGCCTGATTATCTGGATCCTAGGAATTTAATGTCTGTGATCTTGCTATTGCATTGGAGCTTCCAAACCAAGCGCTTTCTGTGGCTGTAGGAGGTTATGTCATGCCATGGAAAACGGGCTTCTGAAAATCAAGGATTCATTATCTCACCTAACTCGTAGTCAGCAAAACTTCGATATGCCTGAGGGAAGTCGAGATTAGGTGCGGTCTTGGTAGAAGAACAAACGCGGACAACAGTTTGTGATGTTAAGCGAGTATGAAGCTGTTCCTCGCCCTCATACATACGGTATAGTCAGTTTCATGGTATATACCAAGGTCTAGTAACACCGATCATATTTCTCCTTACGGATCAGCCATGCCTGCTATTTCCCTTGTACAGGTTATGGCTAATGCTGATTCAAACACATTGTTGACAATGCGATGTGTTCCCAAGTCTCAAACTGGATAAATTCTTCAATCACGATATGAGTTAAATCTTGTTTCCCGATGTGTAGAGCAAACAAGAAAGAGTTTTACGAAGGGCAACAATTTGGGACCAATTAATCCTACTTTTGTGGCTCTCTTTTGGTTCTGGCTCTCCGACTGCCAAGGGATGCACGATATCATTTGGTGAGAGTGAAACTTGCACTTGAACGCTAGCCGGGTCTGCAACACACAGATCACAGTCGGGTCAGTCGGCATCGTTAGGACCACAAGTCGCAGTTGATCCATGCGGTGGGGGACACAAAGTTCACGACAGGTGCGCTATCCCACGGCTCTTGAAACAACTAATCGATGTAGCAAACAGATGAAATATTGCTTGCAAAATATTACTTGCAAATATGAAGTTTCTCAGCCGACAGCAGCCGACGAGCCGAACGTTATTTAAGTGTGGTGTTGTATTTTGCGAGAGAGCCTGGGTCTGGTGTTGGTGCGATGTATCGAACTGCCTATATTGCATGTCAAATACGTTTCAACTTGCGGCAATTTCTTCGAAAGTAGGATCGTTGAGATTGAGAACGGCTGCAGGGGGTTTCGACCTCCGATAATTCTATTCCTTTTCACTCGGCGGGACTCCGATGTCATCTCATGCGCTGCGCAGGAGTAGTTCGACGCCACGGGTGTCATGGACACGATCCGTCAAGGAGAAGATTTGGCAGATTGCAACGCTGGGACGACACCAATCAGGAGGTAAAGATCCGTGAGCTGTTGCGCCATCGAGATGACAGAGGAGCTAAAGAAATACTCTCAATTCCAATTCTCCTCTGACGTTTCATTGAATCGAAGGGCCGCGATAGCGCGTGAGACCTATTAAGTCACATCGGGTTTAGTTCAGGTACCGATTTCCTGAAGATTGGAGATTGCCCAATCGTAATCTTGGAACCTGGCACCGGACATGTAAGTAATTTGAACGATCCCTTGATATTCGATCGCAATAACAGTGCCCTTCCATCGACCATACTTATCGGGAAAGATTCGAGAAGGAGGAGAACTGGATTCCGCAGATTCTGATACAACGTAAGTTCACCCCTGCAGCTTTTGCTCGGTGGGCAGTTGTTTGTTCGTGTCGTAATTCTTGGTCGGGATTTCATTAGCCCCAAGCGAATCTGCAAGGTACGCGAAATCCCTTGGCGAATCAGCGCTCGGGACTACTTACGCTTCAGCCCTCTTTTTTTCTTTGGTGGTGGTTGGGCAAGGCAAGCCTGTCCATACAAGCCGCACTTTCTGAGGCCCGGTAGCGTACTTGGGTGGAGGCCCAGGGTGCATTAGTCTCCCTGGACATGATGCTCTTCTGCATCCACCCTTGCCCTCTGCAAGTATTTCCTTTTTTTGTTTTTTTTGGCACGCATCAATGCAGACCAAGTTTCCTGCGCAGAACGGACTATCTCACTATACCGAGACGGGCAATCTTAGCCGGGGGTCAAGAAACCGCTGAAACTGTCACCCAACGAACCAATAAGAGCCAGTCGCTGGAATAGTAGCCGAAAGCGGGGTTCTTCCCGCATGTCCCCGAGTCACAGATGTTGGCTGATAGAATGTGTGTCTGATCTGGTTATCTATTGGATGGCCCACGATCAAAGCTTGGTTGCGTGGCAGGAATGATAAATGCGGTTGTTATTAGCGTGCGTGGACTGACCACCCCAGGTCGTCTTCCCTTTTAGCCGTCCTGTGGTTCCCTTTGTAATCGCCTTTCAATAAAAACGTTTATTCAATATACCTGTTTGGAGCTAACCACCTCGGCGTTCTTGTTAGAACTATTGCCGCATCTCTTTAGCTTGTTTTAATTCACTATCAGTAACATTACTCGCGGATTCCGAACTGGCATCAATTCGACGGGATCGGTGAACAAGCGTCGAAACATTTCGGGCGATGCTATTGTCGGCCACCGAACGGCTGATACCAACTGGCGGAAATGCGGAGTTCGTCTGTTTTACCTTCACGTTGTGATGCGCAAAGCACACGAAACGTTTAGGCAGAGGATCGCTAGGTAAGCTACCCGTGGCTGTTTATCGGGTTGGCCTTCTTCCTTCAGGCATCAAGAATCGCAAATAGGCCTACAGCGCTCGCATGTTGCAGCCCAAAAGAAGACATGGCAAGGCAAATAAAAATTCCAGCCCAGGGATCAGACTGGACGCCCAGAGCAACGCCATCAGCACCCTCCTCTACCTTACCAGGAAACAGTCGTTTCGCTATGCATTCGCTATTAGGCAGATCACTGCTGCTTTGCTCGCCTAGTAGTAACCTGGTCCTGCCGAGGGAATCGGATTTACGATATCGCATGAACGAAAACTTTGATAGACCCTTTCACGGGCGGTACCCGCCACCAGAACCCAAAGTTCCATATCATAAGTGGTCATTGCCTGCACCGTATCCGGGTCTGTCGAACGGTAAATTATGTTTCAATTAATAATGCCGAGCGAGAATGAATAAAAATAAGCATGGCTTGCAGATGGCGAGGACTACGATGAAGACCTAGTACGTTACCCCACCTTCCCATCATCTCCCCGGTTGTGTTTCCGTCCCGCCAGTGATGAAGGGCCTGGTACAGCGCGAAGGTCCCAACCGGGCTGAATAGGGCCCCCAAAGGCATTGCAAACAGACATGTCCAGTGATCTTTTCTTAGATTTGCGTGTTTCTGGTGAACAACGAAATTTGTTGCTATAGCCTGGCTAGCAATAAGATGGGCACAGCTCCCAGCCCATGACCTTAACAAACCTTTTTTATAAGACTTTGATGACCCAAATAGAAAAAAGAAGAAAAGTGAGACAGCTGTCTCAATCCCAAACGAGATAGTGAGACATACCTCTCAATTGCTTGGCGGGCCCGCACTCCACCAGCGGGGAGAACAGGGCTGGCAGGTTGCGATTGACAGAACTTATTGCCTGGGTCACCAGCACTCATAGCCTTTGGAGAATTCTCTGCGGTGCCGTACCACTGATGTGTAGCGACGTCATGAGGATGGATCATCGCGGGCGACCTCGCCGTGGGTTTTCCACACACCTTTGCCCGGCTTCCATTAATGTTTGCGTTTGCGTGTGTATATGTGTACCTAAGAAAACCGGAGTTTACCTGCAATTAAAACGCTCATAGACGTGCGTGCTTATCTTTAGAAACGAATCATTCCTTGGATAGTCTTTCAGATAAATGCGTCGCGGTTTGCGTGCATGGTCATCCATCCCTTCGGAGTGTGGACCCTTCCCAGCACCGGCTGGTAACTCGGTACCAAAAAACGTACATGTACACTGGTGTGTCAAAGCAGACGTTGCGTTACGGATGCAGCAGCCATTCCCCCTCTGGTCCAGGAACTGCAAACAAATTCGACACCAAGGCTAAAATAACTGATCGGCATGTTCGCCAGGTTATTATACCGCTGGCTAGCCGAGAAGCTAGCTATTGTATGATGATGCTTGGACAAATGATAAACCAACATGTCGTAGGCACGTACTCAGGTGGCTTTCTGCCAAACACGCATGCACGATTGTACATAAAGATATTCTGGAGGGGAAATTGGCCGTGTAGAACGCCCGCTCACTCGGAGGGCTTTAATACTTGATCGCATGTATCCTGCAAACGTGCAAGGTCTTCGATAACACTGTCGACCAATCCTTCGTTCGCACCGGTAAAGCTTCCGAACTTGAGGGAGCTGAGGTCGCCAACAATATCCTTGATTTCCTGGGTCAGCTTTTGGCAATCCTCATCCAAGACCGCCATTTCGGTTTCTAGCTTTTCATTGGCTTCCTCCAGCAATGCGACAAAGTCTTTGATCGGCAACATTTTATTCTTCGAAAGAGGCATCTCTCCGTAGACCTGCATAACGCTGCCCATATCTGTTTGCTCAAGCATTTCCACATCGTCATCTCGATCCTGGGCGTTTCTTTCCCGTCGTTCGCGTTTAAGGAGCTGGTGCGACATCTTTGCTTCGAATTCGATGTTCTTGCGAACGGTTTCGACAGTAGCAGCACGCTTGAGCGTTAGGTGGTTGTAGAGGTGCTTGACATCAGGCGAGTCTTGAAGGCTTTTTGGGAAGAGGGATCGAAAAGTCTTGAGGTCAAGGATATCCGGGAAGGTTGCATTGGCGAGGAGAAAATTTGTTAGGATCTGAGTCTCCGTCTCTACGGTAGAACGCGACATGATGACAAATTTTAGGTAGTGTCCTTTTGCGTGGTGGGGCGCAAAGGCAGAGCTGATGTCGATGTCGATGTCGATGTTGATGATGGGAGTGGTGGCAATGTTGATGAGACGCGGTTAGTTGGCGTCTGTGAAACCAGCTTGTTCCTGGCAACGCACGCCGCCCCTTGCCACCAACAACAACCTCCGCCTTGAGAAGAACATTGCTCTCTCGATCTCACAGGCGATGACGACGACTGCGACTGCGGTAATGATGGCTGTGATTCTCTGCTTCGTTTACATTCTTCCTCGTGCGCAATCTTCGGCTCCAGCGAATCTCGGACGCATCCCGTGAGCTGGGCGACCATATTTCGTATTCATGTCGCAGGGACAACATAAGAATAGAAGCCTCTCTTCGATTTGCATTCTCAAATTCCATCTGGTCTACGACAGGAAAGGGGTGTGGTCTTCTACATTTGTCTGCAATATTCGGTTCCGATAGGCTGAATTCACCTAACCGAAGAAGGCGGAGCAAAAGGATACAGGCGGCGTGCAGGAGAAAGTGCTCGAAAGCATGATGCCTCAATCTTGCTTCTACCCGAGATGTCGTACGCAATACAAGATTACTGACTCTGTCAGGTACAGATAACCTAACGAGGAAGCAAGCCTCTCCAATCGAGCTGCGATCGGGTTTGGGGTGACCAAAACATCAGCCCACATGTGCGGTTGTGCCTCCAGCCAAAGATACGTACCTAACTAGGCTAACAAGCCCATCTCGCTTCTGGTGCAATTCCATGTCTACCTGCAAAAGGCACCGCTTGGTTGAAGTGGACAGGTCACCGAAATGCTGCATCGATTACCTGATGGTGTGTAAGGCATGCATGTCCTTGCCCTAGCCCCGGCCAAAAGCCCGAAAACTCAACCTTTCGCCCCCAGTCACCGGCGAATATTAGAAAAGGTTTGGACTGGGTTTGCTTGAATTCTCCGCCGGGGTTTCCTGATTCTCTTGTAGCGCATCCATTCGCCTTTCGCTTTGTTTCATGTCCCGCAAAAAGTTTTTCTACACCACCCGCAACACATTTCCACTCTGCGGGCATGGGATGCGGCGACTTCAGCGAATTCACCGGCGCAAGCATATCGCTTAGTTCGCGAGAGTTTCTCTCTATCCGTTCGCGATATTAATAAAATCCCCTTGCTAGCTTTGGTATTTTTTCTTCTTCCTCAATCCTAAGCTCCTCGAGCAATTCGCCTTCGATAGATAAGGATGGATGTTGTATCATTGTTCATGTCATACGTGCATGTCTACATGTATCTCAACTATCATTCCTCGAGTGTCCATGACCTAGCGAGTTTCATAACTAATAAACGTCAATGTACAACGCCGCTGGAATCCTTTCATTTGGTAGAATATTGCTACACAGGTCTTATCACGCTGCCGCTTCTGCAGCCCCGACATTACTACCAATTTACACCGGGGTCTTATGCCCCGTGAATGAAAGCTGGCGTCGGGGACCAAAATTGCCCTATCTCTCCTGCGGCTGGCTAGATAGACTCGTTATTGGATTCATGACTATCTGTTTCTCATAACACCGTTTCCACTCGCACCTAGCTGCGATGTTGATTTGTCCAACGATCATAACTTACCCCCGTGATGGATGAGATATACCAAGGATTTCGCACTTGCTGTCCACTCCTTCCACCCCTGACTCCCTGCTTCTGGATTATCTAAGTGGCTTCAGCTTTCGGTGTATACTTGTAAGCACCTCGCTCAAGGGGGTAGAGGGAACGCATATACCTGCGAGTAGAGATGTTGCCTATTTCTTCGAACCACGAAAATGTGTTAGTTCACTGCCGCTTATCTTTTTGTGTTATTTCGCAATACGGCTATTTTGAATCATTCCCCTTCAACCCGTACCCGCTCGCTCGCGCACCCAATCGTGTGTCTTGAAAACAAAAAGCAACCCCTCGGATGGCAGGATACCTGCCAGTGTTCTTTGCTTTTCTTATCCGGTATCTAGAAGGCTCCTATGTCTGCATACATGTATTTCGCAAATTGATATCCTGTAGAGGAATGGGCTATTAATCATGATTTTTAATGATTCCTATTTGCATCTTAAAACAAGCCCAACCCCCCTTAACGTCGTCATGTCGGTTTGGGATGGGGCGAAGCTGATCGCTTTTGTGCAATACATTGCAGTCTAATGTCGGGAGACCCTGTGATAGTCACTTTCATTCTTTTCGACACGAAAATATGCCCACCAATCCCTCCACCGGTTTTGAGACTGTTTCCCAGAGATTGACATGGCCAGATGAAACCTTGACTGGGCATTAGCCAAGCCGCTCGCTGCACATCGCAAGTCTGAAAATCAAGGTGATACGTATGTTGGAATGGTCTCAGTGCTTTCCCTTGCCGTTGCGCGTGTGACCAAAGCTGTTTGGAAACGGCTGCCACTTCTTCCTTGGATCCTGTTCTATTCCTTGTCATATCTCAAGTAACCCTTGGATGTCCTGGTTTATCATTTATTGCACCCGTCCACGAGAAAAGATACGGGGTGTCCGATCCCCATTTTAGCTACGGAAACCCACTATCACGCACGGGAAATGAACTTTCAAGAAACCACCCTTGCTCGAGCTATCGCATAGGTTATGGATATCATTGTCATACTCTCCCCCCATGCTACTCCTGGGAGGAAGAGGGGGGGGAGGGGGTTATGCTTGGAGCGGTTCGTAACCCATTTGCTTTTTGAATTGAATCCTGGAGCGGTATCGACATTCGCCCGGAGTCAAGACGAACCCTCCAGGACTGGCATGAAATGCTATCTTTACCTGTTCATGCTTTGCTGCAGAAAAAACAGGCCAACCTGTCGGGTATAATTTCACTTGCGATGGGCCATTGGATTTTCTTGTTTTCTTTTCTTTTCTAACGCACCTCACTATTTATTCCGCTCCACCCGCATGAGGACCAAAAAGGATTGCCGTTCACACGCAAACGAATCTGCATTATCCTCCTATAATAAGATCAGCCGTTCTAGTGACCCCAATATCCCCAAACTTCGAAATTCATAATACATGACGATTATGTTCATATAAAATTCAAATCTTGCTAGTTTGTAGTTGATGCTACTATTTTCCAACAAATGGCACTCCCCCACCCTTTCATGCCTTTCCCGCCACCAGCCTTGCAGACAGACACACCTGCCTCTTCTGCCTAGGGGGAAATATGCACCACTGATATCATTTTTAAGAAGCCACAAGCTGGGGAAAGGAAAGCACCTAATGTTCCTTGCATTTTGCCACCTCGCCAGGCCAGCCGTTATAGCAAACCTGTGATATAACTTTTGGAGTAGTAGTCCTGTAGACTCGGGAAGACAAATGGTATACATACGGGGACATGGTGCTTTTACGATACGGCTGGTCTTGGGATGCGGTTATCTCGTAGGATATATTTTGAACATACGTAGATATTTTACGGATGACTTGAAAGCTAGTAAGCTAGCCAATTTGCCAGCTGAAAATAGGAAACTAAAATACCAGCGTTTTAGTGGGCAACAATTGCTTTCAGATGGAATGTGGTTACTCTTGAAAGATAGCGTTTTAAAACAGGGCATCACCGTGGTCTGGTTTTGGAGCATCGGATTGCACGTATCCGAACCCGAGTGCCAAAGACAAAGAGCTGCGAAGAGATCTGCAAAAATCTCACGACACCATCAGTAGTATCCAATGATATGGGATCGAGTAACACTCGCGCAACCGTTGATCGTGATCGTAAATGTGGAACCCTCTTCGACCAGGGGTTTCAGCTTTAAGCAAATATAATGTGCGGAGTGGCGGCATCCCTGGCCAGGGGTCTCACGGCAAGGGCGTTCGGTGTATAAGACACCTATCAACAGAGACATATACTTTTCCTGGACCAACGGAAGACGCCGCTCGAGAAATCGAGGCAGCATCCTCATTTCCTGTATTCCTTTTATTGGGTATCCTGTAGGAAAACGAATCCAAAGGTCCAAATGTCCTGCTGTTCTAAGTACTTAATATTATTATTATTGTATATTTTTCTCTGTACAAGGGTATCTTGATATCCGTAACGCTGCAAATAACTGCCTAGCCAAAACCATGCAAGATGTAAATCACGGAATGCAACCAAATGTTCTCTTTCAGGATGCAGTATTGAACCAAAAACCGCATCACAAAACTTTCCTTGTCGTTTTAATCAACCAACGCAAAAATGAACGCCAAAATGTGTGCTATAGATATGAAATAATATCACGCTTGCCTAGTATCCTGTTTGCATCCGAATTAATCTTTTGCTCCAGCCTTGGGCTTCGCGGGTTTGGCGGGCGTCGCAGGTTTGGCGGGCTTCGCCGGGGCCGTAGGTTTGACGGGCTTTGCAGGTTTTGCAGGTTCTGCAGGCTTCACGGGTTTCGTTGGCTTCGTCGACTTCAGAGTTTTCACAAGCGGTGGAGCTTTTGTCGATGTTACTTTTGAGCGAGACCCTGGTTTTGCTGGACTCTTACTGGGCGTCTGTTTAGCACCGTGATCTGTTGCTTTAGCTGGGCCAAGCTTGCCACCTTTAATCGTAGAAGTAGTGGAAGTCGCTCTCGTTCGTGAAATTCGTGGCCGCTGCCATTTCCGCAGACTGACTGATGTGGAAGTAGTCGTCTCTTTGACTTCTTTGGTTTGAGGCCTCCATGGGATATCCTCAAGAGTCCCCCGCCAACTTATTCTTTCGAAACTTACTCTGTGTGTTTTCCCATGAGTTTCGTCGACATTGACAGTGATGGTGACCGAACCTGTTTCTCCAGCCCTGCTCCATCGTAGCACAATGGAGTCATCTTTCTCGACCATACCACCTATATCGGGGTCGTTGATGAAGATGACTAAGCGGGTGGCCTTCTGGGTCGGGTCGGAGATTGACAATGTAAAATACTTGTCTCTAACACCTGAGTAACCCCATGTGAGGGAACACGGCGTGACAGCGGTCAAGTAGCCAATAGTTCCAGGAGACCAAAAGTTTGCCATCATAGTGTTGTTGAATCGGATGGCTTGTAGGTGTGGAGTGTTATGTGTGATATTGATAGGCGGAGTTCTTGCGAAGTGGGAGGTATCGTCGGAAGTCGCATTTGGTAGCAAAGCGTACGCGTAGTGGCCGTTGGTGGGATCGGTTCCGTGATTACGGTAGATTGTGAGGTATTCCCTAGTGATATCTTCGTCGTATTTTAAATAATCCGGGTATTGGTTGATATCCGTCCATCGGCCTTTGCGTTTTTCATGCTTGAAGGTGACGGGCTCTTTGTCTAGAAACACATAACCTCCAAAGCTATCGAGGTACGCCCATTGGGCATCTTGTCGAGTCTCTTCCCACGGTCGGATCCAACCAGGTGCCGTGGTAAGATATTCTCCATTGATACTGAAGTTGGATCCGATAATTGGAAGATTTCGAGATTCGATGGTGGTATGGACTTCGGAGCCACTAATACCGGCGCACCCGGCCCCTAATGCTATGATGCTATTTAGGAGAAAGAACCAGGACTTTTTGGCAGAGGAGCCCTTATCCGTAGAAAGTGCATCCAGGCCAGCGAGACCAATGTCGCCCCTCCAGTCCAGACCACCAGCCCAATCTTGATAGGCAGTGAACTTGTAGGCTGGCGGCTCTTGGGCATTCTGACCATTCGTTACCCCAGGGCTATGGTAAGGGTCCATAGTCGGCCAGTAGTCGTTGGAAAAATGAAGAGGGTCGTTATCCGTATACACGTACAAGAATCCGTCGCCTTGGTACCACGGTTTCAAGTTTTCGTGGTTAAGGGCTTCGTACCGCCCTATCCGAGAAGATGACATGGCCAGTGCTGCCGCCCAATTGGGCCGGTGGTGCATGATTCGGTCAGACATCGGAGTGGCAAAGGTACCGGTAGGAGCGGGAGCAGGAGGGATTCGCTCCTCGATAACTTTTTGGAGGCCGAATGACTGGGTAATATTCAGACCAGCGAGATCTGGTAGAGGGGCCGCTTCCCATATGCTTCTAGCGAGAGATTTGAAATGTACTCTGTGTCTCCAAGGCACTAAGTCCGTGTCGGCAAAAAGGAGCAAAGATTGAATGAAAAGGTTGCCCCAGTAGGCGTCCGGCTCGGGTTTTCTGGCAATGTCTCTCCCTCTGATGTGCGCCATCATCATACCTCTCCACATGACGGGGACAAAGGTCGAGTTTACGGCAGCAAACGTCACGCGCAACTCGGTGGCATTGATATGATATGGGGATTTGCTCAAGATGTTGACGGCTTTCGATAGAGAGTAGTAATGCTGTACACCGTATCCTCCACTGTAAGGGAAAATCTCGTGGGATATGTAGCTGCCGCCTTCGTACAGACCTTCACCACTCTCCACGAGCCTGAAGACCGAGTTCTCCCCATCGAAGTCCCTGTCAGAAAGACCCCATCTGCCTCGAGATACTTCGGCCTCTTCGTTCGTTATGATTCCGGCGCCAATAAGGGCCAAACAGATATCAGCTCTGTTGGCCCCCTTCAGGGAGCGTTGGCTAATGCTGCCGATATTCTAAACGGGTAAACATTTGTCAGTCATGTGCGGTTGGCCAGAATTTCCCTTCCCGTAGGATACCTTGATGATCGTGGCGCCATACTCGTGGCGGCGCCTCGGAGTCAAATCCTCGTATAGTAGAACAGCAATATCCACTAGAGCTAACGGTGCACCGATTCTAAAGAGTTTCCATATTAGACGAATGGCAGTATCGTAGGTCTCGATGGGACAAAGTACCGAAAATTCCACCAGTTCTCTCCTTTGGCCTGTACCACACTGGCGTTATAGATTTCGGAAGAGATAAAATCGAGACTCTGGATGATGGTCTCTTGAACGTTGAGGTCGTGATAGTGGACGCTGCCAGGGATGGAATACGATTGAGCTAGACCGCGGACAGATCAGTGACCTGGCACATGGGAAGAACAATGTGGAGAAATCGGCGGATGTACCAATGGTCCGTAACCTTTCATATGATTTTCTAAAGTTGACGGATAAGTGGATTGGTGATAAGTCGTCCCAGATGTGTACTCTCGAGGGCCGTATCGTCGAAATGAAATGTTCCGCGGTGCCGGAGAGCTTCGAAAGGGCAAAATAGACATCGTCGCTGCTCACACGCATGAGGTTCCCAGTGACGGTGGCTTTCCATCTCTGCCGTAGCTTTTGGAAATGTGCCTGGGAGAGTAACGAGTCTACGGCCGCGCCTTGGGTTGTATCAGCCATGGTGAGGGAGAGCGTCGGTCGTGCTCGAATAAGGAAGAGGAAGGAGAAGAAGAAGGATGGTGACGGAGTCCGAACTACGGGGTAGGCAGGGGTAGGCGCATCGACGACGTCAAGACAGACAGATATCCACGCACGCACGCTCGACGAAAGAAAAAAAGGGAGGCGATGGTATATTCGACAGCCACTGTCGTCCTCCTCTCAGGCCAAGTCGTTCATGTCAGGAGTCAGGGAGGGAATTCGAATTGGCACAGCTTGTCCGCATGCCGTTGGCTAATTTGCATCCGCATCCGATCGTGGCTGTCCGACTAGCCCGCGCGCCCCGACCAACGTCGCCGCCACAGATACAGGCTCTCCGCGAGTACGAACCAGTGCGTCCACGGATACCGACATCTACAGTCCACATCGATATCTGCCCTTCTAGCGTGCGCGCACGTTGTAAAGTGCGTGGGCTGCGTGGACCGGCGTGTCTGTCCTCGTTCCGCGGCAAATCACATTCTCAGGTCTCCGCGTGCATCCAACCGCGGCAAACCCGACGCTTAGTTAGCTCGCCAGCAGTCCTCTCCCTCCCCCATTCCTGCCTCTACTTGCTTCCTCCTGTTCTTTCTCTCCTCCGTCGCGATCCGGTTCCTGCTCATTCGGCCTTGCTAGACCTTTCTTCCAGCGCTGTTCGCATTGTCTGGTGTCCGTGGTTAGCATCAGTCTCATAGGGGAACCCTCGCCCGCCTGCGCTCCTCGCTCCGAACGTCTTCACCGTATAACACTGCGGATATCCACCATAGATACCTTATCCAAGCTGTTTCGCGGCTTTGGTCGCAAACCGTCGGCCATGTCGACTGCGGAAACCGTTGCGGCCACGGTCCTCCCGATAATCCCATTGCCCTCCAACCATGTGCTCCTTCCCGGTGTCACCAAACGGGTTCACGTCAACGAGCGCCCCGATATAGTCGCACTGCTCCGCGAGGTCTTTGGCAAATCTGCCGACGAGTTTTTAGCCAACGCGCACAATACAGTTGGGTGTGTGCCTCTAAAACCCCCCTCTCAAATACAATTCTTCAGAGACAAGGCCGGTCAGACGCACGTCGATGGCGAATTAGAATCGCCCCAGGACAGGGAATCTTCTGGAGTTGAGGATATGGCAGATCGGATTATTAAAGCCGTCATCACCCCGGAACATAAGATGGCAGGCCCCGGGGACCTGTTCACGCATGGTGTCTCCGCTAAGGTTGTCGGGTTGGAGGAGAGAGCCACTGGAGGCATGACCATATTGGTAGAAGGTGTTGCTGCTTTCAAGCTCACCAAGGTCGTTCAGGAGGCACCATATATTACTGCGGAAGTCGAGCACTTGCCTGTCGAGGATGGTATGGCCCACCTAAGCGCACCTTATGCTGACGAACTTCTTGCTAATTCGTCTCCGTCTAGCTGCTGTCGACATCAATGGCCAGAAATCCTTTATTCAACTTAAATCTCTCTCGAAGGAGCTCGTCATATTGCTTCGCATGTCTGCTTTGACCTTACGAAGTGGTACCGGTCTGCCCCCGCTACTCGCCCGTCGAGTCGACCAATTCGTGTCTAGCAAAGACCCATCCGAGGCTGCAGGCTTAGCGCATTTCATGGTCAGCGCCGTTGACGCTAATTACACCGACCAATTGGCGATACTCACGGCTCCAAACGTAAACACCAAGCTGGAGAAGGCGATTGAGATCCTCACAAAACATGACAACGTAAGGCATTACCTTGCTATAAGTGCACTGGTTTCAAAGCTGACCCTTGCAGATGATTCGCCAACAGATCAAATCTTCGCAGCGTTCAATAATCAGACGACCGGATCCCGGCATCTTGAGACCCCCCGCACGGTTCAGGCAATTCCAACCGGGGAATAACAATGACGATGATCAAGAAGACGAGCATGGTGATCTAACCAAGCGGATGCAGGAAACTCAACTCAACGCGGAAGGTACGATTTCATATTTGCACCGATTCATTAATTTCGGAATCACTAATCCTGTCTTTGAGTAAAGCGACCACCGTTATACAGCGCGAACTCAAACGCCTGAAGCGCATGTCTCCTGCGCAAGCGGAATACCAAGTATGCAGAAACTACATAGAGAACATTCTCGAGGTTCCTTGGGTCAAAACGACGGATGACAACCTGGATTCTTCCATACTATCACGAGCTCGAAAGCAATTGAACAATGATCATCACGGCTTGGAAAAAGTCAAGCGAAGGCTACTCGAATACCTTGCCGTCTTGAGGCTGAAAAAGCAGCTTGAGCAAGAACATGCTCAGGTAGCGGCGGTGCCGTCAACTGACGGCAAGGAAGTCACATCTACACCGAAGAAATTCCAAGACAAATCCCCGATCTTGCTCCTTGTTGGCCCCCCTGGTGTTGGAAAGACCTCGCTTGCTAAGAGCATTGCGACTGCTCTTGGTAGAAAGTTCCATAGAATATCGCTGGGTGGTGTCCGAGACGAGGCTGAGATCCGGGGTCACAGAAGAACCTATGTGGCTGCGATGCCTGGTGTCATAGTCAGCGCCCTCAAAAAAGTGGGCGTTGCTAACCCTGTCATACTTCTGGGTGCGTTTTCTCAGATGGCTAGTTCAAATTTCGAAATTCTAACCCTTCCTTGTTGCAGATGAAATCGATAAAGTAGGAGGCAGCAGTTTCCACGGTGACCCTAGCGCAGCAATGCTTGAGGTTTTGGACCCGGAACAGAACTGGTCATTTACCGATCACTATATGAGCATACCCATAGATCTTTCCAAGGTGCTCTTTATCGCCACAGCAAACACCTTGGATACAATCCCTGCACCCTTGTTGGATCGTATGGAGACGATTTACCTGAGCGGGTATACCACGTTGGAAAAGAAAGCTATCGCCGCTAGATATCTAGTCCCTAAGCAACTCCAAGCCAACGGACTGAATTCGGATCAGTTAGTCCTATCCGACGAGGTCTTGTTGAAGGTGATTCAATCATACACGCGAGAAGCTGGGGTAAGAAACCTGGAACGGGAGATCGGCAGCGTTTGTCGTGCAAAAGCTGTTGAGTACGCGGAGGCGAGGGACGACGGGAAACTCGAGAAATATGTTCCTCAGGTCACCATCCAAGATGTCGAGAATATTTTGGGCATCGAGAAGTACGAAGAAGAGATTGCAGAAACGGACCTTCGGCCGGGTATCGTGACTGGTCTCGTCGCCTACAGCTCCGGGGTCGGCGGGTCGGTACTTTTTATCGAGTGCTCGGAGTACCCGGGCAACGGCACGTTGCACCTCACCGGCCACCTCGGCAAGGTTTTGAAAGGTGGGACACACGCAACGAAGATCTTAGCTCTATGAAGATACTAACCATTTTTGATAGAGAGCGCGGAGGTCGCTTTGACTTGGGTGAAATCGCATGCATATATACTAGGCCTCACGAACGACCCAACGGAAGATGTCATGAAGAATCGAAGTGTGCACCTCCACTGCCCGAGCGGTGGGGTCCCCAAAGACGGCCCTTCTGCTGGTTGCGCCATTACGATTTGTCTCATATCGTTGTTCTCGGGGCGGAGAGTATCACCACAGCTGGCTATGACCGGGGAGATGTCTCTGCGAGGGAAAGTCACTGCGGTTGGTGGTATTCGCGAGAAAACCATCGGGGCCATGCGCGCGGGTGTCAAGACGGTGCTCCTCCCGGACCAGAACAGAAAGGACGGCCAAGAGCTACCGGATGAGGTTAAAAAGGGGTTAGATGTTGTCTATATCAGGTGAGATGAATGCTTATTGTGCCGTGCGTTTGAAGCCATGCTAATATGCTCTTCGTGTGCAGGAATATTTGGGAAGCCATCCGGGCGATATGGCCTGATTGGACGGTTGCAGATATCCAGGTCAATCGGGTGGAGAGTCATCTGTAGATGGGATTGATTGTTCATGGAGTTTCCAGCTGGTGGGATGGATATTTTGTATTTTATACCGAGGCGTCTGGGAGAATGTAGCAACAGCATATAGTAAATACAAATACACTCAAAGCACTTACCCCAGAGCATGCTTCCTACCACATACTACTACTACTACTTAGTAGTAGTAGTGTAAGTACATACTACCGCTCACGGTTGGTGTCCACAAGCGATTCGGGTGCCCGCCCGCCACTAGTTACGTCACCCCGCAAAATAGCGCCGACTGTCACAAGTGTCAACAACACCCAACTCCGAGCCCTCTCTTCCCTTCCTTCCACTCTCTCCAACCCTCCCTCGAACTCCTGGTCTCGTCTCTCATCCATCGTCGCTATCTCTGACCCTTCGATTTAACCTCTACATCCTCAATACAGGCTACATCAGCCAAATACATCGCTCAAGATGACTCTCTACTACTCTCTCGTAAGCTCTGCCAACCATCCATCCTGCGTGCACGCGGGCAGACGGGCAACTAACTGTTCTCAAACATCTCCCAGGTCTTCGCCCTCCTGATGTTCGAGATGGGAATCTTCTTGGTTCTCATTCTCCCGCTTCCTCTCACCTGGAGAAGGCAGATGTTCACGTTCATCAGCACCAACCCTCTGATCGCCAAGCTCCAGTATGGTTTGAAGGTCGGTAAACCCCATCTAGCATTCCAACGCCACAGAATCTCGGATCATCCCTTATACTTGATGTCTCTTGCTGACCTGAAGCATGTCGTGTTCGGTAGATTACCTTTATATTCATCCTCATTTTGTTCATCGATAGTGTAAGCTCACCCTCCCGCGCACCCACACACTACACACGCACTGACAACAGCCTCGAAGGTCAACCGCGTCTACCGTGTCCAACGTGAACTATCGGATGCTGCCTCAGCAGGTAACGGCGCTCGCGGCGGCGGTGCCGCGATTCTCGGCCACGAACGAACAGAAGTCCAAGCTCGCAAATTTTACTCCCAAAGAAACATGTACCTCTGCGGCTTCACTCTGTTCCTTTCCTTGATACTCAACCGCACCTATGTCCTTATTCTTGACATCCTTCGTCTCGAAGAAGAGGTCAAGCTCGGCAGGTCCAGCGGGAACAAGAGCATTCAAGATTACGAGGCTCTGAAGGAGGAGCTGAGGAAGAAGGATATGGATTTACAGGCAATGAAGGAGCAAACCAAGGGACTTGGAAGAGCATATGATGAGCTCAGCGATCAGGTCAAGTCGGAGTCGACACCAAGGAAGACCAAATAAATGAAAAACACATTCTGATGAATTAGTGCTGTGAATGGTTACGAGAAGACGAGGAGGGTGGGAATCGAGGATAGCGGGGTGGAGAGGTAGGCAGGTAGGCGAGGCATAGGAAAGCGTCTTTTTTTTCTCTCATCGATCTTGATTTTACCCCTTTGTTTATATGTTTGTTTGTTTGTTCCATACTCGACAAGAATAAATCCTCATGAGAGGCTGATATTCGAACGTCTGTAAATTTAGTCTTTCCACAACTCTTGTTAGATCTCTGAAAAGCAATGTGATAAGAATTTAGCTCCAGAGGACTTTCGGAACTTGAGAGATCACGAGCTAGTGAAGGAGGAGATGACGTAAACATAAGCCTGAACTGAGCAAAATTACAGGGTATATATAAAATAATAAAAATATATGCAATATCGCGTGGACCGAATCCGTATCCTCCTCATTCCACTTATCCCCAAAACGAATGGAATGGTGGGTCTATTTCTTGTTCTTCCTCCATCTCCACCGGCTAGTCGATTTTCTCGCCGCCTCCGCGTCGGCATGATACCCTTCCTCGATTACGTTGGCCTTGCCTACAATGTTCAGGAAGACTTCATCCATCGACGTCCTACTTATAGAATAAAAGTCGATGCCAAGCCGTTCTTTGTTATCCTCTTTAGAGAGCGCGGATTGTTAGTGGACGGTAATCAATATGAACCTTAGGGGTTATTCCCAACATACCGAGTAGCTGGAAGAGAACGTTGATGGTTCTATTACGTTGCAGGGCCATTGATCTCTCCTCCTGGCTATCGCTCTTACTTATAGTATCACCTTCTGTTTTGTTTTCATCCGCGAATCTCATTATTGATGGTACTTTGAATTTAGTCTGTCCGTGGAACGATTTGTCTTCGACTTCGGCACCCTGGAAGTGCTCTAAAATCCACGATTTTACGGACTCCATTTCTTCATCGGGCGTGTTTGGGGAAGACTTTAGCACAATGTGAATATGGTAGTGGTTGCCGTGTTTTTCTCGAAGGTAGTCCGTAGTTCCCACCGCCAACATTTTTCGAGAAATGATCCCCGCGCGATTCGCGAGGGCGTCAACTTCAAGCATGCTGTGGCTGGTCAACAAAAGCGATCGACCCGGAGCAATCGATCTTAAAATGTTCCACAGAAGCCTTTGAGATGCCGAATCCATAGATGAGGACGGTTCGTCCAGAAGGAGGACGCTTGGGTCGACTGTCAGCTAGCAAATCATCGATAGCAAATTCTGTGTTACGAACCTTGGGTTGCCTAAATAGGACACAGGTTAGTACACTTTTATGACTATGTGCTATAGAATATTGCTTACCCATCAAAGCAATGGCTAGAGAAAGCTTGCGTCTATTTCCGCCGCTAAGCTTCCACGCCATGCGTTCTGAGAACTCTGATAATCCAACAGCATCGAGGACAATTTGGACATTATGGTCGATATTCTGCCAAGTTATGAATTAGGAATCTTCTACCTCGTGTGAATTGTTCTCAAGAATTGATTATACCTCAACTCCACGAATTCTGGCATAGAAAGAAAGGTGCTGGCGAGTTGTCATCTGGTCGCAGGCATCAAATTGTGGACAGACACCTGAGATTATTGTCAGTTCAGCCTCATAATCTAAAAAGAGATCCAGAATACAATACCTAGGTGAGACCGGGCTTCTGGCTTGTGTTTGCTATGCATATTAAGATTCTGGACGAAAATCTCGCCTTGATCTGGTCGCAAAACTCCTCGAATCATAGAAATCCTAAGCGATCTATCAGAAATTGAATTACCCGAACCTCTAGCTTCCAGTAGGATACTCACGTGGTACCTATTCAACCAAAGAATGCCATTAGTATCACTATTCCGGACTGCTTTAAACATATCGGTCACTTACTCTTGCCGGCTCCGTTGGGCCCTAGGAGTGCAAATATTTCACCAGGCTTCACGCCAAACGAGACATCTTCCACAGCCTGGACCTTCCCAAAAGCCTTTGAGACGCGCAGAACCCTTAAGCCATCGGCGGTGCTGCTATCCACACGTTTGAGTTCCTCAAAGACCTCCTTCTCTGTTTCTGTCGCATCCTTTTCCGTATCTTTAGACTTCGCCACGCTTCTTCTCATATCCAAGCGATACGCGCCACTTTCCCACCATACCATGACGGAGAAGAGGAATATGATTTGTAGAACCAGATAAAGGATGGGTCCTCCATAAGAGATCATGCTCCGAGGGCTAACAAAAGCGTCGTTTTTGCAGTTAACCTGAAAGAGATTGAGGGAAGCAAATAATCCTCGGATGAAACTCGGGACGGGCGATATGAGAGCCATGGTAAAATGGACTATCAAAATGTCCTTATTCTGATTCTCAATAGGCGAGTAAGTCAGAACAGACATGTAGCCAATCATGTATAAGAGGAACATAACGGCTTGGTATCCAGCAACCATGGCAAAGGCTGCCAGCTGCGATTTAGCCAAGAGGGATACAACGTAGGTAAACAGCACCGCGGCGAGCCCGTATAGCATGAAAACCGCATAGAGATAACCGACATTCCACCAGACGCTTGAACTAGCGACTAACACGATGGTGGATACAATGGTAATCAGCAAAACAAAACCGAAGTCGAACACGGTGTAAGCTATCCACAAGCTACCCGCACGGACACCGTTAGAATAGTGGAGAGCCCGGACGTTGCGTAGTCGTTCCAAGGTAGGGTATAGAACGAAGAATGCGGGGAATACCGCTGTTGCAAGGCCGAAGTAGGTGATGAACTGAAGTGAATCCCCAGTACCAGCTCCAAACGAAACGTCAAAGTTTGTATATGTAGTAATGATGGTAGCATTGTCGCGAAGGTTGTCCAGGATATTGAGTGATAAGAGGGCATTGTAAAGGCCACCATCATTGCCAACAAATCCGACGGTAGGAGTTCCGTCCAACCAAAAACCGCCTGGCGTTACATTCTTGTAGTTGTCCTGAATATAGTTGATATAGTTATCATAAGTATTGACAACGTGAGTGCGGTTCTGAAGGGTTGTGATATCGAAGCCTCCATCGTTGCGCGATGCACTATCTGCAAAGCCACCAAAAACGCTCTGTAGCTTTAACGCCGCCTGAAGTCCGACAGCCTGGGGTGGCCCGAAAACTATATCCACGTCAATATCCACAGACGATATGTTGACGTTATCAAAGTGGCTCATTGCAGCTGCTGGATTACAAGAAGCGACCTCAAAGCCATTTAGAAATTGCAGTGTAATCGCAGAGGTGATGATCGGTATCACTATTGCTGCCACCATCGGGAAAAAGGTATGCCGTAGGATCACAAGGCGTTTTCGGAACATCACCCAAGCTTGTTTGAACATTCCGACTCGCTGTCCAGTATACAAGTCAACTCCCGTTTGCTTCTCATCGACCCCGGCGGAGGATATTTGAGCGGCAGCTGTTTCTTCTGCAACCTTCAGGAAAACATCTTCGATGGTTGGACCGTTTATATGAAAGTCTTTCATATTCATGTTGTTCAGGGCCTTGATGACTCGGCCCGCTCCAACGGTATCGTCGGCTCGGTATATCGTTTGGTCGTACAATTGTCTTCCTGTTAGCCCTTCAATACTCGCCGGAGCATCCTCGTCAAAACAGTGCACTCGATAACCACCACCAAACCTTGCCTTCAGCTCCGCAGAACTGCCTGCACATTTCAATTGGCCCTTGCTCAAAATGACAATGTAATCAGACAAGTAGTCTGCCTCTTCGAGATAGTGCGTTGTGAGGAGAATCGTGCGCTTGTTTCTCTCTGATAATATAATGTCCCAAAGCTTTCTTCTTGACAGTGGATCAAGCCCACTACTAGCCTCATCGACTATGCCAATCTTACTCCCACCGATAAACATTATAGCCAGTTGAAGTTTGCGTTTCTATAGATCTATTAGTATTTTTAAAAGACGGTTCAAAGATTCTTGAGCCACTCACCTGTCCCCCACTAAGGGTTTTTGACAAAGCATTTGACTTTTGGACCAAATCGCAACTCTGGATGATACTTTCGATTTCCTCGACATCAACATGCCCTACTTTCATATACATCCAGATTCGAAGGGTCTCTCTAACTGAAAGGTCATCCCAGAGTACATTCTAGATAAGCGTTTAATGTTAGAGTCAGGGCCAAATTATCGAAATATATATATTTCCTTACATTTTGAGGGCAGACACCAAGGTCGGTTTTGACTCCAGCAACACGGATATTTCCAGAAGTAATAGTGTCCAAACCCGCAATAGCATTATTAGTTGTCGATTTACCGCTGCCGTTCGCGCCAAGTAAAGAAACGATTGCGCCCTTCCTAACGTTTATAGTCAAATCGTCGACCGCAACAACCGTCTCCTTTTTACGATTCCACCAGCTTGGTGGGTACTTTCGAGTGAAATTTTCGATCTCCACAGCATTTTCATCTGAGGTCGTTCCGACAGTTCGATTGAGGGAACTCGTTCCGTAAAGCCAGTTTTCAATAAGCGCAGCCAGTAATGGATATATGATTATTTGGAGTAGGAGAAATATCCAAAATGCGATGCCAGGCAGCTTGTGAGTAGAGGTCGGGGCTTGTCGCACCAGGTTGGTACCCAAGTTTTCTCTCTCCCAGTGTGCCATGAGGATCGTGAAGTAAACATACGTCATCGGAGTAAACAATACACCCTATAGCATCTACGTGTTAATTTGAGCCTTGAGTATGAGAATAAATCTAAGTGGTTTCTTACAAGGATAGCGGTAGCACCAGTAGATGATTTCGAGACGACCTGCGCGACTATGGCCAGCAACAGAGATCCGATTACCAATGTGATGCCAGAAAGCTGTGCTTTTCTAAAAAAGGAACCGCCCAGCAGAGACAAGCTACTAAATGCGAGACCAGTTAAAATGTGGAATATTAAGACTACCCCGACGTTGGTCTGTTGGAAAACGGCGAAGGCGAAGGCAAGAGATATCATAATCCAACCGGGAAGGTATATCAAGGAGAAAGCTATATGGTGGCTCAGAAGTCGCGCCCATTGCCGTCCTCCCATTGCGTTTATAAGCTGACTGATTCCTATCTCACGTTCAGCGGCCAATAATCCGGTCAAGTGATAACTAACTCCGACCATTGCGATAGCAAAAGCCACAGCGAGCACGTCGATTATCGCTCCCATATACCGAATCCTGATGCGGTCCTTGCGTTCTTTTTCGCTGAGAGAGGTGTAGAGAAATTCGTTCGGTATCACAGTTGAGTTATTGATCGCATTGTCAACTGCCAGCTGTAATGGCATTATGACACTCTGAGCTGGGTTATCGTGGTTGTCACTCCGGACCGCCAGTCTGAGGAGAGCTGCGTCTGCTCGAATGGTATAATTCCAATTTCCTTCATTACCGCGGGCATAGTCGTTGAAGACAACAGCGCCGAAACAATTGGACTGCCCAGCTAGATTAGGCCGACAGGCTTGAAATAACTCTTCATTCGTATGAAGAACGACGACTTCGGCTTTACCCGCATCTCGTACAGGTTGTGCAATGCGATCGATCACATCTGTAACTGTGGATCCGAGATTGTTGTCTACGAAAAGAAGTTTTTGATCGACTGTATCCGCTAGACTCTTGATAGGCGCAGGGTCACCAAAGCCAAACTTGGACACTGGGATAAAGAGATTCTTTGCATATGCAAGAAAAAACGCGAAAGCTAGGGAAAGGCTTTGTTATCAGTAACTGTCTAGGTCCTGATCTTTAACACGAAGAATGTGTTGTGGCATGTTGTAATTCAATTAACCCGCGCCTGCTCGTTCGGCAGAATTCAATTGGACGCTGTTGGTCGTCAGGCAGCAGAGAGGTAAAGACGCAGGGAGGTCAAAGGAGGGTAAAACATACCAACGGGAAGGAAAAAGGCTCTGAAGACGGTAGCGGGTAAGTGGCGAATTCCTACGATTCGAAGGTTCTTCCGAGTCAATATATATGTTTGTTTGTAGAGAGATGCCATCGCGACACTATGATATCAATTGATATCAACTGTAGCGACGTTCCTAGCTTGGTTTGTTGAATAGCGGCGGAGGGGAAGTTGGGACGACTTGATATTCGCTGTAAGGCACGTAACGAGGATATTGAAAGAGCGGAGCGCTAGTTATTGAACGTTGAGAGATGATTCACCCGTTGAAGCGTCCCTGATGAGAAACCGCGGAATCGGTTTACATATTGTCGCCGATGCGATGTTGATGAAGACAGCCGTCACTCCTCACAGGCCTTACCGAAGGAAGCTCAGCAGGTGCGGAGTGTGTAGACAAGAGGACTCTAGATATTTGTATCGGGAACTAGAGAGGATCAAGAGAGCGGCGGTCGGCCAAAAATGATCGAAAGCACCGGCGGCGACTGCTGCGTTTCTTTTTTCCCAGATACATTGAATCGGGTCTTCTCGAGATCGTATTTTCCGCCTAAAACGGTAGTCTTAGCATCGGGGTGTTATACGTTTGATCATGATAGGGCTTGAGTTCTAGGCGTTCCTCAGCGGTCTTCGCATCGTGCCATCGAAACCTGGGCCCCCCTCAGTTTTAACCGCGGGAGGCTCCACACATCATAGTCCAAGCACGTAGCCATACGTAAGCAGCCAAGCACCGGTCCGAAACGAAGCCATTGCGAAGCACCAAGTCCCTCGCCAAGACGTCGAAATACGAGCCGTTTTGCCGATTGCCTCAGCTTCTCTATTTAAACCAACTGGAATGCCCAGGTGCGAATTCCAAAATATGGGCTTTCCTTATCGTTGACGTGTGTTATTTTGTCTGCGCAAAAGCTTCCGTCATATTTGAAGATGTATTATTTTGTGGCACCTGTGTTTTCGCATATCGGGTTGTACGCATGCAGGTAACAGTTACACCAAAGTAACAGATCGATCCAAGGCTTCTAGATTTCTAAGAGTAACCCGCTACAAAGACGTTTACAAGATAGGCATTCGGCGTTATCCCATAGTGTTCGCCAGACCCCATACATCACGACGCAAATTTCCCGAACAAATACGATCCCAATAGGATTAGAATTAAACCCTTAAACACCACCTATCATTTTTATTTTATTTTTCATTTCAAAATTAACATTCTATTTTATGTTTCGTATAAATTTATATATAAAGTCATCCGACAAAATCCTTCGTTTTGAACATACGACATGTGTGCGCATGTGCCCGCGCTGGCGATATCCGTCCTTAGATCACACTTAAGATACATCATCCCGCCATGGAATTGACGATTGTGCGCCCTGTTTTGTGACCGCCTTTGCGCTAGCTCGAACCGCGTACGATACTGTATCGGATATAGAATATCCGTTGACAATCTTCACGCCGAATGCTAAATTGCCATTGTAAATTAGCAATTATTTTTATATTGTTATGGTGACAGGAAACAGGGTAGTACGGACCTCCAACAAACGTATCGCCGGCAGCGGTTGTGTCTACCACTTCAACCCTTTCAGCAGGTACGATGGCGTTCTCGCCGGTCGACACATCGTGCCAAAACGCACCCTTCCCTCCAAGCGTGATGACGACGGACCCCATGACACCTCTTTCAGCAAAATTTTGTGCGAATCGTTGGCAGTCTTCCATCATATTCGCTTCTGAGTCCGTTCGCACGAGTTCACCGCCCCCCAGTATCGCTGCTTCCGTCTCATTCAATATCAAGTGCGTAACTTTTTTATACGCATCATTGGGGAGCTGGATGGCCGGAGCCGGGTTCAGTAGCGTGGCGACAGGCGGTGACGCCTCTAAGGCAAGCCTTAAGAGCTCCAAGACCGTGTCCAGAGGAACCTCTAGCTGGAGCACTAGCAGCGCGGGACTGGGTGAAAAGTAGGCTGGAGAAGGTCGGCAGAACTCATTGGCGCCGGGCGTGATCAAGATTCTGTTCTCACCAGATGATTCAACCTATTTTCTTCGCGGCTCAGGTTAACTGCTCAGCAGGACACTACGGGGTTGTCCGGAACTAATCAACTTACCAGAATCACAGCGACACCTGACGGCACACCTTCTTTGATTTCTACCCCCTCGACATCGATGCCGTCCGATTTGAGGCCGTTCTTTAAGGAGTTACCAAAATCATCGTTCCCGACACAGCCAACCATCCGGACGTAGGCTGAAGGCGCGGTAATGATTCCCCGAGCGGTTTTCAAGCGCGAAAGACGGGCGCAAGCGACCGCTTGATTGGCACCCTTCCCACCTAAATGGGTCGTGAACGCGGTGGCCTGGATAGTTTCTCCGGCATCAGGGACTCGAGAAGTGGTCGTCACTGTTTCGTCGGGCGGGCCGGATTAGTTACATGTGTCAGTGGGTACGCGCAAAAGTCGACAGCGGGGGGGTGCAAGCACAACCCTACCCAGATCGGTGTTCAAAGAACCGACGATGAGAATCGTAGGCAGAGACATTGGAGGGACAGGTGCGATGCAGTGAAGAAGTGGTGGTATATGACTGATCAAGCTCCAGGTGCGGCTAGGAGCTCTCACGGGATAGCGTAAAATGCTGCCAAATGCGGTGCTGTGACCCAGAAATTCATTTCCTCTGATCCCACACGACCGGCGAATTGGAGTTCAATTGGAGTTTGATTGGGCTGCTGATGGGGGAAAGGCAAGTTTACAATATCGTCTCCGACACCGTGCTCGTGTGCTGACACGAAGGTTGAAGATCCAATGTGCCCGAGCTTGGCTCAAGGCTGGGAATTTGGGGATGCTGTATGTATGTATGTATGCACGACCGAAGGGAATAATATTTTTAGATGCCCGGCGGCCACAATCGAATGCCAAATAGTGGGTCCGGGAGGCGTTCTGGGATTGGTCGCGTTTGTCGGTAGAGAAGGCTGTGCTGCCAAACGTTATGGGATTCTTCCAAATAATTACCCTGCGGCCTTGGCGAGGGCGATGATTTGGAATGGGCATTGTTCAACGGCCTCGCGAAGGGATTTTTAGCAGCAGAGATCTGACCTTCTCGCTAGCGAAGTCGGTCGGTCGGTGGAACTGGCTCTCTGCTGCTTGGAGATATCTTCATGGCCAGGGCGCGACGAACGTGCTCAGCGCGCGACGGATCCAGTAGATAAGTATCTACTACATCCAGGCTCGCGTCAGGTCTACCGGCAGAGAACTGGCACCGAGAGCGAACCCGAATACTCCTGCAAGCGAACATGACAATCTCAGACAGCTAAGCTTACCAGAACCATAAGCCCGACCGACTATCGATAGGGCCAAGATGGGATTCTGATTCTCTTTCAAATGTGCGGCTGACAGCCAAGACGTCCAGCCCAACTGGATGGGAAAGGGAAGGATTTCACGCTGGTCTGGTCTGGCAGTCTCGGCAAGTTAGGGCTGAGTCTCGTTCGAGGATCAGAAAGAATAGAAAGAAACACAAATTGTGTCTCCGGAGCAGACCATGCATGACCAATTCATAAGCCGGGGGGTGTGTGTGTGTGTCCTTCGCGATCTTTCTTTTTTGACCGTGTCTCTCTCGTCCACGGTGGGAACTTTGTCCAACCTCGATGGTCAGCCCTGGCTCACCCAAGTTTAGATGCTCAGGATGCGGAAAGAAATCGCCCCCAGCCCTACCTGCTAAATATCGAAGGGAGAAAAGATTTCTTCCTCGAGCTAGTTCAAGCTAGCTAAGTAGCTAGCTAGCTATCTCTCAGCCTCAGCCCCACGCCCAGCAAAGTCATGATTTTTTTTTGGCAGCATCCACAAATCTACAAGCTCGATACGGCCGATTACCTGCCCTCCCGCAGGCTGATAGGCACACCAGCTTGTATTCCTCATGTAGTCCCTCCCCTCCTCTCAAGCTCTGCCGGCATCCCATAGCAAGGGTCTGGCTTCTTACCAGGTCCCCACCGAACTAAGCACCACTCCATTTGGGGCAGATGCTTACTCTCAGCCCTTGATAGCTCTGGACGCTTAGGTTGGACAAAGGCTGCGGCTAGCACCACCATCCAGCTGTATATATTCCGTAGTCACTCCCAGTCTCCGCACTCTTCTTTTCTACCATCACTCTCATCCTCATCCTTAGCTTCAGCTTCAATACATCTGCTTAGCCTCACGATTTTCCTTCATCGGGTTTGTTCGTCTTTTTTCTTCTCTTACTCGCCGCATATCGGAAAAGGAACCATCATCATCAAGGGCCGACGGTTTTAATACATATATATAGACACCTCCCTTCCCCATTATTTCCCAATACTTAAAAATCATACATCCAAATCTCGACCAAAATGTACTTCCGAGCTTCCACCCTTGCCGTCTTCGCCTCTTTGGCTACCTCGATTTTGGCCGCCCCGGCTCCAAACAAGATCGAACAACGACAAGCTACCCCGACACAGGCCGACGAGCGTGGCGTTGAACCAGAACCAACATACACCGGAAGCGCCTATGGTAACCTGGAGCTCATCGCTCAATTGGTCACCGCTCCCCTCCAAGCAGATCGTATTGCATTGCTCAGAGATCAAGATTTCGTCTTCGATTTCAGAAATCCCGAAGGTCGATTGAACGTCGCCACCGGTAATGGTAAGTTTTGGAGCATCCCGTAACCCCACCCGCAGCTTACGAGCCAGCTCGCTAACGAATCCTTACCCGTAGCTGGTCGTGTCGTCGTCGCCAACCGAAAGACCTTCCCGGCCTTGATCGGTACCGGCGCTGGTATGGCTATGGGTTTCCTCGGCCCGTGCGGTTTCAATACCCCGCACACCCATCCTCGTGGTACCGAGTTGAACGTCCCAGTCGTCGGCAACTTGAACACCTCCCTCGTCCTCGAGAACGGTTCCCGTGTCATCAACTCCTATGTCAAGACCTTCCAGCTGCACGTCTTCCCACAGGGTGCCATCCATCAGGAATTCAACCCAGACTGCGGTGAGACAATCTTCGTCGCCGGTTTCAACAGCGAGGACTTCGGTACCTCCCAGGTCGCCGATAACTTCTTCAGACTCCCAAGCAACGTTATCACCGCTGCTGTCGGTGGAACCATCGTCGTCGACGGCCGTGATGTCGACCAGTTCAGGAACTTGATCCCAGCCAACGTTGCCATCGGTGTCGAAGAGTGCCTTGCCAAGTGCGGTCTCGCTAAGAGATAAGCGCGAGATTCAAAGAGGAGTTTTTTTTACTTTGGTCAAGCAGTGAATTTTGGAGGACATGAAGCGGATAGACGCTTGAGAAGAGTAACAACATTCATTTTCCCGTCATCAATTGTTAATGATTAACCACGATACCTGTTCTGTTTTCCTTTATCTTGGAGGTTCAACCATATTTCGATCCACAAAAACCTCGGGTTTTCACTCTGTTTCCTAGTCTGTTATCATAGGCATGTACTTTTTCATGAGCGGAAAAAAATGGAGTTCGCGAGTCAGAATTTTTTTGTTTATTATTTTTCGCTGCATACAATCATCTCATTTTCGCGATTTCCTATCTCCAATACATCTTGTCACATTATTCACGGATTATTGAAAGCTTGATTTTTGGGGAACAAATCTAAAACTTCTTCGTAGTTCATTTTTTCAGGTGCCCGCATTCCGCCAAGCTGAGTATAAAAAAAAGTACGATAACAGGAGAAAATAAGAGGGGAAAGGAAAAGTCAGCTTGCAAGGTACCAGCTGGCTAGCTTAGCTTTCGAGCTCCACAATTTGACAAATCCCAACAGAGGATCCTGAGCTATCAGATTCAGCCGCACAATCGAGAAAAGCGAGAATGCACAAATCCGCTTGCGGCTGAGCCGACCTAAATTTAGGGTTGCAGTACCTTATTCGAGCCTAGTGAGCGTCGGCGCTGACCTTGGCTGTCAAATCTACCACAGGGATGTGTTGCGTAGTACCGCGTTGCACCAAAGCGCAGGCCTGGAAACGGTATCATGCAGCTTACTCGGTTGCGAGAAGAGGGCTGACATTTGTGCAAAGGCGTGTATAGATTGAAGGGGGGCTTCATTGTAAGGAAGGTACAAAAAA